>LQNS02278080.1:15475729-15486680 GCA_001587735.2 Parhyale hawaiensis
GCCTCTGGCCGAGAGATAAGTCATCAGCCGTATCACAGATACGCCAGCTTCTCGAACTGAATAAAGCTCGAATTTCCTTCTATCTGTTACTGATGAAAAGCGTGACACAAAAGGTAGGTAGGTACTAGCGTATTAATATATAGATGTTCCGTGTCACGCTCTTAAGCAGAGATAGGAAAAAATTCAGATTTGGGTAAGCAATTTCTTTTCTATGGAGATCGATGACGAGGTTGCAGAAAGCTATAGTGAAATCTTTATCCCTTAATTATCTGATGCATTTCTTGCTACATTAGAAATTTTGGCGATCCTGTTCTCTTCTGATGGAATTCAGTGGGCAATAATTAACGATATTGCAGAAGAAGGCTAAATTTGGAACACGGTGCTGATCGCAATTAACATTGAATGCAGTTCTTGCTCTTCCAGCTTCTCTTGCCGTTCCCGTGGAGTCTGATATTCATTACTTTTTTCTCATCTTCGACATTAATTTGCTTTTGGTTTACGATGCACTCATTTCATAGTAAATCAGCGAAGCGTAGAGGAACCGATTTTTCCGGTATAGTAGACGTAGTAATTCTTTATTCCAACTTCTTGGGAGCGAAAATTTTGTTCTACTGAAACTATCTCGCTGTGTATTCTGGATACGCAGCGGAAATGAAATTCACTGATGTTCCAGGGCTTACTAATATAGTTAATTTTTTTCATGTCATCTAAGGGAGGGACAAGGAGGTTCTAATAGAAGCTCCTTGGGGAGGGAAGAAGTGTGCTGAAGACGAATTGAAGTGTGCTGCTCAGAAGAAAGCATGCATCTCTTACGATAATTATCTCTGCCAAGGAAGTTATATTTTCGTCGTGTTTATTTGTCCGTCTGTTTGTTTGGCTCCTTGTCTGTCTGTCACCAAGATAACTCAAGAAGTTATGAACCGATTTGGACGAAATTTACAGGGATTGTTAAGTATGTTTGGCGGAACAGATGATTAACTATTGGTGAAGATATGTTCATCCGTTTGTTTGTTTGTTTGTTGTCTGCCTCATTTTTCTCAATGCCATAACTCAAAAAGTTATGGATGGATTTTTACGAAACTAACATGATATGTTAGGTATATAACAAAGAGTATATGAAAAAATTTTGTTATTAATCCGTTTGTTCGTTCGTTTTCGTCTGTCACTGTTTTTAATTTATGCTTGTTGGCACAATAACTCAAAAAATAATGAATGGATTTTTATGAAATTCATAGAGGTTGTTAGCAATGTTGAAAGACATAAATGATTAAATTTTGGTGCAGATCGGTTTGTTCGTTTGACTCATGTTTGTCATAACGTTTGTTAGCAGTATAACTCAAAAAGTTATGAACGGATCTTCAAGAAAATTTAACAAGCTGTTATTACTATCAAAAGACACAAATGATTAGATTTTGGAATTGATACAAAGAAAATCATGGTTTCAGAGCCAATTTGAATTTTTTGCTACCGTTGCCTCGCTTGGCGGAGGTATGCGCTCTCAGTGCTCTAGCTTAAAGTAGCCATCGGAATCGTAGCGGTTTCCTCTATATGTATTTTAGTAAGGAAAGTACAATCAATGAAGAAGTGTCATCACAAATTCTTTGTGATGAAGAAGAAGCAAGTCAAAGAAGAGAAGATTCTGCACCGGCCTATATTAAGCAAATATATCGATTATCGCGTAAATTTTTTCACGCGCGGGTCCACTAGTTGGAGATAATAATCACGAAGATGTTTCTAAAACCACAGGCATGCTGTTATTCACGGATGTTCAAAGTTTTAAATATTAACTTCTGCACTTAATTTGTAACTTAATTTTATTAAATTCCAACGCAAAGATAGTTGAAAATTGAAACGTCTTTCCGTATTCAACACACTATACATATGTAAAAACAATGTGGACAAGATGCCCCAAAATGTTGAAATTTGTTACGGAGTTGAGGCAATAGTACTTACCTATAGCATCAAGGTTAAATACAAAGTTCAACTAATCGGCAGAGTATGAACCTTTTTTCAACATATGATAGGAACAGTGTTCACGTTCTTCAAACGCTCGTACATTTTGTTCGACATTCATGAGAAGTAGTTTCCGAAATGCTGTCATGCGAATATGTAATTTAGGACAGAGGCTTTGTGAATGATTAATTTTTTTTTATTTGGTTTTATAGCGTATCTAAAGGACGGTAAAGTTAATTTACAACTACATCAATATATTTTAGTAGTTCACACAATTTTTTCTGGTCAGTATGATGTTAATCTTTGCGTCAATTAAATGTTACGAACAATGAGCGAGCAATGGAACGTATTTTAAGAGATATTTTTGTTTGATTTATGCAGTTATCGCTAGCCAGCATGCTGTAATTCGCAAGATGATAATATATGTTGTGCAGAGCAAGTTACTTTTTGCGATATATTTCATAATTTTTTGTATATAGTTGCATTGTAATTGCTGGTCAATAATTATAAACTAATTGCTCTAACGTAGCATCACAATAGAATAATTACGAGGACGAGGAGTGCATGAGTAACTTAATATATTCTATTAGAGGAGCGCACAAGGAAAACTATGAGGAATAGGCAAATGTAAATTCAAGAAGGATACTTTTTCACTACTAGTATAAGGAAACTTAACTCCATTCATGGGTAAGAGAACATAGACATTTCGTAGTATTGCGTTTGCGATGGGCGATGACTGGCTGCTATCAGAGAAATATACGTTGTCTGGGAGTTCATCATCTCATAGCACAGCGGATGCGCAACCGACAGCTATTGCGTTGGCAAAGGAAGCACTTTCTGTTACTACTCAGCGAGAGAATTAGCCTTTATAGTCAGCAATGGATGGTAAAAGAAAGACAAAGGCTAGTTTGACGAAATGAACTTTTTCTATTAGGGTCTATACACACGCTATTCGAAATAATGATTTTGCCATCTCCGCGTCCGACTGTGTTGATGTGTCCAATTAAATAGCACACACTAACTAATAATTTTGAATGAAAATCCATCCAAGTTAGAAGAGAAATCCGGAACTTGATTAACGGCCCTTACTGAACAACATGAACTGACGGCTAACATTTTCACACCTTTTTTGGTAAACTCAAAGCTGTGTATATGAAGTTCTCAACAAAATATTCGGAAGATTAGCCCAGGAAACTCGTTCTTTTGATTAGCTTGCGAATAAGCTCTAAATGATTTATACTTCCATCGATTGCGCAAGAGACGAGCAACAGATACCCGTTGCTACGGCAAAGGAAGCGTTTTTTGTTGCTAATCAGCAGAGAATTAACCCTTGCATTGCGTATGGGATGGGCAGAGGAGAAGGTACCGGCAGCAAGCGGCTATTCGAAGACCTCCCCTTTAACTGCCAAAGGGCCGGCAGTAGGGAGCGCTACGGCGGCCCAGGGCTGTGCAGCTTTCGAGGCTCTTCTAAATCATATAAAGTCCTCTGCCGGCGGCCTGCTTAATAGTTGCATATGGAAGCCCAAACCATTTTGCAATTTGAAACTTTTGTAATGTTAAGCTCATCATTATATTTTTTCACTACTGTATGTAATAACAACAGCTTAGCGTTTCCATATACTTTTTGCGCTTCATGTAATTTTGATTGCAAAATCTCCTTATACTAAAGGTATACTTCAGGTTAGCTACTTAGTTTACATCATACTTGATAAATTTCTATGGTTATTACGCGCTAAATTCCACTGTGAGCTCATTTTCCAAGAGCATTTGCAGTATTCAGATTAAATTGAAGTTTTGAGCAGACATCGGCACGTACTGGCATCATTTTCGTTTTCATATACATTTTTTTACGCATCCAACTCGAAAGCTGTCTCTAGAGTCAACTTTTTAGGGTACGTACAAACTATCAATCAAGCTATGACCAATTCAACAAACCTTGACGGACCCTGAAGGAACAAAAGTAATACATAATCAAAGTGGACTCATTTATCACACTGTAGTTGTCATTCTCTCAGAAAAAGTTGCTGCAATTTTTATATGAAAATGGAGGGGAAATAGATCACTGGCCGTTGAAAGGTTAACAGAGATTAACGTTCGCGGAAACGATAAGTTTAGTTGCATCTCTCGGCAAAAAAAAAAAAAAAACTGCATGCCAGTAAGTTTGCCAACGAACAGTCACCAATGCATTTCTCCCAAAAATTTTGGAGGGATTTGCCCATTGTGTAACGATAATGGAAAACTGAGTATCCTTCAATACTTGTACATTCCGGGCCTCAACAAAATCTCACTTGACGCAGGAATATCGTCTTCTGTAATATCCACAAACATGCAGAGAGGGTAGGAAAGAGTTAAAGAGTGGGTTTGTACAGTTCTACGAGGCAGCATCATATAGCCGAGACAGCGTACCGCAGGCAGAGGAATTAATTTACATGAGATGAAGCCATGAACAACAGATGAAGTCGCAGCAGTGTATGCGTGAGACCTACGTCGAGTATTTTAAGTTGATACTATTTCCAATTTAGAACCAAACATTGTTTATTAGAAGATAGGCAGCTTTTTTCTTTATTGCGACCCTGCCAGGCCTGTATTGCATATTTCTACCCACGTGACTGATAATACTAAATTTGGAGATGGATATTCACCTCGATACCTTTAGTTAATCGGCAATATCCGGTTGGTGAAATAATTTACACAGTCGATGATATTCCTGTTGATACAAAGGGCTCGGTTTTGGAGCCATAAAATTGATGCCAAGTTTGATTAAAATTTAATGCTCTAGGTACCTTGGGCCAGATGATGTTTTGCATGCCACCCGTCGTCTGTGGAGGTGGCGTAGCTGTACCAAGGCCCCCAGACGACGGTCTTCTATCGTCTGACCTTTTCAAGAAGGCGGCTCGGTCGTGGTCAAATTCCTCTATAGCGTTGTCAATTCTATGAGTATATCTGAGATTTTGTTCGGCCCATATCTTAGACACGCCCACTAACTGCATATAGAGAAATCTCGAAAATATTCATAGGATTTGCTCCGCTGTAGAGGAATTTGACCACGACCGAACCGCCTTCATAAAATGGTCAGACTATAGGGGGCCTTCGCTGTACTCCGTCGTCCACGGGATAGTCAGCAGTAAGCTGAAGGTAAAAACTCTTGCCAATTTTGACTTAAGTGTCCAAATTATTGTTATCTGAATTAAAAGTATAAGACTTATTATAGGCACAAAATCGTTGCCAAACAAGTAAATCAGGATTGATTAAATGGATATTTCTCGATTTGATATGAAAATTTTGAAATTTCGCTGAAACTATTTCAATACTGTTCGATTACCGACAATAATTGCGAAAAATCTCTCAGATTAGTTCATAATAAACATTTAGCCTTTTACGTCCGAGGTTGTAATCATAAAAGGGAGATTCTAGTAGTAAGGCTTCAGGTGTCATCGGCTGGAACGATTGTGTCAAGATAAGCTGATTTCATTGACTTCAACTTGTCCTAAGGTTGAGTCATGGGTGTTTGTCTCATTACTTTTCAGCGAGTTTTTGGCATAACTCGGTCCCAAAGCTATTATCCTTGAGACTGTCTCAATCTTGCTTTTCCTTAAACCGTAGGATTGAGTTTGAGGCCGTCTTCGGTGTAATCGGATTAGATTCAAAAATTGAAACTCTTTCGAAGCAAGCGCCAGGTAACTTTAAGCTAACGAGTTTATGTTGTTTCACGGAACAGTGCCAATCGTTGTCATATTTAATTCAGTGTAGTGTGTGGGACCATTACATACTATCAACTGCAAATTCTTTCGTGTTGTTTGTGTAACTAAGTAGAGCATTAAAACACGCCTACAGGGCATAAATCTACAAGTTAAAGTTACCCATTAATTCAAAATAGCCCTTGCTCCCTGTTTACTATTCTTCAGAAAACTTTAAGAGGTTTCCGTACCGCAACGTACACAATATGACCCAATTTGTCTTCCGGCCGCTACCAGCGCAACTGTATTAAATGTAGGTACATGAAAATAGCAAATCGCAGCTGCATAAAATTGCGTACTGTGGAGATAATCACATTCCCAGAGATCAGCTTACGTCGCTCTATGTTCTCGCAAAATGGTAAGACTATTCTTTTTTCTTCAGCCAAGTATATATTTATCAAGGCAAGAAGCTCTCAGCATCATGTTGCTGACAAAACCCAGACTTAGGAGTCAGTCTACATATATTTTAGACACATTAAAGTCAAGTGAAAGAAGAAAAAAGTGGGGCTTCTCATGGCTGAAGACGAGCTGTGCTTAAGTAAGAAGAGGCTTAACAGCTCACTAAACTAATTTCAGCTCTGCACTTTACGATGCACAGTCACACTACTAATAAAAATACTGGCCTCTATTTCACGGCGTAACAAATGGGGTGAATTACAGTGCAGGCTTCTGCTTGCTCTGTTGCTCTCTTATTGCAGAAAAAGCAACCAAAACTTGGCCAATTGCGAGTGTGTTTACCAGCTCGAGTCCAGTGCCGGTCTCTGGTCGTAAGCCTGCCATTGTTAAGATCCAACAATAAAGCTTCTTTTTTTTTTCTCTCTCTCCCTTCTTCCAAGTGTAGGCCTAGGAAGCCAGGAGCGCTGTCTAATCTTCTGAAGTAAATATTTTACTTGGAATTTGCCACAAGAATTTGCGTTTTTGTGTCAGTGGCTGGCGTAGGAATTAATGGATCTGCAGATACAAATCGGCCACTAGAAAGGGTGTGGTCCAGAGCCCTTAAAAAGTCTAATACCTGACCGCAGGCTGCGGAAAAAAGGCCAGGTCGTCCGGGTTTGTTCTGAACGAGCGCATTTTTACCATGAAGCTCTTCTGGACTTGAACAAATATGGTTCTCAGAGCATCGTGAAAGTCCGAAAAGAGTATTTGTTGACTGTTATGCTGGCTAAAAATGTGCATTGTTACCGAATTTAAATGTAAGAATTCTCGGCGATGCACTAGAGAGATTACTGACTGAATAGTTACACGACTGTAGAGAATATAGCTATAGCGTTTGAATGTGACTATAGTGAAACTAAGAAGACTCTTTGCATGGGTAACGTGAAAACTGTCCAAAAAGAGCCTTTGAAAATAATTGTTTGATAAACATTAATGTGAATGGAATATTATTCGAACGAAAATTATGTGAAAAAACATGGACAATTATTCGAAATGGTACATTTGGAAATTTGAATTTAGCTTCTCTATAATACTTTTGCTTTAACAATATAGACTAGAGAAACACTGTGATAGCGCATGCATCCGCCAAGCAGAACTGTTAACGAAAAATTCAAATTAGTTTTGAAACCAGGATTTCTTTCTCATTATCTGCAAAATTTGGTTATTTGTGCCTCTTGACATTAATAATAGTTTTTAGAATTTTCTTGAAGATCCATCAGTAACTTTTTAAGTTAAGACAAACAGGTAGTGAACTATTAGATCATCTGAAAATTTTGTCAGTTCCTTATCGTAACATTCCCAACTATTCCTGCAAACTTCATGCAGATCCGTTATGTTACCAGGAAACAATAGGCCGACAAAGAAACAAACGGTTGGGCGGATCTTAATCAAATGTTAATTAGCTGTTCCTCGTAACTTATCTAAAATTCCCTGTAAAGAACATAAATGTCTGTCCATAACTTTTAGAGTTATCTTTGTTGCAGACACAGAGAAAAACAGACAGACAAACTCCGATAAAAACATAAACTCTTCGACTGAGGCAAATATAGAAGGTTGCGATAGGCTATGTTAGGTTAACTTACGTTGGGTTGGGTAAGATTAGATTAAATTATGTTTTGTAAGGTTATGGTGGGCTTCATTCAATTTTCATACTCCTGCTAATTGTGTTTTATTCTACTCTTCTTTTTATTTCCTAACTAGTAGTTCCCACGTGTGTTTATCTAGTGTTGGAACAAGTCTGTTGATGCAGCAACACTGCTGCAATGGCTAACGAGAGTTAACTGAACTAGGTAGTAGATACTGAAACTAAAGCACCCAGCGTCAATAATGACGGCAGTAATTTCGCAATGAAGTTTTTTACTTTTTTGTTTGCGGTCCTGATTATGTTGCAGAAATTCTGCCTCACACCTGTAGACTTGATCTCCCATTAAAGTAACAAATGTTGTGAAGTCAGTAGTTTGCGTGAGCACAATTTTCTTCCTGAAAGTAAAAGCCTGATTATTAGTTTTGAAATCCTCGAAAGGGAAGCAGCACCAAGAAAATCAAAAGAATTCGGCGGATATGCTCAGTGCTTACATTTCTTGGATGTAACAATTAGGATCGAAATTTGGCTGCAATATAAACTGAAAATGTTTTGGTCTCTGCGCAACATAACGATTGAACGACTACAAAGAAGTTCAGCTAAAAATATGCGAAATAGTTTATGCATGAAAGACTTAAAAACTCGATCAAAGATACAGTATTTCATCTACCACGATCAAAAGAAGAATCACATCATAGTACCGAGCTTCTTTTCAAAGTGAAGCGGGCTTCAGAATGCAGTACTTTGACTTGCGAGCATTTATTCCAGAAACTATATTTGCCATCATAATTCAGTGCTGATATTTCATGGTATCTCATCTTGATTTTCAGTAGAAGAATTTTCTAGTATCTCAATGCGCAAGAGCGTGACGGAGAGAAGGACCAACCAATGGAACAAGCAAGCAAGTAACTTTCAAATAACTGTCAAGTCAAGTAATTATCATTTCTAATAATTTTCATTCAAAGAATTTTGTATTCGAGGAATTTTTTCGAACAATCAAAACAATATAATAAACACTGTGTTGTATCTAAGCGTTTGCTCATTAATATATGTCTTCGTTTCTACATTGACGTATTTGTATTTTTCGTGTCAAACTTTACAAATGGATAGGCGAAGCTTACGTTAATCCAGGTTGCAGAAGATGGCCGAAGTGGGAATCTTTATCCTGACAATTACATGCACTTCTTGCTCAGCCAACATTAAAATCCAAACAATGAGGATATTTACAATTTCTCATAGGGTAAGTACTTTCTCCATACATTCAAACTATATTTTTTTAGTTCATGACGCACAAATGGAATAAATAGTCATCAAAGCACAGCAGAAGCGATTTTCAAAGTCGAATAGACAAATAATTAATTTTTACAGCTTGCTATCTTCCTTTAAAGAAGCAGTTATCGCTTGAGCGCAAGAACTTTGGTGTACCGAAGTTTTGTCACGCCGTATACAAGATACGCAGTGGGGAATTCAATTAAATTCAATTATGCTTCATTTCTTGATAATATAAACCGTTTTCTTCTTATGTCAACTAAGATAAGGAAGGGGCGTGCTGCTCAGATCAATCTAAACAGAAAGCACTCATCTTTTATGACAATTTTTTTCTAAGTAAGGCAATGTTGACAAAAAATTCAAACTGTTCATAATATTTTTGGGTTATGGTGATGATAATTATAAAAATAAACATAAAGCCAAACAACCGGCCCATCAAGATCATTACAAAAGAAGATCCGTCCATAACTTGTTGAGCCATGTCACCAAGAAAAAAAGTGGCAGGCAAACAAACGGTTCTAAGAATCGTCACCTAAAGTTTATCATCGGATCCTCCTAACATATCTAACAATCCCTGTAAATTGTGTAAAGATCCGTTTATAACTTTTTGAGTTGTCTGGGTGACAATCACACAGACAAAATCATACATCCTTGGCGGAGGTATTAAAGAAGGGTCATTACAAATTTCTCGCCGTCATTTTCAACAGCACCGGTACTCTAGCTCCCAGATAATCTATTTAGAGGCCCTCGAAATACCGTAAACTCGATGCAACACGCAACAGCTTCAAATAATACACTGCCCTTTTTCCTGTGTATTGAGATGTTTTCTGTTCTTGAAAATATGCCTTGCTTATAATATTATAATTCTGCGTGTTCCTCCCTTTGTTTCTTCCTTAGTTCGTTCCCGTTACGTTCTTAGCTTTAGATAGGGGAAAATTACGATGCGTTGCACGACTCAGTAGAAGAGAGTCAAGGTTTCTTTTATCTTCAAGCTGCTGCTGCTTGCAGGTCTTAAAAAATGTGTTGTTTGGCCTGAAACATATTTTGGCGCTTCGTATGTGTGATATGGCTCTGGGATAATAAAAAATACTGTTTTTTTTATCTCTTTACTTTTTGCGGGCTCCAGTGACTTGTTTCTCTTCCAACCTCACCGTCACAGCCCAATATAGCAATTTCTCAGGGCTGGAGCTATATGTTCACCATGATGGTATCCTGTAAACGACCTTATGATGTAAGCGCTACAGTGACGAGTGTGTGTCGATTTTTTTTTTTGCGAAAACAAAACATAACTGATGCCTGTCTATAATTATCTGCTTACGAATACATAAATAAGGAATTCTAGAGTTTTATCTAACTAGAAATGCATTCATAGAGCGCAAACTTCTGCCAGGGAACGCAGTGCAAACAAAATTTATCCAGGAGTCTTTCGTGGCATTCCTAATAATCCCTGCTCATCTGGAGATTTGCCCACAGCTTTTGAACAATATAGCCCACAGAGAGCAGACAGGTGAGCAAAAGGACTAACGTATCATCAGAGAAAATTAATGAACATTTGAGACATATTGAATGAAACTGCTTCCATAAATTCTTGAACTATGTTGTTAAAAGACGGTCAAACTCCATCAAAATCGTAAGTCCGTCATCAGTGAAAGGTATGAAAAGAATAAAACGGAAAGAAGATTAGTATCCAATGGAAATAGAGATCACTGAGAAGAAGACACGCTTATGAAAAAATTGCCGGGCTGCATTTTTGTTTGCAGCGTACAATTACTGCATTGCTACATGGTGTCCCAGAATTTTTCCAACAAATTTTAACCTACGGTTTTTTGCAATGAAATAAGCGTATGTCACTCTATAGAGGCATTTTCGAAGAAGTTTCCTTTAGAGGTTACGGCGAGTGAGAATTTAAGAAATTCGATTTTCTGCACTACGAGGTAAATAAGAATTCAAAATCAGATTTTTTTTACGTACAAGA
>LQNS02278080.1:15489172-15504039 GCA_001587735.2 Parhyale hawaiensis
GAAGCAAAATAAGATATAATTGTTTCTACTAATATTAACATTACTGCTTGTTCACTTGAAGTAAGGTAAATGGAAAATGCAGTAATTGCTTCCCGAGGAAAGATCTACATGGCTTAATACTATTTCACCTGATTGCTTAAATACTATTACACACCATTACATCCAATAGGTATGGCGGTGCATACAGCATGAACTACAGTACAAACATGAAAATTTGAAATAATGTATTGTTTAAAAATATTCTGTTCTATGTTAACCACTTTGAATATCTGTGTATAATCGATTTGTGCTACGTTAAATGGGATGATGTGTAGCAAACAGATAACAAGAAGTGTGACGGTAGAGAAAGTTCATTAATTTGGGAAAAGTGTATAGGGTTAGATAAGGTGTACATGTTAGTCTGCAGCGGGTGCCTTAGGTACTACCTATGAGGTGCGTTAGGTGAGGCGACAATAATCAGATCATCTGCTTTCTCATGGCTGCTCACATAGGACTTGCTTCAGGTAATACTAAATGTGAAAGGTAAGATATGCGGGCTAGGTAACATAATGCGCTTTGGATTACGTCAGATGCGATGCATTAATTGAAGTATTTTGGTATAGAGCTACACGTGCGTGTGTTAGGGTTGACACGGTGAACTAAGCAAAATTTGTAGGGTAGACGGGATGCATTGCTGTAGACAAGGAGAGTTATGGTGTAAGAGGAGTGTTACAGACGAAATGCGTGCGTTTTGGCAAGCAAGGTAGAGGTAAAGTCAACTTTGATTGCATCCTCCACTTGGGAATCCACAAGCACTGGTTCGTGCGGCAAACATAGGCCCATTGGCTCTAAAGAAGTAAGTTGAGCTGCAGTCGATGAGAGGTCACTAGAAACTACAGCACCGAAACGGAAGGTTCAATGAAGCGCCGCCCCTTACCCTGAGGTAGGTGCCCCCACGATAGCTATGCGCCAAGTGCCATGAAAAAGACCGAGCCTGGCCTGGGGATCGTTCTCGGGACCATACACAACTGTGCAGCACGCAACGTCAGCTGCTACCAAGGGTATACGACCCGTGGTTGTATTCAGATAGGCAAAGTGTGCCAGTGTAGATGAGATGCGTTGTAGTGGATGAGCTGCGGTAAAGCAGAGGTATCTTGGATTAGATAAGATGCATTAAGCCCGATGCCCAAGCACCACATTCTTCGGTATTATCAACCGCGACCGTGACAATGCACTGACGTAATTGAATAAAGCGCAAAAAACTAAACTGTAGAATCCTTGTGAATTCTAACTCGCTCAGTACTTGGAGATACAGCCCCGAAAGTTTAGCACAGGCGGTTACTATAGTGTAAGAATTGCAGCATTTTTAAACTGTCTAAAATTTTTTAGGACAGTTTAATAATGTGCGAATTGTAAGCTTCGCTGCGGGCAGGAACCGAATTAATCATGTTAGGTCCATGCTGATAAAGCAGAAGAAAAGTGTACGTGTTCACTCGACTTGAAGGTGAATGAGGCTCCTCAAGAGTCGTACCTCAAACAACCCTAGCAACATTTGGGGTAGCCACGGCGCCGCCCAGAACCTTAAATGCGGTTTAAGATTCTGCGGCGACCCTAATTGTTTGTTGGGATGGTGCGTTAGGCATAAAATAACATTGTAGATAATAGCGTTGCCTAGGTTCATAGCACTTATAAAATATAAAACAATAGACAACCGTGGAATTTCCACGGGTCCTGCTAGTGCTATGGTAAATACAATAACACGGAAAGCTACACGCTCATATGGAAATCTTTACAATGGAGTGCAAATCTATTTAGAAAGATATCACTAATCTAGTCTCGCATCATATACTTTAGGCCTACATAGTGATGTTAGTTTAGACTAGAACTAATGGTTATCTCCACAGATATATTAACCTATGGAGATAAGAACTAATCTAGCATCACGTGAGGAGGCTTGCGGTATATATTTATCTGAGGAAAAGCGAGTCAGTCAGATGTACCGGTGCATGCGCGAGTGCAGCAACGATTGTGTATTCTAGACTGGGCGTATTACTTAGAATTATCTTTGCACAACCTTCACCCTGATGCCAAGCACTCTTATTTGCATTTTTTGTGCCACTGAGCATCGGGAATGGCATTATTAGAGCAGCGAGCGTAGCTGTGAGCAGCCAGCAGCGTAAGAAAAGATTCGTTTGTTAGTTATCTTAATGGGCAAGACAACACGCATACATGATACACTTATTAAATTAAAATTAAAGACAATTTTTAAAAATTGTTTAACAGACGCGGTCACAACTCCGATATGAAAGATATGCAAATGCAGTATACAGTGCATGCAGGTCGAAAGTATTGGCAGGAGGTATTTTTCTCCAATGCAAACCTGTTTTGGATGAAAATTGAATAGTGAAGTCATCATTTAGTTTCAGATTACTTGATTAATTTGAGAATAATTGACAGTTATGTCAATTTATGTTTTTCAGTTTTTGTCATTTTTAGGTGCACCAAAAGTATTTGCACATTGTATTTTAATAAAAATAAAAGAACAAATAATTATATTCTGCAAAAATGCTCCTAATAACATCATTTACTAAAATATAATGAGAGTACACAACTCAATTAAAGTTTTATAACAACATTTACTAGAATATAATGGCAATACACAACTGCAGTAAAAATTACCACGAAAAAAAAGAAAATTTGAACAGTCTTTTCTAGTAATTAATTCTCTTTCCGCCATATTTTTATCACCTCGACAAATCCTTTATTAATAGAGGGTGTTTACTTCTTAACTTTTGCAGGCAAAAGTTGATAAGAGAGCCCTAAAATCCTTTACCATAGCTCATCTTTACTAACAAATTGGCGTCCGTTCTTATAAGCTTTTCTCTTTACTATATACCAAACGTTCTGAATGAGGTTCTGGTCTAGAGTCTGTAGAGGCCAAGCAATGAGTTCTACTTCTGTGATACCTTGATCTGCAAGTCGTCGTTCAGCCATATGCGATGCATGGCTTGGAGCATTGTTCGGCTGAAAAATAAGGTTCATTTTGATGTCGTCAATCTGAAACGTTGTCTTGAGGAATGCACAATCATCAGCAGAATTCATCTGGTACAAGAAAGGTTCTGGTAATTTTGTCGTTGTGGATTCTAGCCCAAAACATAACTCCACCACCACCTTACTACAACTTGTAACGCAAACGAGCACTTGCGCCCTTGGTGCAGTGAGGGTTTAGAGCTAAAGATATTTCAATTTTCCTCAATTCTCTATTTTTTAATTGTTGTTATCGATCTCCCGCTCTTATGCTTTGTAGCTCAACTTTACCTTCGAAAACAAATTTTCTCAAGGTACGAAGATCACGTGTGATAATTTTTGGGATTTCCAGTGTAGGTTTATTCATATTCATGTCAGCCTTCTCAGATGCTGTTACCAGCTTTCTTCTACTCATTGTTGTAAATTTAAGACATTTGTAAATACTTTTCCGTAGCCTGAAAATAACTAAAATTTGAAGTAAAATATGTGCGTGTTAATTTTAAGCATAAATTACAAATATTCTCACACAAATCGTAAGTGTCTCAACTAATAATTGATGAATTCACTGTTCACTTTACATCCAAAACGTATCTGTAATATGGAAACTTATCCTCTGCAAACATGCACTTACCCGCACTGTATTTTTAGTTGCGAGTGATAGCGACTGTATTTTTCAGCTGGATAAGTTTAGTCTACATGTCTTCCCAGTCTGATCACAGCCTTTGTAAATACTTCACCAATTTCTGTTAATTATGATGTTTTTAAGAATCAGCTGACAGTCATGCAATGAGGGTAAACGTGTATATAAGATTTAAATAGGAGTAAATATTTTTCTTATAGAGTTCACTGAAGAAGATGTTCAAGTTATGATGTGTGCGATTACATTTTTTTTATTTTTGTCTCTCCGTAGATTAAATTATTGATCTTGCCATTTGTCACTTTTGTTATTGCTCACATAAGTTCATCGTAACAATATCCATTCCAGGCTATTTCATTTTGCTACGAGTTTCTTTTCCCTATAGCATTACCATTGGAAAGACTTTTCACTGAATTAGCGTGACCTGACACAGATAGAGTTAATCCTTTCACGTACCGTAAATGAGCCATCATTAAAAACTCCAAGCCATCATTAAAAACTCCAGCCGACATGCTGCCCCGTACAGCTGCCCTTTTATCAACAGCCCCATTTGCAAGAGTGCAGTACTGCCTTAATTGTGGCAGCAAAAATTATGTTTTGTGATACCTTCATATTTTTAACTATCACAGTTACATAGCAAGAGTGCATCAATCTTTGAGCTGTAACGTAAAACCTTCATTGCATAGTCGCCTATATCTATGTTTAAACCGACACAGTTACCTACGCTGCAAGAGTGCATGATCCTTTCAACTGTGTCAGCAAATCTTTGCTACGTTGCGCCCCCGTATATTCTGCATTCAAGTGTCATTGTCACCTGCAGTGCGACAACGTCCGCAACAGGAGGAGTAATGTCGCGCTTTCAAAAGATCATGTACTCAAATCTCTGCTTGAGCATTAAAAAGCGACAGTCTTGGAAACCGTAATGTATAGTAATGCGCGTTTCATCAATGATTACGTCTTTCCACCGGCGTCCCTTTTGCGCTTGGCCAACGTTACTCTCTTTGCAGTTGCTTCACACAGTTCACTTCATCTAACGAGGCGAAGCTTTCAACGCAGGTTACTCTCCGCCCAGCTGGCATTTGCCTTTCATTGCAGGCTCCATTACCCAAGAATTACTCTAGGCTCTCACTAGTGGTCACCTCCACCTCAGTCCAAGCTCGGGATTCCTTAGCCTGCTGGCTCATTGCTAGTCACCTCTTGTACAGACTCGAGTAGCGACGCTCGAGTCAAGCAGCGACATCGGCTAAGATTCTGGCTGCCCGACCGAGAGGCTTAGGTTCCATTGTTGAGCACCACTCGCTTTCAGCATCTGGGTCCTGGGTAGTGAGCTCACTGCAAAGAGCTACTCGAACACAAGGAGAAGCCTTGAGTCTGCTCAAGTCCCGGTGTATGATGATGATGGAGTGGACGTGGCTATGAATGAAGCCTAAGGCCGTACTCATTGCGATCGTCGATTTATTTTGAAACCAGACAATGCGATAGGATATCCCGGTCACCTGAATGGAAACAATGGCGCTGCTTGGCATGCAGCAGCAGCAGCAGCTTCCACTATTTCAAATTTTTTATCATCACTTTCTTAGTTCAAGAATTCCTATCCACACAGTTCGCTACCACCCAAACAGAAGAGGAAAGAAGGAATATGTAGTATGTCAACAGGATGTAGATCAAACGTACAGAAGTAGGAAAACGGGCATGAAGAGGAATACAAATAAGAAAATAAGTCCGTACAAGAGCACAAAAATGATAGAAGAAGAAATGAACGCGAAAAGAGAAAAACCATGAAGTTCATTAGAGAGGATAAAGTAATCTTTGCTGCTCTGGAGGCTAGTCACCACAATAAAAAAGCATAGGAAACGTGAATTTTGTATCTAAACATTATGAACAACAACTTACCCAATGCTTCCTAAGGGGCATCGCTTATGAACTTCCAACTAACTATTATTGTGTGTATGTATTGAAAGGCCGGAATATATCGTCACGACCACTGAGTGTTGCCTTCCTTTCGCCCCTAGTTACAAAAATTAAAGTACAAACATGGAAAGTGCAGAGAGAGTGAAACAGGTGGCGGCTAGACATTTGATAGCCTCTCATGTGACACGCTTTCCTGCCCACTGACGGAAATACGTATGACAATAAAATACGCATTTCATACAATACAAGTCAACATACTTCGACTCGCACAGGCTATATTTGAGTAACGACTTCAAATTTATAAGCTGTAGCAGAGCTAGATACGTACGTTATCTTGTAATAATATATTTGTACTTTTAATGTTTCATTAGACAATGGATCAACGCGAGCGTGAATCGTTTAGTAGTGATGGATTTAAAGGTAAAGAGTCAACTTGACTGCATCCGCAACTGGAAAAAGCCATACGCACTAGTTCATGCTAAAGATATAAGCCAACTATTCCCAGAGGAGTAGTACGGTCGCAGTCGACCACAGGATCTTTAGAACTAAGGCGCCATCGACGGCAGGACGACCTGCTACCCCCCCCCCATCCACTCCATCTGTGAGGAAGGTAAGTGCCCCACGGCAGATGTGCATACTCATTCTTCTGAATCAGCACAGCCAGCGTCGCAAAGAGTTCGCATGTCATGTCTTGGTATCGAACCCAGCTCCACCAGAGCTTGACTTGAGCACACCAGTCTACTACTTCCGTGGGTATAACATGGGCATTGCTACATGGAACTGCGTTACTTTGATGTTTTTGAATAATCGTTGCTCCCATTCAACGAAGCATAGCTCGACGCAAATGCTTCAACAACTTACCCTAAATAGCACACTATTACATATTACCTTACATTTCGCCGCATAATCCTTACGTTCACAGTGCACCGTGTTGCCAAATCCCCAGAATATTTTTAAATCACATTGCATCCCGTTCATCTTCTTCCTAACTCATCTTCCTAATTTCCTGGAATCACAGGAGTTCCAGCGCCAATATCCGCTTTTCCAAAATACCGAAGAATAATGAGAAAAAATGCAAAATTTCAATCATCTTCGAGGAAAATTGCTCCCGAGCCCGGCGAATATTCTGGAAGATTTACTGGAGGCGAAGAAGTCTTCTCTTGACGTCGTCAACTTACGGGCAATATGAGGTGTAGGAGGTCTTTCGATGGCTGCCTCCAAATTGCTCCTACAGGCCCAATATCTTTCTTGTTGAAAGAAGATTGGGTGTTAATAGTAGGACTCGAACTTCTAGCAAAGATGCTGCTTCTGCGAGAGTTGTTAAAGATTGAAAATGCCTCTCACAATTTAGGAGCTGGGTCACTTTTGGATTGAAATGTTTTTTTTTTTTTTCTGTAAACTGTAGCAAGATTTGCTCTTGAACTTTTGTTCTAGGATATTGTTATTATCTAGAGTTGTACAATGGATAAATTTTTCATCTATTCATAGACCCACTGGATGCAAAAACTACTGGATCTAGGAAAAATAATTTCCTCTACATAGCTTTTGCACTGTTCACTGCCTGTACTCACACAGTGAACAGGGCAATATCCCAGTACAAATGACAAATTATAAATATTCAATTTCTACCATGATCCTTTACATTTATACAACACTGGAGTCCCTATGTATTTTAATAGAGAAGCATTCCCTCAAAGACAATAATGGATCTCATTTTCTTTTAATTACAAAAATTTAAATTAGTTTTCTAATTTTCATTTGTTTATCTAAATTCTTCAGCTGTCGAGACATATAACTTCAGATTGTACTGAAGACTGGTTATGTTCCGAAGCATTCACAATTATTGCTTTATGGGGATTTTGAATATTCTCTGAATTCTTAATTACAGGCAATTATACTTTTTACAGGGCACTGCCTTTGTGCTCTTTCTTCTGCTTTGCTTCCACTGAAGTCAAGGCTTTAGCCACCGTCTCACATGATGTCATTTCCTAAACTGAAGTGGTGCCAAAACTAGAGGCAAATAATTGGATAAATTGTAGTAGCCTTTCCGGGTGCGCTGAGAAGTTTTCTTCAATAGTCAGCTCAGCACAAAATTTGCTTCAAGTTGCATGAGGGAAGCTGTAGCTTCTTCTTCTTCCACATTTGTTACTCAGATAGTAAATATATCCAGTGGCTCAGATAACCATACGCAACTCATAAGAAATTGTGATGTTAAGAAATGTATTATTTCAACCGTACTGTGTTTATAACACTGGTCACTGCATATGAATCGCGAGTGAATTCATTGTCGGGTAAACTTATCGAATGGTAAATTGTCGCCTGCACATTCATCGCATGGTAAATTCATCGCGATAAAACTTGAAAATAAATTGCGTAGCGCCATACTATTTACCAACTTCAGCTTTACAAAACAATAAATTTGCTAGACGATGAATTAACACGGCGATGAATTAACCCAGCGATTAAGTTACTAAGCAATTAAGAGGTGATGAATATACCGGGTCAAGGAATTTATCATATGAGAATTTGTCCGTTAAAGTGAATACCAGGCGAAGAATGTAGAATTCGACGAAATTGCCACGTATGAATTTACTCGGAAATGAATTTACCAGGCGATGAATGTACCAAGCATTGGATTTATCCGGCGATGAATCTGCCGGTTCCTTATTATAGTTGACGCTACAAATGGAGGTTCTATGCAGATTGAACCTATATATGGCTACTGCCTTAATACCATTGTAAATAAGACGGCTTCCAGCAGTCCAGTCAAAGGTTAAGTAAGTTGTTAAGCGAGTGACAGTGACATAATTTCATTTTGCTTTAGAGTTTTACTGTGTTTTAATACTCCTATACGCAACTTGCAGTCTGTATACTCTGTAAGAAGCAGAGTATTTCCTCATAAAAGATATTTGAAACAATGCTATTCCCCAGTTCAGTCGTACTTCTATTTGTTTCTTCTAGATATAAAATTCACTTTGCTAGAATACGACAAAAAAATTGCTTGGCTTAAATGTCAAGCATCTCTTTGAAACATTGCCGATTGTAACTAAATTTTTGGCAATGCTAAAATGAAATTTTTCGAGTCATCCGAAGATTTCACTAAAATGAAAATAACGGTTCCTGGATAGAGGCTGTAGTTTCTGAATCATCACGCAGCAATTGCCCATGCTACCTCTCGCACAACCCAGACCAATATTTTCCTCCATTCCACTTCATTTAACGGGATGCAAATTTCTTCGCTTACCCTATCGATGAAGGTGCAAAAGTAACTCAATTTGAGCCCGAAGTGACGGTGGGGCGTATCAAACTGCACTGAAAATTGTCCGATAGACGAGGCGGAGCAGCTCCAAAACTTTCGAGATGCTCTCAGAAAAATTTCGTCCGGAACGAAACTCAATTGTTTCACAGGAAGATGAGCGTGGAGGAAGCGTGTAATGGAAATGGCAGAGAGAAAAGAAAAATAGTGCAAGGGCGCATTGCCCATCAGGCATAATTTTCTGTTCTTCAAATACGGCAGTGCATGGTGTGCTTAAAGAAACAGGTTAAGGGAAAAGCGTCAGGAAAGGACAATACTGAATAAGAAATTTACTCTTCTAAGTTTACTTTTCAATACATTGGTGGTTTTCAACAACAGTCAAATGAACGTGTTCTCTCATTCACCGCCCAACTCTTTTGTTATGTTCTTCTAAATACAACGGTGTGTCTACCGAAAGATTGACTACAATGTTAGCCGTCAAATCACTTGGGCTAGCTAGTGTCACCAGTAATAAACTTTTGGCTATCACTTCCCAACTGGAATGAATCAGAATTCAGGAAGTTGTGTGCTTGTTTTGTTGTTTAAACGGTCACGGCACCGTGTTCGAAAGATGAGTTGAAAGAACCCGCAGCAACAGTAGGTTGCAGTGTTGGCTCTCAGGCGCCGATGGCGGAAGTTGGAGTTTACTAGCCAGGCAGGTGAGAACATACGATGCTCGCGAACCAAGTCTACGATAGCTCCCCCATGACTGGAGTTGCGCATTAGTCCTACAACCCCCAAATCGTATAACAACGTATTCTTGGAAAACAGAGATTACGGTGTCGAGTCACATTCTGTGGTTGACTGAAGCCGTGCACTCCACTAGGGCCAATAAGCATTTATCTATAGCACGAAAGAGCACGTGTGGGTTTCCCAGTTAGGGGTGCACCATCAAGTTGGCTTTATCTATACAGTCGAACAAATCATCACTCAAACAGAAAATTTATAAGATCTTAAAACTTCCATCCGTTATGTCAAACAAAGCTCGGGACATAATGTGCGTTTATTTATTTTAAGGGTTTGAAAACCATTAAACTAGTAATTTCACAAATTTCTGTCTAACACGGACTTTTGAAAATTTTACAGAAAGGGAATTTCATTCTTTAGATGCCCCGATCCTCATAATTGCTACGAACTCTGAAAGCATATTACCGATCATACAGAACACCCATGCATGATCTGTGAAGCATAGCGGCTAAAGACAGACCACCGTCGTTCACAAAACTATTTGCTCTCAAAAACTATAGTAGAATCTCGTCACCACTGCATGTGTGAAAGATAGCAGGACAAGTTAGGAAGAATTTCGACATGATTATATCCCAAATGACTGAGTCTCAAAGCCTAAATGATGTTGGATTATGTACACATCGACCGCAGGCAACTTGTTTGTATGCCATACATCGACAATATTATCATTACCGCCGGCTTGATACGAGGATATATGAACAAACTAGATCTCCTGAGACAGAGACTCTAAACATAGGAAGCTTCTGAAATGTGTGCCCCAGAAACTGAGAAACTCCAGAGAATCGTAGACTGTATAAAGCGCTATCTGTCGTGAATAGTAGCATTAGCCGATGCCATACTAAGTGAACAGCAAAAAAGAGTATATTCATCAGCACTACGTAACGAATCATTATAGCTATGGCATCTGCCAAAGAAAACGCTTTACGGAAGGAGGGGAAACAAGCAAATTGTAGAACTTGTCATCTCGAAAGCGAGACTCCTCCCGAAACTAAGACAATACCGTAGATCTGTCTACGTTTTAGCATTTTCAGTGTATATAGGGTAGCGTTCTTTTCGAAAAAAAAAAAGCATTATTGCCTTTTGCAACTCTTACTCTTGGTTCGACAGCAGGTGGACGGACACAG
Source organism: Parhyale hawaiensis (assembly GCA_001587735.2). Lineage (NCBI taxonomy): Eukaryota > Metazoa > Arthropoda > Malacostraca > Amphipoda > Hyalidae > Parhyale > Parhyale hawaiensis. The sequence continues at coordinate 15,499,893 of LQNS02278080.1, forward strand.
TCTTTTGTATCCTATTTACTCCTGAGAGAGGGGACAGAGAGAAACCAAAGAAGAGAGCAACCCACAAATTGCTTATTATTATACTACTGGACCCGTCCGTCAAAAAAATTCACGTAATAATCGATAGATTTTCTCTCTTCTCTGACTTCCCGTGTCCACATTTTCCCGCTCACGCCTATTAGCAACTTTTATTCCCTTTTGTAATCTTTCTACTTCGAGCCTTGCTTGTCACTGTGTCGCATAGGCGCTTCATATGAACTCTCTCCATTGGTACACGTCTTCGTTCTTGAGATTTAGTAGCTACTCAAGTACTTCTTTTGCGATCTCTATCCTCTTTCTTAATTAAACGTGCATCTTCCAGAGTAAAATTCTGAGTAAAATACTGCAATAAACTTGAATGTAACCCCAGTCAGCTCATATGCAATGTGAGTGCACCGTATCCATAATACTACCTTCCATACTCATATATCTGCTTCAATGAAGTGCTGAAATTTTGGCCTATGAAGCGAAACTTGCGCTCGCAGAGAAACACATGAACCTAGAAGAAAAAATTATGTTCTATTGCCAGTGAAATGATTGTCTACTATTCGTCGTGAGTGCTCCGTTGATCATCTACCGAATTTATACGTCGTGACCTAAGAGAAAAAAGTTATAAAATCGGACTCCAGAAGTTGCATATATATTGTTCCGATTTCAAGAAGTGTTTCAAGCTAGAATTGTATTCGGATAAAGGGAAAAGAGTCCCACTTTCGACATCTTCTGCCATCTGGTCATCGATCTCTATGAAAACATAACTTGATTACAAAATCTGAAACCTGGCCTATTTTTCGCCTATCTATTTCCTTAAGAGCGGACACTAAGTAAATAAATGAATAAATATACGAAGCGTTTTATTAAATTAGGATGGTGGAATGTATATAAATTTGCATGTATGCCCTTTGTGGTGTGACTCTCTGCAGTATACAGTAGGATAGACGCAATGCTGGACATTCTCCGATTCTGGATCCGTAGCATTAGCTTTGATTGAATTTCACTCTCGCCCTCGCAAAATTCTTTCTGTAATTGACTCAAAAAGTTATTATTTCCCCGCGCTACGGGAACGCCAAATTTTCGCTCCTCTTACTGAAATAGTGCACCTCCTGTTCAACGATCGCGTGCGGAGTAGCGGACTGACCTAATCCAATGTTCGCGATAGGAATTACGTATCTCTGCGGTATGAGATTCTTATACCTGGAACGGAAGCATTACGCTGTGCAACAGTTTCTGTAGGACATAGAGGCATAAGAACGCCATAAGTAAATAACATGGTATAAAGCAGATCAAAGTATACACCTAGCAGCAGGAAATGTTCAATGTCCAATCATATGAATAGTTGAAGTGACAAGAACTGAGCAGTAACGTCCTTGAAATCTTATCGTTGCTGCATCATTGCGTTTCTAACTCATCTGAAGCAATAAAATAAAAAATCCTGAGCTATTGTTTTTATTTACCACGGCATATCTATTCATTTGTTGAGGTGAAATATTCAGCTTTGAATATTCCACGCCTATCAGATCAAAGTAAACTGATAGGAGTACCTATAAGACGATTCTAAACCCCGTACTGGAAGCGAATTATTTCTAACTCCACGATTCCCTCGAACGTTCGTTCATTCATAAAACAGCACCAAACGTGACTTTTACAAGTTAATTATCACTGTGCAATTCGAAACAAACTTTGCATATTAGCAATAGATAGTACTAGGAGGCCCCGTGGAAATTACATGGTTGGTTAATGTTCTCACTTTATAAAGCGAATCAATCCTAACCTACGCCGCTATAACTCACTTTAATTCGACCTAATACTGGTCGGCCTAACCTGCCCCATATACAGCGCCTGTCTCTTAAACCTTGCGAACAGCGTCTAACCTCAAGTTTGCTGCACACGAGAGTCGAAACATGGGAACGTTTCCTCCTATCCTTCCCATTACGCTGCTGTGTATGCACGATCGGCTTGTCTAACATCATTTTATTTAAAAACTGTTTAACCTCCGAGCCGCGGCAGCTATTCCGCAACAACGTGGGCTACTTGCTCAGTTTCGAATCTCTCTGTGAATTTCTTTGAATTTCGATGTGTCTTAATAGGTTCAGCCGTTGTCACCCGCACAAGAAAATGTATTCCAAGAACGTGAAGCGCTTCCGTATTTCGACTTGTACGCTGGAGGCCTACCGTAGCCGTGTATACATGCCAGACACTATAGCACCGATGGACCTTGCAGATATTTTACCAGCGAAGTTTTCGCCCTAGTATTTCATGATATAGCTAGACATAAAGACAGCATAAAAACCACTAGACTATAGCAATTTCATTCTTCGGAGGTACTCTTCTCCTTGTTTTCTTCTATGTTTACATGCCTTCGCTAACCTTTATTGCTCATCATTTGAACATATTATTTAGGCTGTCATATTTTTAAAAACATTTTCATTGTTCTCATCGGTGATTTTGATGATTTTAATTCAATATCGGGACCCGTGACTACTTTGTACTTTATATGTGCAATAGCATTCCCACAAATAAAAATACAACAGACTCAGCCTTTTTTTCAATTATTTATTCAGGTCTCCGAAAGCACTTTTTCTGTTAGCTCACGGGATTTCTTTAAACATCGCGCTTTCACATCAAAAATACCTTAGAATGAAGCAGTTCAGAACAGCTCGCTGCACCGTAGCCTGGATATGAATTTTGCCATGTTTGGATCGTTACCTATGCGATCTTAGTAACGTGAATATTTCAAGATATGAAAATCTGTACGATATGTATGATACGTGCAAAAAGAACTTCATGTCTTTGCTTTAAAACTGCTTGAAAATTTCTTCAAGAGCATACGAAAAAGACAGATATTATTGAGGTCCCCCCCCCCCCCACCGTCCAGAGAGAAGCAGAACTTCTGTTAAGTTAATGCCCCTAGCTAAAAGTGAAAAGCGTAACCGACAGAACAGGGACGTACGGATGGATGGAGCCTCAAGCAGAATTAGCTACAATATAATAAAGACCGATGTGTATTTATTTATTTATCCATTTTCTGTCACGCTTTAACAAAACAGATAAGCGGAAACTAGCCCAGGTTGGAGGCTCTGGTCGTTCTCTCAAGCTCCATTGAAAACTGATTGATAGAAAATAAGCCGGGTTGCAGAAGATGGCAAACATATCTTAAACAGGGACAGCTGAAATTCCAATAGAAGATAATACCGGCTTAGTCTGATTCGTACGAATCGAATCTATGGCTCAGTATCGGGCGACATCAAGTCTAAATGCACTTCTTGCAGTGCCAAAGTTAAAATCTCAGTAATGAAGTTATCTGAAGCTTATATATAAGTCGAAATATTTGACACTCAGGATTCATATTTATTGGATAATTTAGAATATCTTCTGAGTTTTAATTAAAACTCAGAAGATATTCTAAATTATCCAATAAATATCTGAAGCTTCCATTGGCACTCTCATGCATCTTGATTCGTAGTTTCTTCCCACAGATGATTTCGTTGCTTCAGCTACTCTCCCATATTTAGTTCAATTGGTCAATGAAACAGCTTTCGCTTAGCAAATACCACTGAGCCTGTAGAAGCCATCCTACTTTATCCACAATACCGAAACGGAGCCATTACTTTGAGCGTTGCTAATCTGCCTACAGTAAGCAGTGAATTTTTTCCATTTCAGAGGGAGAGAGAGAAAAAGTTTCGATAGTGAGCGGCTGTGAAGCCATAAACACTGATCTCAGCTTGCTTAGGTTACTAGTTGTAATAATGAAAGTAAGATCAATGAAGAAGGTAATCACAAATTCGTCGCTGTCATTTGTTCCTACGTACCTTCCTTAGTTATAGTTATTTAGTACGACCGTTACGCTCTCACAATTAGAAGCGAGAAACTTACGGTATTTTAGATGCCATCTCAATAGGGAAGAACCCAAGGAGGTTCTAATAGAGAGGAGTGCACCCTCTCTATTTATCCTACGGGAGCGTTGCGAGTAAACTCTTCCCTTAAACTGGCTGACTGGCTTATCCAATCAGAGAGCGGCATTGCCTAACGCAGCATATATAGGAAGGAGTCCTGAGCTCAAATTTTTATAGCCATTAACCATCGACGAAATTCCGAACGAATGGAAGTATGT
>LQNS02278080.1:15506444-15539238 GCA_001587735.2 Parhyale hawaiensis
TAGCCAGGCAGGTGAGAACATACGATGCTCGGCTTGGTTCAGATGCTATCGAGGGGGTACTGACCTCAACGCGTAATCAGGATGTTGGGGGTTTAGCATATTGTTGCATAAGAACCTTTTGTCTCTAATGCCACAGCTCTAACACTCTGTGGTTGACTGAAGCCGTGCACTCCACTAGGGCCCTATAGCCTATGGCCCATCCTATGCCTCCTGAGAGGAGTTAGATTAATTGAGAAGCGTTAGAATGAATGAAGAGCGCCAAGTTAAGTGATGAGTGTTAGTGTGGATGAGAAACGTTTTTGTCGGGTGAGAGGCCTTTGGTTGGATGAGGAGCGTTAACTTTAATAGCTTAAATGGGCAGTATTGCAATGGACGACGAGCGTTAGGTTGGCTGAGAAGCGATAGGTTAAATGAGGAGCGTTATTTTTGGTGAGGAACTCTAGGTTAGATCAGAAGCGTAAGCTAAGTTAGATAGAGCAGTGGTAAATGGTGAGTGCTGCTCGAGATAGATTAGGTGTGTTGGGTTAGGTAAGGTGCACTGTTACGTTAGATAAAGTTGGTTGGGGAGATGTGGGGAATAGGTGGTGCGGTATGTTTTGAGACTCACATGGAACATCGGATGTGTGACTGGTGTTAGCTTAGACGATATATATTAAGGTAAACGGACGTTGTTTAGTTAGACAGAGTTCGTCAGGCTCAAGTGACTGGCGTTAACTTAGGCGGTGTGGGTTCCGTTGGAAAAGCTGCATTAAATCAAAACTAATCTAGATTATCATAGAGTAACGTGGGTCTGGAACATTTTAAGAAGTAAAGACATTTATCAACCGTAGAATTTCCACGGGTCCCACTAGTATAGATATATTATATCACGTTGAATGGAAACTCGAAAATAAGATAATCTCCTAAATTTTTATAGCCAATTGTAGGGCAAGTGCTTATAGACACTGCTGCAAACAGTTGGAAGCTAGTTACCATTTATTTATTATCAAATTATAAAAAGTCCTAGTCATAAACTCATTGTGATAGCAAATTTTTACGGTTATAGTTTCATGCCCTTTCCAATTTATCTCGTTCGTCTTCTGTAAGCAAGAGGCAACTTGAACATCGTCTTTGCTTAATATTTTATTGATTCTGTGCAATTTAACACCAATTAGGCATACCCTCAATATCCCCAACACAAAGCTTCCTTTCATATGAACATAATTTAGCGCTAAGGCAAAGAACTAATATTTTAATACAGAAAACAACAGAGAGAGATTTCATTTCAGCTTTTTGTCATAAGATTTTTTATTTCAGCCGGCGCATTTGTTCCTCGTGAGGTTTGCTTCATTTTCCTGGCTTCAAGTTGAATACACTCGTACTTCTCCTAAAGCCGGCGAGCTTTCTTTAATTTCTGCAAAGGGTTTCCAAAAAGCTTGCAAGCCTTTGTGCTCAACAAGAGACTGAGTACAAACAGTCTTTCTGTTCCACATGGCCGGGACAATCAGGCTCAGTACGATGCCGAGCAGCTCATATTATATCAGCCTTTGCTATTGTAGAAGTTGCTTTGAGCATCATTTCTTTGAGTTCACTTCTTCTTTTCGCAGTCTACCATCTTTCTTAAGCTCACAAAGATGATGATCGCACGAATCTCTTAATATTGTGGAAGCGAGCGGTACTGGGCTGCAGAAGTTCAGGCTTAGGCATTGATAATATGAAATATTTTTAATTAGGTATATTAACAAGAGCTTTTCTAAATAGTGCCTTCGATGACCGTTTTGATGGAAAACAAACAGCAGATGTGTTGTAATGATATAGTTTATGAGGTGCAAGAACAAGTCGAGTAAAACAGTCTGTATAATATTCGAGATAAAATTGCTTGAAAACGTTTAGTTATTTTCCACGCTGAAGTGAAATAGCTATTCGATAACTCAGTACTAAATATATTGTTTTGTATACAAAGAAGCGTACCAAGGAGCTGTGAAGTGTCTCCAGCCTGATCAAGCCACGTGAATCTGACTTTTGCACATTAAAATACTTTTAACTCGTATACATAAGCACACATACCATATGCACAATTTGAAACGAATACAACAGACAATACATACTGTGGCATGCCCCAAGCTTTGCAATACAACGCTGAAAACTGAAGAACATATTACTACGCTGTAGTAAAATAATAGTTTTGTATTCCGTAGATTTGGCATTATTTGGTGATCTTATGATCTGCATTACCTTTCTTTGTATGGTGCACCATGTATGGAGCGCGCCTTGAGGAAGACAATAATAAATCTTGCACTGCAAGGTTGAGATATCTCAGAGGTTGACTTTGACTACTGCAGAGTATTTCTCGTGGTTTATTTAATCGTGTTCAGGTAATTCTCCTGTGCTTGATACAGTCGAGACTTATTCACCGAAGGCATAGGTAAGTAAATGTTAATGTCGTGTAGCTATCAAAAATTTATTTGTTTTTACTCTTTATTTCCTGACCATAATATTATTCAGTACGTCCAGTAGCTTTTTCAGATGCCAGGGTGCCATAAAACTGCAAGGTATATCTGAATCTTCGAGCAAAATTTAATTGACATGAAAAAATAAATACATTGCTTCCAACTTTAAAAAACTATTATTTTAGACATTTATGGTCTTCTCTATAACAATACTGTATGCTGTGGAACAAGGTATACTGGTTCTGAAAAATTTTGACAATTATATTATCTATGGACACTGACATTCTATAAACCGTTACAGTACAATTATCCCCCGCAAAAAATTACCTCCCCGGACAACTAATACCTCCAAGGACTACCTTCTAGCGCAATTGCACCCTGGGACACTTACTTCTTTGAACAATAACAGCTTTCGGTAAATATCCCTTCACTTACAAATTAAGGCACATATCATCAAAAGTTTACTTCTCACATCACTACATACACAGCATAAACTAATTTAATTGGAAAGTTCGGTTAAGTTAGCTATTTTGGACCAGATTAGGTTACATTAGATAAAATAAAGCACTCTGAGAGCGCATGCCTCCGCCAAGCAAGGCAACAGTAAAGGAAAAGTTCAAATTGGCTTTTAAACTATGATTTCCTTTGTATCAACACCAAAATCTAATCATTTGTCCTTTTGATTGTAATAATAGTTTTTGTAATTTTCTTGAAGATCCGTTCATAACTTTTCGAGTTATATTGCTGACAAGCATTCTCGCGGACACAAGCCAAACACAAAACAAACCAACCAATCATCAGCAAAATCTTATTATTTATGTCTGTAAATTTCATAAAAATCCGTCCCTAATTTTTTAAGTTATGGTACTAAGAAACAATAGGCAGACAAACAAACAGTTGAGCGGCTCTTCACCGAATGTCAATCATCTGTTACTGCTAATATGCCTAACAATCCCTGTAAATATCGTAAAAATCCGTCCATAACTTTCTGAAGTTTATATCTTGATGACAGACAAACAAAGAAACAGAGAGACAAACATGACAAAAACATAACCTCCATGGCGGAGGCATAGTGATTAGGTAACATTAGGTCACATTAGGTTAGGCGAAGTTAAGCTAGGTTAGGTCAGGTTAAGTTTGATTTAGTTAGGTAAGGTAAGGCTAGGTTAAGTTAGGCTGCACGAGGTTATATTTTAGGCCTAGTTACAGTTAACGCTTTCTCTCATAGCCTGGTCTATGTATGTCACCTCAGTAATAATATTCCTACGAGAAAGGCAAACTTCTTCATAATGGAAAAAGGCGACATTCGGTAAGGTTAGGTTCGATTATGATAGGTTACGTGAGTAAGATTAGGTGATGCTAGGCTAAATTACATTACGTTATTTTTCATGACATATAAACCTTTGAATAGCCCAATTATACACAAATGATCGTTTTTGTATCATAACTAGCATAAATCACAGAATCGCCTTCATAAGCATGGTGTAAAATGGCACTAATGTAAAAGGGAAATTGTAATGGGGTGTAACTGTCTTAGGGACTAATCCTAGGAATACTTGTCTGCAGGGGTATTTATCAGCAGGGGTAACTGTCCATGGGGGTAAACGCCATAAAACATATATAGACACTAACTACATTTTTTTAAGGCTGAGATGCATTTTGACAAGAGAGACGTATGTTTATATAATGTCCTTTGTAGTCTGCAGTACTATCGTTCAAATTTTAAGTTGATCATTAAAAAAATATACATGTAAGCACCGATGGCAAATACTGATAACCATTTTTTAGCGCTTACGGATAACCATGTTTGTCTAATATCAAGCAATTTGCAGGGTAGAATAATATTGTAATTTAGTGCACGAGAAAAAAATTCATAGGTGGAGATATCAAGTTCTGATAACTTTTTTTTGTACTGAGGCTGATTTCAGAAAGAACTAGAACGCCTCGGGGTATTAGACCATCACCGGCAATGGGGAGCATATTTCAATGCTGTAATTTTTTTACGGCTAGCTTACTCTAGAGTTTTGGCATTTTTCATATGTAGGTCAACCCAGCAGCCTCCCTGCAAAAATTATGAACGTTGCTCAACTCCTTCTCCCTCATTTTGGGTGGACAAACAAATATACAAGCGAATATATAGTTGAATATAAGACGAAAATATTATCACCGCTCTTCGCTTCCCTCGCAGGTCATAAATATGTCCATACATATCACGCTCTTTGTAGATTAGGATAACAGTATTTGAATTGCAAGTACATATAGTTCAAAATGCATCACGTACCGATATCATGTACTGATAACATTTTTCCATAAATGAGGTTCACACCCAATATAGAAATTTCCTACTTATGCTGTGATCTCTGTAGTCTACCGTAATAATGTATAAATTTAAAAACATCCTCACAGATTCATGGGCACTGGTATATACTGGCAACCGCTTCTTCGGTATTTACATTTATTTACATCGTAGGAGGACAAGCCCCTTTTATGTCAAGCGCTGTGCAACTTACAGTAATATTATTTAAATTTCAAGTACGTCGTTGAAAAAAGTTGCTTTACATCAGTTGCGCCCCAAGTCCTATTCCCCTGAAAGTGCTGCTCATCTAAACTGCACCAGCTTCCCTCCAGGGCGCATAAATCTTTTAATTATCTGTGGTGCGTTAGGTCCAGCTCGGACAGAAGCAGAGCATTCGTCCAAACTTTAGAGATATTGTGTCTATTTTGAGCCGAGGCGGCGGCCATATACACCAGCCTAACATCTCATACACGTGCTAACCTCCATCATAAAAGTTCAGCGCCACTGTAGGCGCCTCCAATATAGTTGTCTGCTCTATGGATCCTATATATAGTAACGGTGCCGCGCGATGACTTCTGCAAATATATGGAGGCAAAAGTTAATTTAGTTTGGCCGATAGCAGTTGCAGCATGGAAGGTCCACGTGAAAATTTGTCTATTGGCAATAGAAAATGTAATGTGATGTCTGCTATGCAGTCCTGTAGCAACCATGCAATGCGATGACTTTTGCAAATGTATAAATACACGCCACTTTGGTTCAGTAGGGCAGAAAATACGACTGCTGGAGACAACAAATACGAAGGCATGCAAGTAAGCCAGCTGGAACGTAAAAATGCCTTACTGTATGCATATAGCTAGTATGATGTGTAATATCATGTTGTTTACTTAGTCCATCGGATAGAAGTTCCAGGGAAGAAATAATTTACACAAGAGATATACCTAGCGCATAGAAGTGTCAAAATACCAGCAATGTCATGCTATGTAAGAATTATATAATATTATACTAGTATCATCACCGCAAAAGTTTATTGCATTAAGCAGGGAGAAGATGCAGCAAACGACATCTACAATAATATTATTAAAAACAATAGGTATAATTGATGGTAAGAATATGGCCACTGTGTATGAAAATTCTAGTAATAATGTCATGCTACGGCTGGTGTAACTGGATAATAGTGAGAATAATTTTTGTACTGTTAGCTAGGGCGGTAGCAATGCTGCTGGAGATAACGCATTGGCAGTATCACCAATACGTCACTCCTATGTCCAAACATCAATCGGAAGTGAAGGTACAGCAGATACAAAGAATAATTTGGTTGAAATAACCAACACGTGTATTATTTCATGAATGACATGGAACGTGTGTAGGTTATTTGCATCAATGAGTTCTCTTTTTGTGGGAAATCTGATGGTTGAAAATGAAGTGACAAAAAAATTAATCTAAGTTGCTTTGTGCTGCTGAGAATAAAAGGCAGAAGTATGGTTTATATTGCAGCACAGAGTACTAAAAATTTTCAATTCTACGTTTTAAGTAGACACCAAATTCTCAATAAGAAAGTCAGGAAGGTACTTGGATTTTTTCAAGAAAGTCGGTGAATTACTTAATTTGCCTGATGACACTTTCCCTAACCTAAGCACCGCGTGTACAGCACAACGGTGATGGTAATTTCTACCCGGCGACATTTTTCACCAGAGAGTAATAAAATTATTACTCTCTGGTATTCAATAATACTCACTGGCTCATCCGGAGTTGAGCTGTCAGTGCAAGGAATGCATCATATACGGCTCTCGTATACGAGAGTCAAAGATAGTGCCATGTCCTGAAAGACGATGGCAGTCAAGCTCAACAAAGATTTCCTATTCACGGAGATTTCCTATTCCTATTCACGCAGCTATTCACGGAGTAATGACATTTTGATCTCAGCACAAATAAGGGTCAATAGATCACTCGAACCAATTAGTTCGTAATGGATGAGTCTTCTTCAGATAAGCAGTGAATTTCCACGATATGAGACGTCTAAAATTTTCGGTAAGGAAATTTTACGTTGGTAGAAAGGCCCTGTGTAATATGATACGAAAAGCATAATTCTACGAGAGCCTATTTCAGTTTTATTGTGAAGGTCCATGAGCCGTAATCATTAACTTTTTACCTCGCCAATGAGGCCCTGCGGGATACGAAAAGTAATATTTTAGATATATGAGAGCCGGAATAAAGATCCTCATTATCCACAATTAAATATTTGGTATTCAGTTTGATGTTTGAATTCGCCATCGAGGTGCAGCTGAATTTTTCATGGCTTAAAAACATTTTCTAGAGCTGAACAGTGAAATAAATTAATCATACATAACGACAGTTCAGACCTTATTTCATTTTTATAGAGTGATATATTGAGGTGTGAGTAACTCTAATAACGCTCAGCTAGAAGAGCGTGGGAATTCCATGTTTCAGTGGATTTCTGACATTCTACAGCCTAATATATTGCATCTAAGATTGTCTGTCACTCTATAAATTTAATATATTATTGGCCTGTTTAATTGAAAATATTCTGTAATACATCACACGCAATAGAAAAACGTATTTCTCATAATGATCCTTGAAAAGCGACTGGAATTATTGTATAAGAATGAATTAATGCAGTCAGGTAAAAACGTACAGTTCCTAATGAACCTCCAAAGGTGGTAGGATCTATTGCATTGGAAAACACAGCAATGAGTTCTGTTAAGAAGATATGACTTATAATGAACTTTCCAAAAATGGATGCAGCCATCCATGCTGGTGTCGAGATGATGTCATCTAAATGCATGACTATGCCTGGAGACAAAGTTTCGGGATCGGAATGAGCTTCCAGCACAGCTTGCCATGGATTTTGGGACGAGGTATCGGCGTGTTCGCCATGCCGCACGTCTGCTCTGGAGATTTATTATCGGCTAGGGGATTCGGTCTAGAAGTGCCAGTAGTAATATCGTTATACCAGCTGCAGCAGATACTTGCATGAAAGAATGCTTTCAATTCTAGTAACGATTCAGTCAAAGTAAAGTTGCGTGCAAAAACATTTACTGCCGTATTACAAGCATAAGTCAAGACATTACAATATATTTATATTCATCAGCCTACTTGTGGAATGAAATCGTCAGGGTTCGATGAAAATAACAAAAATTAAGTTTAAATGTTATATACTACCGAGAACGTATGAAGAAATACTTAAAATCGAAAGCATTGGAAAGCAAATTATTGTATCACAACAATTCATGGCAGCAGGACTCAGAACTGCGAAATTATTGTGTATGCAAATCGGCTCAACATGCAAGTAAACCCTGCAAAAATAATATTATTATAATTCTTAGAAGCAATAAATATAAGAAAAAAAAGATTTATCAGGAAGAATGTAATCTTAGTGCGACTTTGGTAACAGCTCCGTGTATCGGTCCTGAAGGGACACCGTACGTCCAGTAATAACTCTGTCTATCGGTCCCACAGAGACATCGTGCGTCAATTAACAGCTACGCGTATTGGTCCCAAGGGACTCTGTGGCTTCAGTAGCACCTCCAGGTATGGGTCCCACATATCCAGTAGAAGCTCCGCGTATAATAGGCCTTACAAGGACACCGTGGTTCCAGTAACAGCTCCGCGTATCGGCCCTACAAGGACACCGTGGTTCCAGTAACAGGACATCGTAGTTCCAGTTACAGCTCCGTGTATCGGCCCTACAAGGACACCGTGGTTCCAGTAACAGCTCCGTGTATCGGCCCTACAAGGACACCGTGGTTCCAGTAACAGCTCCGTGTATCGTCCCTATAAGAGCATGGTAGTTCCAGTAACAGCTCCGTGTATCGCCTCTACAAGGACACCGTGGTTCCAGTAACAGCTCCGTGTATCGGCCCTACAAGGACACCGTGGTTCCAGTAACAGCTCCGTGTATCGTGCCTATAAGAGCATGGTAGTTCCAGTAACAGCTCCGTGTATCGCCTCTACAAGGACACCGTGGTTCCAGTAACAGCTCTGTGTATCGTCACTACATGAGCACCGTGGTTCCAGTAACAGCGCCGCGTATCGGTCCCACAGGGACACTTCCTCCCCTCTCTCGGCATTGGACGCAAACACCCCAGTGCCGGTTCACACAGAGATGCTCTCCAGTTGCACTCCACCTTTCAATCAAGAACTATTGATGGCATCCCACAGTGATTGTCAGACGCAGCGGAGCAGAAGGCTTCGTATCAACACGCTATTAGATCTTGCCCGCCAATCAGTCATTGTTAGTTGGCAGCTAACGAAGCCAGCAACTGTGTCACTTGGGGATCATTTTTGGCACTCCCTGGCTCCTAATGCAACGTAAGGACGCTGGCAGCTCTACCCGCATACTGTACAACATTGCCTATTGTGGTGTAGTGCAACGGCCTTTATATATAAATAATACACGCATCTCTTGCGGTGAAATAAATGTACAAATAAGGATACATGTATTTTATTCTGACAATCTGAGACAAGATGATACTTGTGCCTCGTGCAGCAACTAATGAGCAGTCACTTCATAATAAAAGTATGAGTGTACTTGAAGGCTAGAATACTTATTATGTTCTGGGAGCACGATGAGGCTCATATCTCTCGCGACTGGCACTGCAGTCTTTCAACAGTGAATATAGCCTTTGAACTTATTATTTAAGAGGCTGAAATACTTTCAGTGATGATTTGTGCTTTGCATCGATATGAACTACAGCGCTTTGCGCTCCCGGGAAAAACTTTGACTGTTGACTATACACAGCTGACTTTTTTATCGTTTTAATTGATTACACTCAAATAGTCGCTATTGTTACAAAAAATTCCGCGCTCGTTTCCACCTACAACTGTGGGGATGTCAGAACAAGTAATGTTGTTGTACACTAGTGGTGTGTAGTAGCGATTTGTAGAAGAAAAAATAATGATTTTGTGATCATTTTAAGCACATTGCATAAGAATGTTACCTTCCTCAATTATGAGCATCAATAACATTCTACGTCAAACATTTCAAGGAAACATAAACTAAACGCCTGTATTTCAGCAGTGTTTCTAAGTACCAGAATAATGATAATCGACAGATAATATATGCGTCATTTTTGTGTCAAGCCATTGCCATAACTCACCATTCATTTCCATAGAAAAAAACATTCGATTGGACATTCCTTCAACTTTCCACTGACGTCTTACTTCTTCGTAGTAACAAAATTAAGGTTATTATTCCTGTCGGAAAAAACTTCATCACAATAAATATAAATCACTATCGTTAGTGGGACGACAGTAGAGCAGGGCCTTCGCGGAGCTGCATAATGTCGGCTGCACGAAGAGATCACTTGATCATCAGTTATCTCTGGACGATGTAACCCCTTAAGCATTGCTATAGTATTAACCTAAATATTTTAAGGTTGCCAGCTAGAATTCCTTTTGGTTAATGGTCGGCATACTTTAACAACAGCACTAGAGATCATATACTTCCGCCAAGCAGGGCAATGTTAACGAAAAATATATATAAGTCCTAAAATTAGAATTTAATATATATCATCGCAAAAATTTGGTCATTTGTCCCTCTTGACAGTAATAACAGCTTCTATATTTTCTTGAAGATTCTTCAGTAAATTTTTTTCGAGTTATGTTTTAACAAACATTTCGGCAAATGTTAGTCAAGCACAGTCACATACACAAGAGGTAAACTGATCATCACCAAAATTTGGTCATATATATCTATTAATATTTCTAACAATTCCTTCAAATTTCATGCAGATTTGTTGGTAACGGTTTGAGTCATGTTACTTGACAAACATAAAAACAATCATATAGATGAACAAACAAACGGACAAACAAATCAACACAAACAGTTGGTCATTTGCTTCTAGAATTAACTCCAATAATTCTTGCAAATTTCATATAGATCGATACATAACTTTTTGAGTCATGCTACCAAGAAAAAAGAGGCGAACAAGCAACTAAACAGTTGAACGGATCTTGAGCAAAAGTTAATCATCCGTTCCTTCTAACATGCCTAACAATCCTTTAAATTTTATATAGATCTATCCATTACATCTTTAGTTATCTTGGTGACAGACAGCCAAACAAAGGGACAGAGAGGCAAACTCGACAAAAACAAAACCTCCTTGACGGAGGTAACAATGGACTGACTCAGTTGCATAGTGTAGGTAGTATATTGTATGCTGCATTGTTTCATATAGAGAGAAAAAATTTTGTCCTTAAAAGGTTGCCAGAGAAACTTCGCGAAGCTCAATGCCTGATAAAGCTTGACTGGATCTTTTCAGAGCTTTGCGGCATAGGCTGCATTGCATGCGGGAGGCACGATTTCAATTAGCTAGAAATAAATCCGCTGTTTTTTACAAGCTTCCTCGAAAGAATAGTCCAAGATCCAGGGCCTGATAAAAGTTTAACCTGGCGTTTGCTGAGCTGTTTGGTGTAAACTGCATTGCGTGGGACGTTGCTTCATTTATCTTTAATAAATCCTACATCTGTTACGAGCTTCCTCACTAGAATACTGGAAGACAAGCGCCTGATGAAAGTTTAACCACGTCTTTCTCCGGCAGCACTGTAAGCAAGCCATGCTGTTGCGCACGTGCGAGCGTGTCGGCGAGTGTTTAGCCATTGATCAGCAGACACAGTGTGGTGCCGAGCGACTATGTATCACCCAACCTTTGTGTAACACAGTCTTGTAGCCACCCAATGCTGCTGCCCCGTGACTTGCGCTAACAACACACCTGCCTGGTGGCTGATGCAACGCTGGAATCATCAATCGATGCGCAGACTGTGTCACTTGCACACCGGTAACGAAAGGATGGATTATCAAGCGACATGCACTCACGGATCCATTAGTTCGAGAGCAGTAATTAAACTAGATAATCACAAGGTGATAAAAAGATTACACAGTAACACAAAGGTAGCTAACAATGCTAAGACGACGTGCGTGCACACAGACTTATTAAGTTGTTGCATACCTTAGCAGATCGTTTCAAACATTGCGGTCAACATATATACCTATACTAACTGATTTATTTGGCAATTTAGTTGAATACAACACATCTTAGCATATCAGCTTTTAACAAATCAATATTGTAGCATCCATCAGCAAACTAATGAAACAATGAGACATTTCTTGGGAAATCTTAATTTTGCGAAAATCTGCTTTAAAAATTTCATAATCTAAAGCCGATATTTAAAAGGTTCAATTTCTTATTTTTAAACACTAAAGACATTCCAGCTCAACTTTATGCACGTAAAATGATATTATAATGCTGTCAGCTCTAGGATAATTTGAACTTTTTTACTGTAGCCTTGAAATCTGGTATATCAAATGTTTCTTCAAGTAGCGTGGAAGAGAAAACTAAGAGTTATACTGCATTAGCCCCTAACTGCAAACCGGTTTTTATATTGTTTACAGGATTCATTTATGTACATATATATATATATATCTTTATAAAGTTTAAAAAAGATATAAGCTCAAAAAACTGTAGGCACAAGTATATAAGTTATTATATGCATTAACGTGGTTAATGCATATATATAATATATAAAAATAAATTATATACTTGTGCTTACATTTTTGAGTTCATAACTTTTTTTATCCTCTAAGTATCGCATGTTTTGAGAGAAGCCCAAATTTTCTAAATGAGATATACTATGCATTTTAAGGAACGGTGCAACAAACATTGTAGAAGACCAAAATATGAAAAAAAATATTAATTTATTACAATCAATTTACTATAAGCAATATGTTTAACAGCCAATAAATCTACCGCTCGATAAATTACCATTCCATGAAGTTACCCGCGATGAAATTATTGACTCCCGCAAGCAATGCAGCAAGCAATTACTTGGGTATTTTATTATATAGTAGGGTCTGTTGCATTTTTTTTCTACTGGTGGGAAAGAATTCCAGGAAGCAAAGGAAAGACCCCACTATCTGCAATACGATAAATTGTTCTTACACAACGAGAAATAGGTATTTGAAATAACAAGCACCAGCACTATTTCCAAATATTAAAATATAACACTCAACGTATTCTTTGTGTGTAAATTCCCTTAACGTTATATCGATGGCACATGTGGGTGACAGAAAATTCGTTTTTTGATGATTTTTAATTAAATTTCAGATGTTCCGTTATTGCCTGTTGCTAATGTATTTATGGTTATCGATGACACTACTAAGAAAAGCCGACGTTTTAGTCGTTGCTGGAGAGCTCTGTAAGTTATAATTGATTTTACTAATCTTAAATTCTTAACAAGTGATATTTTCTCTACTGACAATATATGTCAATACCAATTACAGCTCAGTAGGGAAATTTTAAAAGAACCAATATTATCCAAATGCTCTCATCTATATAATGTCGAATATCTATCTTAAATATTTCGATAGTGCATCATTTTGCTTCTTATTACGATAGTGCATTATTTCTTTTTGTGAAAATTTTGATGGAATTTCTTTTGCTAATGGAGAAAAATTGCAGAATTTTATCCAGCCTTTTGCATTTATAAACTTTTATCGGTGAGTTAAAATGGCCGATTTGTGGTCAAGCTATAATGATAACCAGCCAGAATTGTGTTCTCTTCGAATAGATATAAAACTCTGGCTGAAGTGAAGCTTTTCGAAACCCATGAGTGAAACAAAACTTTGTATATCATAAAAATATTTTCATTTCTTTGATTCCATGATATCATTGTAACTCTATCAATCGAAGCTGAGTAACTCTACTACTATGGTACAGACCAAAGTGTAGTTACCTCTTTGTTTTATTAGGTTATCAACTTTCTGTCGCGGTTGATGGAAGCTATAATAGGCGAAAATTAGGCCAGGTCGGAGACTATAATTAAGCTCATTACCATTACAGTAGAATGACCGATCTTGGCACCTACTTTTATGAGATAAAGATGTCAACCGTTACCATGACTGATGATAATGAAACTTACAACAGCGAGACTCTAACCACCACTATAACCAACAATAAACTCACCGTTACCAGGCCCCAACCAATTCCACGACTACCAGCTTGTTCAGTTTTCCTAGCGCTTAAATGAATAATAACAAAAACATCATTATCAGGCCCCCAACCAGAGCCATGACGATCAGCTCGTTTAATATTCGTTACAATTAAATGACTAATACTAAAGTCATCATTATCAGGCCCCAACCAGTGCCATGACTACCAGTTCGTTCAGTTTTCCTAACGATTAAACTCCTGCTACTGACACATACGCCGCCCAACTTTCTTCGAGGAACTTGCGAGTCTTAGAAGAAGACCAATAAAGTAGGGGAGGCAGGCTTAAACTTTCTGGATCAAACTGTTCTTAGAATTATGCAAATCTCCTATTTCAATATAATGTAGACGACTTCTACCGTTGTATTAGAGTAGACACATTGCACTCGGCCGGGTGAAGATAATCAGGAGAAATTGCTAGCATTCGTCTGTAGCTTCAAATATAGCCAGAGGCTCGTGAATTCGAGTAATTTATTGAGAACACGCTGAGCTCGGTAGTAACAAAGGAGGTGCCACGAGTTTGGATGGTCTGAGAACATGCGAACTTGAAGTTACAATTCTGGACGAGCGGTAATAAGTCGACTTCTCGGCTGCGTGCCTATCGTTTGTCACTGACGGCAACACAACTCGAGGGTAGGGGATGTGGACTGGTGTGGGGCTAAGGGAGGCACAGGAGGCAATGGGGAAATGAAACGCTGCTTTCGCTTTAAAGCGCTTAGCCAAATTTTAGTTTCTCATAGGAATAGCATTGTTTGGGATCACCACAATTAACAGTAGACGATATAAGCTGTGAAACAACGAGCAACTTTGGTGTCTCGTAAGAAGAGCGTCGTTGCAGCAAATGTGTATAGTTGATGCAGGCAACATAGTCCTTAAAGGGCAAAACCCAACTTATAGTATCGTACTCGTAAAAATAGCATTGTTTGGGATATGTACAGCAACACTCGACATTACGAGCCCTAAAACATGAAATCAAAGTGTGATTTTTTCGAATAATTAGCATTGTCTTCCCGTGTATCATAACAAAGACGAATAACTTTCTTGCTTTCAAAACCTGTACATTTTTAGATGAAACATTTTGGCTCCATTAACTAAACAGTTTTGTGTGTGTGTGTGAGTATGTGAGTATGTTTGTGTGTGCGAGAACATTTATTTGAAGTCTGACAAGGTACAAAACGAAGACGAGATATGAGGGAGAAATACAAACCTTATTATTTACATTTACCTTCTCAAAAAACTAATCAAATAGTCTGTTGCTGTCAACAATAGCATTATTTGAAACATAATTAATGAAGCACGCTAGTCCTAACAGGATTAAATTAAGCAACACGCACATAATGTATAGAAATAGATTCATGTATTTATGAATCTGATATAAAGACAGAATGACCAATATATGTGTATTTGCCCTATAGTCTACCGAAGTTTGGATGTCATAGTTTGTAAAATCTACATGAAGCATGTGCCAACAAACCGACGGAGGATGTAACTTCGGCGGACGCATAACCTGGTCGATTGAATGTAAGCAAACGTACACGAAACATTACCCGTACATAAGAGTGCAGGGAAGTAGCATAATTTGAATATCATAATTTTAACCGTTGCTCGAATCTCACGGCGCCTGCGGATCAGGTGCGTACCTCAGAGCTGCGAAACCTTAAAAAAGGCCCCAGGAGCAGATTGTCCGCCTGAGGCCAGTCACATCAATTTGTTGCTCTCGGATGACGAGCGAGAGCTCAATTTGTGTATTTGACGGGAGTTACGGCAACGCGTCTTGACTCCAACCGCAGCAACATTGGTCGCAAATCAACAATAGCGTTGGCAACTCGGCCTTAAATCTTAAAGACACAGAACCTGTGCGACTGGGGAGTGAGAAGAGAAGAGGGTGGCCTCTTCCATAGACGAGAATTGCAGGGCCCAATTTGAAGAGTTGGAGCGGTCTTCATTGCAAGCTGTTGAGAGTTTCCAGAAATAAGGCTTGATCGAGATTCTGCTGGGCAGATTCTGAGGAGTATTTGAGGTTTCAGTAACGGTTTTGTTAAGCAACGTAACATATCAAGCGTAGAGTTGCATGCGGAAAAATTCGTCGTTAAATATATTGAACAGCTGCAGCCACCCGATGTACCGATCAAAAAGTTTTGCCTTGAAATTCAAATTATTTTGCAGCAGTTGCTACGCCTGTCAATTTATCCTCCAATTTTTCAAGCTCTTACGGATAATAGCAAAGCTTGCGACGAATGGGCGTTACACTAGCTAAATTCGTGTTATGTGTTGCGGTAGCACATATAAAGTCAGAGAGAACCGCTGCTGCAAATTCCTATGGTATAGAAGGGCACCAGTCTCGGTCTGATATCAATATAGTTGGAGCTAAAGCTACTACGAAGAATGACCTGTCCGGTCGATGACACTCTTCCTTGCGAACCGTCACTTCCAAATGGAGCGCCTCTGGCATTTGAGAGAAGAGCACGGAACCTGGCGCAGGTATTGGGGGCTCCTCGAGATCACCAAAGGAGGAGGAGAAGAAGAAGAGGACAGAAAGGATCCAGAGACCTGAAGGCACCATGGCACTGGAGGACATGGTTGGTCTATTGGACGAGTGGGCTTAAGGTCTTGTAAAGGCGCTCCTGTCAGAAAGCTCTGAAGGGCCGAATTAATCGAGAGCTCCGCAGAAAGGGACGAGAAAGCGTGCTTGGATCAGCCTGCACTGCTCCTCTTCAGATGTCTCGCGTCACGTCAGAATATTACTGCATCAAAGCCCTCAAACGACCTGGCGCGCGATACAGAATAACATCAGTGTAATCTGAGGCGGCCGACCTCTCGAGCCTCAAGTTGCCCGGTCAGATCACTCGTGGCAATTTTCAGGAACGGGGCAATAGCGCTCAGGCTGATAGCTTGTTGTACATGAACTTCAATAATAGTTTTTACAGATAAATATGCAATTAAGTTGCACAGACATTAAAACTTTGGATTATAAAACTTTTTTATTATTCAACATAGTTGTTAGACGCGAGCATTAAGAAAAAAATAGTCACAGATAGTCCTCCCATGATCACTTGTAACATTTTCAACAGTTTATGAATAAAATAAATTGTGAAAAACAAATGCTAAGCCACTTGTTTTGCAGTTCACAAAAAATAAAACAACAAAACTGGATGAAAAATTCANATAGTTGTTAGACGCGAGTGTTAAAAAAAATAGTCACAGATAGTCCTCCCATGATCACTTGTAACATTTTCAACAGTTTATGAATAAAATAAATTGTGAAAAACAAATGCTAAGCCACTTGTTTTGCAGTTCACAAAAAATAAAACTACAAAACTAGATGAAAAATTCAAGAGTATCCTTCGTAGTAAAAGTAGTATCCCTAATGGCATCAAAAAAACACACCGTTGATTTTTACAAATATAAAATGACAACTTAGATCATGAAATATCTTGTTGATACACGGTTATTATCATATTTAAATGGCTCGTAATACCAATTTACAACTATAGGCATAAAAGATCTTGGTAGTGTTACCTGCTTACCTAATATTGGACACCGGAGAAAGAGTCATCCACAGCATTAGGTAACAATATTGGGCAACAATGCCTTAGTTGTTTTTTTTTTTGCACAAGAAATATGCCTGTTAATTCTGTCTGAAAAATAGACCGGATGATGGCAATGTTTTACAGAAGTACAATTTGAATTCTTTTGGTTTATTAAATGGAATTTCAATCAGGCATGAACAAGATATCCATACCTATATCGTGGCAGACTCACGTATACTAAAGAGTTTCAGTATAATTTTTTTTTTGTCATTGTTGACAATAAGGTGCAGATGCCAGCATATAAATTGCCTCGTGTTTAGTCTACATTTATTTTTGGATCTTATTGGCATAGTACAAGCGTTAATATTCTACAATCAGGTTCCCACTACGAGAAAACTACGGAAAAATTAGTTGGGTAAGTATTAGTGCTCCAAATTTCCACTAAATCCCCTTACCTTAATTGGCCCGAGATAAAATCAATTAGAAGCCGACATCCCAAGAAACCCTTCTGGTGGACTCTTGAAGTCGTTCACTTGAGATGAAAATAGAGCTCAAAGTATCGGTCCTCGATTTTTCAATTGTTGGGACTTGGTTGGGCTGCAATCATGCAATTGGACGACAACAGCCAATCAGCGAGCGCCTCGTCACTGTAATTGACAGCACCGTCCTCGCACGGTCAATTGCTAGAAAAGGCAGAACTCTGCAGATTTCTCTCTCTCGCACTCTAGTGCTCTCTCTATCGCCCGTGTGGCGAAAAGAATTGACGAACTTCTGCGTTGCTCTTTGATCCAAAAACGTTGTTTTGTGAAAATTTTTACCTTCAGGTTGTAGGTACAATATTTGCAGCACCGAGCTTTTTGCGCTCGACAGCCGCCTTTGTTCTTATCTTATTGGGTCTGGTGCCGGCACTGTGCCAGAAACTTTCGTATTTTATGTAGGTATATCCAAGTATTCATTTCCTTTATACTTTTTATTTCATTTTATTGCCGATAACTTGTATCACATTGTCCAATACTGATATTCAACAGCTACAAAGACGTTATCTATGTAATGCTGTACATTTAGCATGTTAGCAGTATTAACGCTCCAGAAAGAAAGACAAAATAATCTTTAACAAGTAGATCCGTAGCCACGCTCTAAAAAAATTATACTTTTAGGTAAGACTTAAGGTAAAAGAGTAACTTCTAAACGAATAATTTTAGGCTACAAAAACACTTGACCATTAGTGTCGCGCATTAGCAGTACTACTTCCTCAGCTAAGCAAGAAATATACAAATTTAGAAGTGATATATTCTTCAAACAATTGCTTCAAGAGTCAAATCCTCTTATCAATAGTGATTTATGTCCCCTAGCAGCTGGGAATTATTTTCAGGAGCCAAAAACACTTTATCATTGTTACAGTGCATTGAGCAACGATACTTTGTAAGGGTAAGGACGGGGCAAAGAAATACACTGAGTGTCACCTGAGTAGCAGGCAGTATCGCTGGTGCCGCTCGATCGATTGCCGATATGTTAACAGCTCTCCAAAGTCCTTTGAAGCGCAAACTGGTTGCTTCGCTGAGCAACTGCATTATTTTCGGTTACTTCTAGGCCTGTGATAGTGTTATGACACACGCATAGAACTTAACGTACATGAGGGATTTAGTGACGGCCTTAGCAATCTAGAGAGCGTACTACGAAATGTTCATACTTTCTAGCCACTATAGAGCATTCTCTATAGGGAAAGTTATATAGTCTAATGTTAGTGACTGGTGTTTCATTCTACTGCACAGTTTTGTATTTGGTGTTTCTTTGGTGGGGGCATTTGCCAGAAGCTGTGCGTGACCAACAGGAGGTCATTGAAAATGATTCAGAAATACTCTACGTCTTTCTAAGAATCCCGTTCAGAAGAAATAATTCATACGTCAAAACAAGGAGCTCGAGAGTCCTTCAGAAGTGACAACGATCTGCGATCACGACTTGATTTCATGTTGATTCAAAAGAGAACGGTGGTCCGACTGACACTGCTACTCTGCTAGTTTTAAATATGAATGTCTAATAGACTAAGACAGACAACTTTGCTTGTGTACGCAGTCGAGTGCGGCACAGAAATACAGTGTATGTCAGCTAGGAAGACATCGTGTTTCAGTAGCCTGTAGACGGCGATTTTGGTACGTAGCAAAGTACGTTGTTCGCTTTCAATGAAGGTTATCAATCTATGACGAACAATGAATTTCAAGTTACCACGTCTAGTAGGATTGGGTCTCAGCCAGAAGAGAGAGACTGCCCATATTGGTGAAATTAGTCGAGTCTTAAGGTAACGAGGGTAATGCTCGCGTTTGTTCTCATCTAAGCCTTGATGATGTTAAGGAACGATCAAACCAGATTCAGAATGGAATATTTCTTAATAAAATACACATATGTAGAAATAATAAGGCATTAGACTAAAGTTCCATTGTGATTGTGTGCACATGTCGCATCTAAAGACCATATTACACGCGAGAAAAAGTTGGCCGTATAGCGTACAAAATCAATAAGAAATGAGCTCAATATTCTAGGGCAATCACGCAAGTCTACACTGTTTGGAGCAATACTTAAATGCTTCTGAACGTTGTTCACTCATGTAATGTCATTAAAATATCAGGAATCGAAGGATCATCTTCTTATCTATTTAATGCGCTATTCGACAAACTTCAGCAGCATCCACACGATCAATCACTACATTGATCACAAACACAATAATCGAGAAGCAAACACACAAACACCTCTCTTCTCTGTCCAGACGGGATCAAACAGGAATCGCGAACACTTCAAGGCCACGATAAGCGAATTCAGCATTCCATAACTATTAATCGACATTCCTCCCTCACTTTATTGTAGATATTTATTTTAGTTGTAGAAGCTGACTGGCGAGTAAAACTGTATTTAAATATACTGGTAAAAAGTAGAGCTGATAATTCACTCAGTGGCACCTCTCACACGCAGAGATGCAGATGACAGAAACATCAATTTCTCGTTTTTATTTATCAGTTCTTAACTCTCAATTGCAATTCACTGTGTACGCGTTCGCTTCTTCCTTCGAAACGTAAATCGTGCTCCATTGTAGCTTTATTAATAAAAAAAGAAGAAAGAGCCGTAACTAGAAACTAGAAGTACATGCTCCAGTTATCTACTAATTGGCAACATATACAGTAGTTGCGAAATGCTTCCCGCTTTCCAGAAGTCGGAATCAACATTTACATAATTCACTACGAGGGTTAATTCCCATAAAAAATGATGATTTTGTTACTTAATACTATAATGATACTATATACAAATAGTTATGTCATTCACACAGTGAAATATAATATTCAAATTTTGAGTTTGACAAACTGTCGCGAGTATGTGCTGAAAGTTGTCCAATATGTTCGATGTGCGTCAATCAGAAAAATCGAGGCCTCGCCGAGTGCGATTGTCAATCAAAATCGTTCGGCAAACAAAAACTTCGGCGAAAAGATTAACCGTCTGGACGAGGCTTTAGCTCGCTAGTGCAATAATAGGGGCGTTAGTTTATAAAAAGATTGACGTTGACAACTGGCAATCCACTGTATAATAATACACAGTTGTTGGTCGCCCAACGCTTGCTTGCTCGCTCTTTTTGTTGGTCCTTCCCTCTGTCACGGATTTAGATAGGAGAAAATTCATGCACTGAAAAGCAAGCTAAGGTACCACAAAATAAAAGAACATCGAAGTTACAGTGACAAATATAGCTTCTGAAATTTATAATGTCGAAAGTGAAATACTGAAAAAAGACGTAAAGCGAAGCGAAACATCTCTCGCACCATCTACTTTCCGCCATAGAAACTATCTCAACATCTCGGACAGCCCGTAGTCGATATGTAGCGTATAAAAAATCGACTTAAAGAAGCATCGTCACTCTCTACGAGTCAGAAGGTTGGAGTTTTCGTTTCTTTTGCGCATTATCCATTTAGCTTATGCTTTATTTAGCTGAATCGTTACGTGGCAATTGCAACTTCGCGCGGTACAGACGCCAAATTATATTCAGTTCACATTGCAGCCAAATTTCGATACTTGAAGTTGAACTATCGGCTGGTATCCAGGTTACGGTAAGCCCTGAGCATTTCCAGTGAATTCTTTTGTCTGATCTATATTTTCTAGGTGTTGCTCAACATTTTATCAATTCCAAGGTGATATTCGGACCTAACCTTGCATTGGGGATATTTTGCTCTCGCAAAACTTATGGCTGTACAACTTGCAGGCCTTCATAGTAGGAGACATATTTTAGAGCAAACCTAATCGGAAAGCATGAACAATAAACCCTAATAAAAAATTTTTCCGTCATATTTGACGGCTGGTCCCTCTAGTTAAGAATAATAGTCGACTAAAATCATGTACAACGTAATATTTAGAGATATTCGCTCGGTTACTCTTTATGTAACATACAGTATTACAGACAATATTTTCTTGCCCTTCCTATTCATTGTTCGGTCACGGTCACCAAAAGGGTTATGTTCAAGAGACCAGCGACAGAACATGTTTGCCTGAACGATAATCGAATTTTGCAGCACTGCGTGAAACGTCATTATGCGTTTGTCAAGGCTGTGCCTCTTCGGTAAACGGATTCCCATATTTTGTTAGGCACAATTGCAGGTTTAGTACATGTTTTTGTGGGTTACTTAATTGCAGTGTAACGGGATTACTCTAAAATGCTGCTATAGCTTTTATGTGCTCAACTATAGTTAAGTTTGATATGAGATAACGCTAATAATTTGAACTATAGATGTAATTTAACGTAATCCCATTTCCCATTTACAAGCATGTAATTCTTGGTTTTATTGTAATTTAACCTACACCATCTTTTATATATATGACATGGTTACTGTAATTCAATATAATCCCGTCAATTTATCACTTTCTGGCTGAGCTACTTAACAATGCTCTGTCTATGATGTCACTTCATTATAATGATGCCAGTATATTTTGAATTACTGGAATTCAACATAATCCCCCTCAAGATCCCGACAGTCGTTGGTGGTTTGTATGTATGTTTACTGCAATTCAACGTAATCCCTCCCATTTTCCACTATTTTCTCTTTTAGTCACTTAACATGATCCATTGATGATACTATCATTTTCGATTTAGGTGTAACTCAAGAAAATCCCTCTAACATGTCACGAGTTTCCGATTTAGCTGCTTCACATGGGCCAACTATGATGCCATTAGTTCCCGAATAATATGGCCAGGCGAGGGTAAAGGGCCGATAGGTGCTGCTTGGCCCCTGAAGCCTCTGCAGGACTGGCCCAGACGGAACCCACGGCCATCCTGCGGCCTGACGGCGACATTACCTTTAGGTTTTTAATTAGAGGACACGCTAGCCTCTACCGTGTGGACACGGGCGGCCATTGTGCAACACCAACAGTATTTTGTGTACAGGCGGTGCCATTGTGCACGTGCGGGTAAACAAGTGCAGCACGTGCAGCGCGAAAGAACATGTTAGCAGTACATACATATAAGATCAACGGTGCGTCCGTCTTCTGTGGTACCTCTCTCGTGTAGAATGAGGGACTGCAACTGCGTTACGATTTAGCTTGTTCTGTGAAATGCCTAGCAAAGTCTACGTAGCTACATAAAAAGAAAGCATAAAGTCTACATAAAATTGAATGAAAAATACAACTTGGGCTATGATATCGCCAGGTTATGGACATCACTGTAATTAGCAAGTATGGCGCATCAGTTAGGAGCAGTTTGGTTCAGCGTGCATGTAGAGCGCTCTAGACAGGAAAAATATTAATAGATTAGATGAAGCGCGTGGTAGCTGCACGCCTGAAGTTATCTTGTCGGTGTTGAGAATTATACAATGACGAGGACATTCAAAACAGTACAACTAACTTCTCAAATAGCGAATTGAACCAAAGAAATAGAACCTAGAGCAGCCTGAGAGCGCATTCCTCCTCCAAGCAAGGCAGTGTTAAAAAAAAATGAAATTGGTGCTGAAACTGTTTCCTTTTTATCAGCACCAAAATCTGGTGATTTGTGCCTTTTGATAGAACTGGCAGCTTCTGTAATTTCTTGAGGATCTGTTGGTAACTTTTCTATTTATGTCGCTGACAAATATTTTGAAAAACAGTAGTCAAACACATAAAAAGACCAACCGATCATCACTAAAATTTGAATATTTATGACTTTTAATATTTCTAACAATCCCTATGAATTTCATAACGATCTATTCATAACTTTTTGAGTCATTTCACTAACAAACATGAAATAAAAAACACAGAGACAAACAAACGAGGAAACAGATCATCACAAGATTATGTCATTTACTCTTCGTGATATACTTAACTGCTCATCTACATTTCATAAAAATCCGTACATATATTTTGACCTAAAAACAACAGCAAAGAGCTTACACTAACACCTCTATATTTTTCACGATCGTGGAAATGATTATATTTTGGAGGATATATTGTACCTGCTGCATATCTAATTTAAATACCAAAAGAGGGTCGAAAAAATGGTTCCCGTGCAGGTGTACAGTTGGCCTCGACGCGATTATGGCACAACTGCACTCAAGTCCTACGAAAGTCATCGTACTAGATGAATATTGGTTGAAAACAATGCCATTTCTAGGAGAAAACGACGTCTTAGTTAGCCGTTATAGGGCTCCGTTTTGTTGCTTCGAGTTTTTTGCTACCTAACATATATTATTACATTGCAATAGTTTCGTTTCTGTACCAGTGACAACTTAGTAGTGATGGCCCAAAATTTTTAACTCCACAAGTTTTTTTTTTTTTCTTCTCTATTCTGCTAAGCTTTTTCACTCCATTTTGACAATGCCCATGGTTTCTCTGACACTGTTCTTCAATAACAAGTTTTTATATTGAAACGGGATGAAATATCAAGCTCTTCAAAACATACTATATTGATCAAGGAAATATTATGCCTATTTACACAATGTGCGTAAATAAAGTAATGAGCTGGTAGCAGTGGCTTACCGTTTTGATGGGAAGCAGACCAACATCGGGTGCACCGTCAGTGGAAATTTGCAATCAGCATATAGTCGACAGGCGAGACGTAGCGAATGGCGTCGTAAACCAATTTTTCTACTACATCCTGAAATGAACAAATAAGAACATTTCAGTTTGGACGCCATAAAAATACTTGGATGTGTTGAATATAGTTGTATGTATATTGTGTTCAAATCGTGTTTGAGAATTTTTGAACATAAATTCTACTTACAGTTAGATTTGGTTACGTAAGCTAAATGAAAAGTGATATCTCCGCACCCTTTTTATTTGGTGGAAGTGACCTTCTGAAACAAGAACTGTTAAGCATTTAATAGCATTCCCTTCAGAGTCTCAGCATTGTCAGCAAGCGAAAAGTTGTTATAGTGAAGAGTTGCTTTGTCATACCGGTGGGAATGGAGCCCTGTGAATGAGGTTCTTCGCTATGTTGTAAACAACTGACTACGGTACCGTTGAATTTTTGACATCAGGCGGTTGCTGCCCCAGTAAAAATTTATCAAAGGTTGGAAGTTGTTGCTGGCAATGAATGCGCTGATATTAGCATTGGGAGCTCTTGGATCAATACATGCCAAGACTAAAGCACTCTGGGAGCGCATAAATCCGTCAAGCAAGGCAACGGTACTAACAAATTCAAATTGGCACAGAAACCATCATATTCGTTTTATCAACACCAAACTCTAATCATTTGTGCCTTTTGATAGTATCAACAGTCTCGGCTATTTTCTTGAAGATCCGTTCATATCTTTTTGAGTTATACTGCTAACAAACATTATGACAAACATAAGTCAAACACACAAATGGACCTAGCGACTCAGCACCAAAATTTAATCATCTACAGGTCTTTGAACATTACTAGCAACTCTTGTAAATTTCATAAATATCCATTCAGAACTTTTAGAATTATTATGCATAAAATTAAAAACAGAGATAAACGAACAAACATACAGATCATTACAAAAATTTGGTCATTTACTCTCCATAATAAATCTAACATCACATGAAATTTTCATAGAAATCCGCCCACAATTTTTTGCAGTATGGCACTCAGAAAAAATAAGAAGATGAACAAACAGATGAACGGATTTCCACCAAAAGTTAATAGGTAATCTGTTACTGTTAACATGCCTAACAAGCCCTGTAAATTTCGTAAAG
This sequence comes from Parhyale hawaiensis, assembly GCA_001587735.2. NCBI lineage: Eukaryota > Metazoa > Arthropoda > Malacostraca > Amphipoda > Hyalidae > Parhyale > Parhyale hawaiensis. The sequence continues at coordinate 15,531,862 of LQNS02278080.1, forward strand.
ATCCTCTCATAACTTTTTGAGTTATCTTTGTGACAGACAAAAAACAGACAGATCGACAGACAAACACGACAAAAACATAACCTTCTTGGCGAAGGTAATGACGAAGCTGCAACCCTGGAATTGTGTGGCAAACAAAGAGACGGGCGGCTTTTGTCAGCTGCCGATGAGTTTCACAAGAAACAAGTTGAAAGCTGATTTTACTGCACGGGCTATTTCTTGCTGGGTGACACGCCGACTCTCCCGAATAAATTTATGAACTCGTTTGAGGCCAAACTCTTCGCTTATTGACAAAGACAGTCCATCTCTCTGGTTATTCTACATTTTTATTATTCTAGCTTTGTTAGCTGTGCATCTGTTGGCCAAAAAAATAAAAAAGACCGTGCTTACATCAACTCATTTCTTGCCATAAGCCACTCACATGCTTCCCCTTACTTCCATTGAAGCAACACTTTATGATACCAAAAACTCAATGACAGCGCGTTGTTTACAACATTGTGATGAGCGCTTTTCAAAGGAGTCCATTCTCCCCACAACACTTATGCGACCCGTCACTGTAACGGCTCGTGTCTTATACTGCTACCTGTTAACAGAAAATGAAACGGAGATATTACTTTTCCTTCAACCCTCATATAAGAGCTAGAGGTTCTTTTGCGTAGTGCTAGTCACCCATGAAACTAAAACAATCATAGAATTAATTCTATACTTTTACAAAGATTACTTTAAGTACTTTGCAGTAAAAGTGTTATTTCCTTTCTAGATGAGACAAAGCAGTGTAAATCTAGGGATAGAGACAGATTCATTTTTATCGTTACTGCAACATTGCTACGCAAAGTCCCGCTGGACTATTCTCTTGTCGCTTGCTTTAATTATCGTGGAGGGCAACAATGCATCGTACAGGCCCCTACGTTCATTCCAGATCAGATAATGCTGCGTAAAATCACGTGATTTAATATTAGATGAGGCCAATGTAGAGGCATATCCTATACCTTAATCACGAGCGAAATAACATTGAGAAATTTCTCTATACTTTAATCGCAGATGAGACAGTGTTGCGTAAACCCTCTATGCTTTTATCACAGATAAGACAATGCTACGTAAAGTCTTGTACTTTATAATCAGGGATGAGGCCTAAACGGTACAAGGCTCCTTGTTGCGCTGTGCTTGAAAGGCAGAGTCTAATAAAGCCTGTAATTAGGATGATGGACCTCTGCAGCGATGCCTTGCGAAAAGAACAGCCTTTTGAAGTGGCAGCTCTTTGTATAATGTGCGTGCGCGGTAACGTAAAGAATTATTCTAACCGTGAGCAAAAAATGGCAGTTACAGCGTCATTTTCAGGTGGATCCCGATCAAATTTGGGGCTCCTTATTGCATATTGTTTTCTGGTAGTGCTTCCCATAGCCTTATCATTACTAAACAGTAAATTAGGTTGGGCCATTTTGAGGGGCTTATCAATAAAATTTGGGGAATTTTTTGTAAGAAATATTTCCGATATTGATCACTATAGAAGCAAAACCTTTTTCATTAACGAAGTTTGCTTAGGAACTATATATAAAATATGAGTTACAACAGGTAGACTACATGAGGCACAATGGCATAAATGAATAAAATAAGCAAGTATATATCACTTTTTTGTCAATTTTCTTACCTACTACACTTAATATGGAGCGAGTTTGTATTGAAAGTGGAAATTATTCGCATAGACTTGAATATTACTGTAGGTCAGCTACTGACTACACAATCACGTTAATTCCCGAAATTGCTTATTTTTGCGCAAGACAGTTTATCACCTGAACTAAAATAGAACACGTGCATACAGAATTCGTTGCGGTTCGTTTATAGCCTCAGCCACTCTCACTTCTCTGAAACGTTACACCATGCGCTCCTTCTTAAATAATTGAGCCGATAACTTTTGCAACCTTCCGGCCTGCTGATTTAAAATAAAAAATAATAGCACAAATATATAGTAGAAACTTCTGTTGTGGAAAGGCTTATTTTTAACTAAAATTAAGGAAAACAGAACCGCAAATGTTTCGAAAAGAGCCAGAGGGACGCAAAGGTTAAAGGACCGCAGAGCGCAGGGTTGCACCCACCCAACTCAGCTGAACCCTGCAGTTTAGTGTCTACACTACACATTTGTGGACCATAACCACACTGCTAATACCTTCGGAAAAAGATGTTAAATTCAGGCACTAAAAGGTTAACAGTGAGATTCCTCTATTCGCTCATCCGCTTTTTACAGCTAGGTGTTACCGAGTCAAATTAAAGCGATGCTGCATTAGCAACAGTGTAGGGCTTTACTGACATGTGGCCGGGTATCGCTAAAAGTATCTGTACGGGAGGTTCCATTGTCTGTGAGACTGTTTTTCTAGTGCTACGTGTTGTTGGCTTCCGCCAGGACTTTATAGTTCAAGTACTTTTGGCTGGCCAACGTATAATAATAATGGAAGCGCTAAGCTCATTAGTGCGCTAGCTTGGTCAATTTTAATCGAAGGAACTCGACAGTAGCTCTTTTGAAGGTTACTGCCCTTGAGTAATTAGCTTTTGAGGTCACGACAAATGAGGAAAAATGTCAGGTGCTGAGAATGATATGATGGCATGTGGGGGTAAACTCACTGCTGTGTATACCGTGTCATTTGAGACACATTTCGTTCTTTTCCCCAACCGGTAAGCAAACTTGAAAGAAACTACATTGTGATACACGTGTGATAGCTATAACAAGGTATGATTTAAACAGATGTCAGTATTAATCTTCCTAGCCCCTACACATGGTGTTGTCTGAATGGCAAATCAAGAGACATGTAATATTTCAAGATAAACGAGCAGTCCACGCATGGATGTGCACCAATCATGGGGAGAGCAGCTCCAGTCATAGCCACGGTGCACTGCAGGAGGCACTACGCACATTTTACACATTTATCAAGCGTATGTACTCACTCCGTAGCGTAGGCAGCTTGTACTTACAACTTACTATACGGATTTCTCCTGTGCACACAAAGGTCACTGCTTTTAATTACACACACTGACGCTCCATCGGCAGTTACTGCGCAAATCTTACAGCCCTGGCGCACAACCTGTAGTTACTGAGCACAACGAGCCGCACTGGTACACCACCTGCAGGTACTATGCATAACTTACCACGCTGACCCAAAACCGGCGGCTACGGTACTAACCGCAACATGTTTTACCGCACTAGCGTGCCATCTGCAGTTACGGCTCACTTTTTACCACGTTGACGAATTGTCTACAGGTCCCACGGCGCCCAAATCAATGTAGCACCTACAGGTTTTAAGCCCATTTTACCCATTACCTACCTATATGAGTACAGCTCACAATTTACCACACTGACGCACTAAATGCAGATATTACGCAGAATTTACCTCCCTGACGCACCACGTACCGCTCCTCTTTTCCCCACAGCGCCCCCTCACGTCGGGGTCGCGCACACGACCGTCGCAAGCTCCGCGGGGATCTCGTTATCTAGGGCCACCGGCGTCAGGTGGACGGGCTGCTCCTCACTCCGGCTCCTCCTCTTCGTTAACCGCTGCCGACTTTGCACTTTTTGATACACTTCTCACATATCAGCTGGTCTCTAACCCTCCGCGTATGTAGTGGTTTGTAGTTCTGGCATACCATATCTGCTGATATTACGTAGGTCTGCCGGCAGTGTACGCAAACTTAAGTGTCTCTTAACAGAATTCCTGCTGCGCTCGTATGAACCAGGCCAAGCCTCGTGTCTTATGTCACTGTTTCATATCACCCAAATATTGATATGGCTAGAGATAGGTATACTCCATTTATATGAATTATATTTTACTACTTTTTGAGCAGTATCTTAAGAATAGAAATGATGACAAAGGATCTAATGATTTCTTGATATTTATATTCAAAGCCTGCTCGCCCTCAAGAGTATATTCTGGCAGGCCTTCTCCCCGTCAGAATATATATGAGACTTACGAACTCAAAGGCTGTCCCGAGTGCCTTCTCCGCAGGGGGTGTTGCATATGGCAGCAGTTCCTGGTAAGAAAATAAGTTTGTTCGGGTAGGTAGGCTGTAAATACTTCCCCTTCTGTTCCGCGAGGTGGGACGCCGAATGGTGGCAAGCGATCCAACCCTTGGCACTGCCATCTGCTCCCGTGTAGGGGGCCACGGATGGGACTTTCCGCACGAGTATTGTCTTTTTTCTGTCTTCTTCTCGTTTCGTTTTTGGTTTCTTGGCCTTGTGCTACATGGCCGAAGGAAATCGGTCAGCTGTGCCATGGGGATTGGGCGTGCTTTGTGCCACGTTTCCTGTCAGTAACGCACTGAGCACTTGATACCATTGAACTCATTTGAGTTAGCATATATCTAAGACTTCTGGTAAAAGAACCATGATAAAAATCAATGGATGAGAATTAGGCGCTAGGCGGGTGTACTGCCGGCAGCGCTAGTAAACCATTCTACTACTACTCAAAGCCTGCTCAAAATAAATTTTACCTACTTGTTTCTTTTACAGGTTCTGTTGGGATCTCGGTGAGTTCCCAGCGCTCCTCTGTCTCGTGCACTTACGCTAAGACACAGCGTATTTTTATATTGATATACATCCGAGTGAGAATTTAATTATTTAGTCTGGCCAACAGCTCCGCGTGTGTCCGCGATGTCTGTTTTGGGCTTATTCACGATTGTGTCCAGGGACCTTGGCTCACTGTGCCGTATTTTATCCGGAGAAGCTTTGCTGTGCCGCGGGCTGCTGGTTTCTGTGATGCCTGCAGTTTATTGTTAGTATCGCGTGTCAAGCAGGATCTAATATTCATTCTCAATTACTTGACGACATAAGTGTACTTATACTACTGGTCACAATGCTGTTTAATCTACGTCCAGTACCAATTTCGCTCAAAGACGCACGATTGGGGGAGTTGCATTATTTATCTCATGAGAAGTAAAGAATATGTTAAACTAGAACACTCCGAGAGTGCATACCTACGCCAAACAAGGCAATACTGACACAAATTCAAATTAGTCTTGAAATTACGGTTTCTCTTCATCATCACCGCCAAAATTTTGTCATTTGTGACTCTTAACAGTAAAAAGAGCTTCTGTAATTTTCTTGAAGATCTGTACGTAAGTTCATGAGTAATGTTCTGATAAACATTTTGACAAACAATAGCCAAACACACAAACCGATCAACACCAAAATTTAGTCGTTTCGGTATTTAGACATTTTTAAGAATTCCTACAAATTTCATGGAGATCCATTCATAATTTTTTGAGTTATTCTTCTGACAAACAGTTTGACAAACATTAGTCAAACACACAAACGAATGGGCCGATCATCACCCAGATTTGATCATTTATGTCCTTTAACATTTCTAGGCAATTCCTATAAATTTCATAAAGATTCACTCAAAACTTTTTGAGTTATTTTACTAACAAACATAGCAGCAAACACAAAGGCAAACAAACGAACAAGTAGAACGTCACAAAAAATTAGTCATTTACTCTTCATACTATACCTAGCAATTTATGTAACCTTCATAAAAATTATTCCATAATTTGTGTGAGTTATGGCAGTAAGAAAAAGAGGCAGACAAACAAACGAACGGATCTTCACTAAAAGTTAATTATCTGTTCCTGCTAACATACCTAAAAATCCCTGTAAATTTCGTAAAAATCCGTTCATAACTTTTTGAGTTATCTTGGTGACAGACAGGCAAACATAAGACAGACAAACAAACAAACTCGACGGAAACATAACCTCCTTGGCGGAGCAACAAGAGTATTCGTGGAAACCCACATATCGTAGCACAGGAAAATATCACGCGACTGTATACAGACATATAATAAGAACTCAGTCCTGACTCGACGTTGATCCCTACCGCGGGGCTCGAAATGCTGTGTCACTCCATAACAGCTACACCGTCACCGAGACAGCACCGCTTTCGCTTCTCTACAGTGGACTACAACAATCGATAGCAACACGTGACCCAGCACTATTGTATTCTTACCAATACCAATGTAAAGGAATACGCGAGCAGATATCACTTTAGAATTTATTTTTTAGTGTGTCTCCGGATACGATTTAAGCAGTGTATGAGTTATGTGCTGCTCATTACCTGTTTGTCACTTCGATATCAGTACGGTACGATTTATGTGACCTCATATATGTGAATACTGGACGAAGTTCCACTGCCATACCCTCCTTGTGGTTCAAGCTGTGGCTAACGAATGAGCAAGAGCTTCTGTCCTGTCGCAACCAAATGGTGTAGAATGTAGATGTTCGGAACATGCAAAACTCTGGTTTCCCTTCACCAGCACTCCAAAAGAGCAACACTAAAGTGGCTAAATACATTTGAGAAGTGGGGCAAATTCAAGTCAGCATTTTCTGCATTACCAAACCTGGGCTCATGAGCTGTCTGAACTACACACATCTGTGAGCAAGTGTTGACTTCAGATATTCACTGCTCTTCACTTGGCATCACTAGATGCAACCAACAAAATATCATAACGAGAAATGCTTCGACTGACTTGTTATATCATTAGTACAGGAACATGTTATTTTCATTTTATTTATTGACTAAGACACACATTTATTGTTCTCAGATCACAATAGAATTTTTGCGATTCATGTACTTAGCATGATTTAGCACACAAGTGATTTAACACTTGTGGGATACCTAGTAGTAAATGAAATACAGTGAAGTCATTTTAAAAGAGAGATTGCAAGTTACTGCAATGCTTCAATTAATGCATGTTATAATATAATTTCTCAATGTAAGAAGCTTCGACGGTACATGATTCAAGACAGTGTTCTTCCTGACAGACACAAATTGGAGATCGTACAGTAGATCTAGTCATACCTCACCAACATTCGATGTTAGGGTCCCACAGAAGACTAATATCAACGTCGAGTGTTTTTTAATACGTTTGGTAATCAGCTTCGTAAATAAATACTATAGGAGCAAAATTGTCCAATGGTCCATTATTTCATATTTTACTAGGGGAGTTCAAAAAGTTCCTGGAATTACTGAGAATATTTAATTTAAATTCAAGCTTTCTTGCGTTCATGCAAGTGTATTTGCTCTGCCAAGAGTAGCGCTCTTCTCCGCGGATTCATTCTACCAATTTCGACGTACGTTTGATGCACTCGGATAGGTAAGCGAGCAATTACTCAATTGAGCATCACCATAAAGCGTTTGGTGCCAATATGGCTGAAGTTCGTGACTGTGAAATGTTTCTGTGTTTGCTGTTTGCGTGGCGAGTGGCGATTGCGTTGCCTTCGAAAAACTGGAAACAAATTCTAGACCTTTGCCTTGCCAGCGAATTTGAGACTAATCATTACCTCCGCCAAGGAGGTTATGTTTTCGTCGTGTTTGTCTGTCTACCTATCTGTATGTCTGTCAC
>LQNS02278080.1:15611954-15628559 GCA_001587735.2 Parhyale hawaiensis
AAATACCTCAGACCTTGTGCAGCAGTACCCAGGATACAACTGAAGTGGTAATGCTGCAAATCTATTACTTCTGGCACTCACTTCGAAAAATCTTTTTGCCAAAGCAATGAGGACCTAGGAAAAGAATTTTTCAAATGTGACAGCAAACAGGCAGATAAAAATAAAATACGCAAATAATTAAACAGAAACATACCGGTACTTCTGAAAAGTCATTTTTCTGCCTAAGTCGCATGTTTATTAAAAGTTTGAGAGCTAAGACGAATGTTAAAATCGAAAGCATAATTAAGAGAACGTTTCAGAAACCTGTTCTAGCTTCAATTCTGTGAAACCTACATACCGTAGGTGTAATTATTTCACAAAGCTTGAAATATCCAAGGATGTGTTTGGTCAAAAATACTAATATCTTCTACAGACTAACTCTAATGGATTAGAACTACTGTTACTATTTAGGCTAGGTTTGAGCTTGTGAATAAAAAGGGGTTCTAAAATGCATAACTCTAAATTACTATACTCGCCGTTTTCAGAATGCTAAAATTGTCTATTGTCACACGGGCACAACACTGTTTGGCATGCAGGAGTACTGATGAGTGAGGTGGGTTGCCTAGCAAATTACCTGTACCGATACTCTTTCCACCATGCTCCGCCACTCTGGCAGAGAGGCAGCGTGACGTCATGCCGACGTACGCGCATGGGCACTGCCCACAACTGAATTTTAACATTCGTCTTTGCTTTTAAATCTTTAAGATCCATACTTATGTTGATATTTATTAGAGAGTCGGACGTTTCCTTCCCAAACCATCAGCGTTTCTGCTCGTAGTCCACGCGGGGAGGGGGGTATAGGGGTGACAGTCCTGTCCAGAAGTAGTTAGAGTCGATGGGAGGGGCGCAGTTTTAAAGAACCTTCAGCGTAGGGCGCCGTAGTTCAGACAAATTCTGGTCGACCGCAATCGTGCAGCCCTGTAGGACCTAATGAGGATTTATCCGATTAATGAACCATTGCATGTAGCTTTCCTTGTTTGGGTGTGCAGTTAAAGCCTGTAAGTTTATCTATACGATTTTACTTATACTAATAGTGAAAAACCATCGAGATTCAGCGCGACAATGATAGCAGTCGAGCAAAAACGATGAACTAAAGAGTGTCCCAAAAATTACGTCACTATTATTACGAACTATAGATAATTAGGGTACCCGACCATCAAAAATGACGGCGAAGATTCACAATGATATTTCTCCATTGCCACACCTGCTAAGTAGCGAAACCCATATTTTATTTCTTTGACGTAAAGAACAATTAACTGCTTTTTGCAGGCATTCAATCATTGCTAAAAATGAATTTCGACTTGCTATCAGGAATACAGGATATTATGTATATAGGTCGAATTCTTGTCACACAGCGAAAAGCTGTTCCGTCTACGGATGACTTAAAGTTGGAAGAGAAAGTGATACAACGAAATTATTTGTGGGAAGAAACAAAGACTCGGAAGGTATGAGAGTGCTAAAGAAAACTTCAGATATCTTCAGTGCTTCGATCAACGCTGGCAGTGCAAGAAGTGCATTCATGTATAAGATTGCCCTAAACTTTTAGTCATCGTCTGCAACCGGGACTATTTTTAGCCTTCTTGGCAGGATGGCCACAATCTCCAACCGGGCCTAATTTTTTGCCTATTTGTTTTCTTGAGCGTGGCAGAAAGCAAGAGTCTTCATACTCTTGTAGATGAGTAGCTATCCGTGCTACCAACCCTTATAAACTATCACAACAATTATTTTTCAAGCATGAGTTCTTCAAAAACCTTCTAAGGACTGAAGATTGTCATTAGATGGCTACGATATCATTTGAACCAATAATTCATCTTTCATAAGCGAACCTTTCTTTTAGGTCACCTCTTACGCGCAAACTTGACACCTGTTACTCGGGACCATTAGTCACTTGGTGTTTATTTGAAGGAAATATTCCTGGTCTGTGCCAAACTAGCAGTTACTATTTGATGTAAAATGATATTAGACCAAGGATGTCGGTCGAACGTGTAATTTGCTGCATTCAGGCCACCAAACATGATCAAAGAGAACTGTCATTTTCAGTGAACCTGAGTATCGGTATTACAGCCGCACTATAGAGAGTAAAGACTGCTGTCTCTCTCCAGCTGGTGATGCATTAAATTAACAGGAACCATCCTTTGACGCTGCAACATCCTATATTACCAATCTTCGGTCTGACAACGCTCTAATTTATTTGCCGTCAGTCAGCTTTAGCAACATCGGAACGCTGTCGAGAAGCAATCGCCATTAATCCGTCCGACCGAGGCCTTGTATCAGAGTGGGACGATGGTCTCCCCGTCTGTGCTATGCATACATTATACGCTACAGTCCGTAATATGTGCTGCTGCAGTTGGTGCCGTGACCACTGGCTGTCGCACCTGGAATTCACACATCGATCTTGTGGATTGAATTATACGAAAGGAAGAGATGTCGTACTAAAGTTGCAACGTGATGAGTTCTACTGGATATGAGAGAATATGTTTGCTGCGTTATGCCACAAATTGATAAAAATATATATACGGGGATGGAGTTTGACGATTCTGGAAGATAATGTGTTAAAGTTACAACATGACAGTCATGTGCTACTGGCTGAGAGGAAAATATAATATCCCTGTTATGAACTCAGTGAAATACATCGAAGATAAACCTGGTGAACATAAAAAAACATATTGTGCTAAAGTTACACGCGACGAATTATGTGATACTCTATTCATCTCACTGGCTATGAGATAATCATAATTCCCACATCATGAATCATATGAAAATTTGTTGCACACTTTCTGATTGCAACTGGGCTTAAACAGAAGCAAATTTTCGCAGTTGAGACTAAATGCACGTTAAAGCTGACAATTTAAAGCGCTGGAATAAACGGAATGTATTGTGGACGATATAACAGTCCTGCTTACACATGACATAAAATGATGCATCGTGCAGGGAGTAATCTTTGCGATATTTTCAAGCAAGCCTTTTGAAATACTGATTGAAATCAAGATCTCAGCATGTCTATCAATTACCGAGTGGCTCAGACGTGGAAGAAAAGAAGCTGGAAAAGAAGATCCACGTACAGTTTGTGAATCTTTTTAAGATGGCCATTGGAATGAAGAACTTCTCAACATTTCGGTAGTTTATTGCGTTTCAGAAATAGAGGAGCGGCGAGCTTGTGCTAGAAAGGGGCAGGAAAACACAAAGAAGCATCAAACAACCGCAAAACACCCGAAATGCAGCTAAGAAGCTCCACTAAAAAAGCATTGCTGACGTGAACGCCTGCAGATCCATGCAGCCGAACACAGATCAGGACATGAATTCTACTCCAACACAGAATGGAAAATAAAATATCGCTCGAACTGACGAGTTTGACACGAAGCAGCCAGCAATGTAAGTGAAATGGTCTCAGCCATAGCCCATGTTTTCTTCCTAAAGTACCTATTCTTCTGTGTTATTTTTTGTGAGGGGGGCTGGAGGGAGGGGGGAACTAGAAGAATGCAGCCACTGTCTCTCATTATTTTATCGGGCACTTTGTGACTTATCTAAGACCTTTCATTGTCATACCGAGCCATTTATGCTCCCGCTCGCCCAACTTGATGCAAGAATGCATAGTTCACACGTCGTTTCGATAGATATTAAAAATCCGTAGCACAGATTAGGTCGCATGGATGCCGTGCGAGCTACACATCCTCGCATCAAGTTTAGCGTGCCAATGCACAGTGTAGCCCCGAAATTACAAAAACAAAGCACGTGCCGGTAATATAAACGCGCTTGCCTGACTCAGTAACTATGGGCAGCGCAGGGTATCACTGAACCATTCTGCAAGGCGACAAGCTCTACGGCTGTCCTAGAACTAACACTGCACATCACGAGCGCTCCTTGATTAGAAGCTGCGCAGTTTTCTTTGAAGCTTCCAAGGAAACTTCTGATAAAAGACTTCAATCAGTTCATTTCTGCCTGCATCAAAGACAGAACATAATGCCCGCCTCGAGTCGCATTGACATGGGAATGAGGTGGAAAAATTGAACCGTATTGCGAAAAGAAACGGAAAGCCTTTTTCTTTTCACATTACACAAGGAACGATTAATGCTAGAGGTCGCCTCAGCCAGATTTTTTTATCCCTCCGGCTATGCTTTTCACTTATATGTGAGCTCTACCCGGCCGGAGTGTCATCGTTATTTTAGTTGGCCTGGCCCATCTATGTGTGTCACAAACCTGTGAGATACATAAAATTTTCTGAAGAATTACAAGTATGATAGTCTATGAATCATTGTGTTAAGAATAGAACAGCTACGACAGTCTACCCGGTATTCAGCAAAATTTCTCACTCTTCAGTTTTGCAGAAGCGGAATCATTTAATATACAGGGTAAAAACAGTTGAATGAATTATAAGATGTAAATAAATCTGTTTACTACTCGGATTTTTTCAAAGATCAATAATGAGCTAAGATCGTCGAAAAGTTGCTGCTCTTCAAGTTTCTCAAAGATTCAAAGATATCGGAAACGTTAACCTTCCGGTGCCATAAGATAGTAGTTGTCAAAAAGTAGTTATTACTATCGTATGCTTATACATTAAGTGTATCATCCCTTAAGATTATTTCGAATAACATTCTCCATTTATCCACTAACTACAAGCTAAACTTTGGGTAGGAAAATTCAAGTTTTGCTAAATTATTCATTGGTTTCTACTAATATCCTGAATTCCTCAAAATCATCTTAGGAAATAGAGCGGTTGTGTGCTTCAAACATTTGTGCCACGAGAGACATACATAATGTTCAACACACACAAGCAGCTGATGCTGCCTGTTCGAGTACAGTACTGTTGACGTCTTTGGATACTAAACAAACGAAAAAAATCTCGAACGCCTCGATTCAATACTGGTATCATTTACTGCAAAAATTAGAGGCCTGCAAGAATTAAAATATTACAAAAGACTTGCTCAGCTTTACATGTAGTCTGTCAAACGGAGATTTGAGTGCTTTATAATCACGACAGCAGCAGGCCATGCGGGTTTGACTTGTGTGCAAAAGGACCCGAGATCGAGCAATGAGCCAGCTGAGCGGTATTTCTGATATCCAGCGTGGTGAGTCAGCAAACTTGACTGGTATGCAGAGCTGCGTGGGGGCACTTGCCTCACCAGAAATGGGAGGGTATAGAGGCGCGGTTAGTTGAATCTTCCGCTACGGCGCCATAGTTCTTCACAACCCATGGTCTGGACGGCTGCAGCTGTACTTACTCCTCTATATCTATATCTGCAGCACGAACAAGTGAGTGTGGGTTTCCCAGTGCAGGGTACAGTCAAAATTTATTTTACTTTTACATACGTGTGAAAATGCTAGTAAGATTACTGAAAATGTAATTGATCAAAGTACTATCAGATAAATGAAACGTACTGGTTGCCCTCGTAAAATAAAAGTTGCTATTAGAGATGATGGCGACGCAGTGGCAATGCAATATTCAATGGCCAAGATCGTGCGGAGCTCAAGGCTGCTCAACAAAGCGCCTGTCTGTTATACTCGAAACCCCACTGGTACTGAAACTGTGACATTCAATAACTCTGCGGAACTGACACTGATCATAAGTGTCTGAGAAAACAGCTATCAGTTGGAATGCGTGCACTGCGGAGATAACTCGCTGCCGGCTCTCTCGGTACAAAGCCTCCGCATAGGATGGGTGGCGTGTATAACACCACACGGGCCTCAAATGAAGAACAACAAATATGTCAGAGGCAATGCAAGCCATGGTGGTTGCACAGCAACACTTTGTAGTAATAACCGTTTATACATGTAACCACCGAAAGGCTACAACGTGAATCATATTTTTTGAACAAATACTTTTTCTTCATCGAGCTCTCGATAGCTGTAAATAGTAAAACGGCTAACGCAGCAATTATGACTGGATCCACAAATATAATTCTCGCACCAAATAAACAAGTCAAGCGTTTCCCATTACTTATTTCAGTCACATTCTCACCCTCGCTTTAACGTGCTCATTAAGGCAATACTTGGTTTGCAGCTCATGCACATACAGTCCCACTTCTTCATTGTGTAATCCCGAAGAAAGTTTTCACATGCTCCCAGTTTTATTGTAATTTCCTCAAGAAAACGAGCTAGGTCTTTCTCTCGTACGCGCTGCCAGCAGACACAACGGTCGCTTGATGATAAGCTTTATTTGACTTTCGTGACTTGGGGATTTGTCTTAGAATTTGCGATCAGTCTGCCAATCCTGCAACATTCCAGGCGAGGGTAAGTCAACTGGGCAGCAGCAGAGTGCGCCAGCATTTCAGAGAACAGCATTTGCTAGAGCTTCCATTGCCTATTCATGCGTCAATCAGGGTAAGCTGCAATCAGCATATAGCTCGGAAATTGGCAGCATGCATTACCGATCAGGTTAGGAGTAGCTCCTACGCTTCACGGGTCCCTTCACCAAAAGACCAGCCAATTTCTAAACTGAAGGGCGCAGGATGAAACCCGCCAAGTCCTGCAGTCACCACAGAACTCCGTAAATAATCCAGCGCCCTCACTTGCATGCTAACTTGAAGAATTTGTAGGCAGCGTCTCTGAATAAGGATGTGACTTTCATCTCTTAAGCTAAATGAAAATGAACGAACTAGAAACGATGCGATAAATTTAGGCCTTTAGGTTCTCATGCATAAAATAATAGCTCTTTGTTCTTAACGTTGACGTAATCTCATATTCCTAAAGCGGTTTCTTCAAATGAAAAGAAACTGACATGGGGCTCCTATATTTCAAATGCCATAATGTTGCTAAGGATACGGTACATAATTTGGAATATAAATGCAGTCTGAGCCTGCCAGCAGCAGTCTATGCACTGTACTTCTGATTCCCGTAGTAATGAAGCGAGCACACGGGACATAGGATGCTTTTCTCCATAGCAGAGACTAGATTATCAGAGATGGAACTTGAATATTTACTTTTTCCATTAGTAGTGTATATTTGTAACTGTGATAATAATGACTTGAAGCTGTGATAGTAATGAAGGAGCCCAGCGTTAGGATAAGTATGTATTTCCCTTGTAAAGAGTGGCTGACGAACAGTAGCAACTACGATATTTACTGTTCCCAGCAGCAGTGAATAGCTGCAGCTGTGATTACTATAATTATTATCAAAAATTATAGAAAACCTAAGTGAAAACAAGGCACATGGCTAAAGGCAGATTGATGCTACCCACTTCGGCCGTCATGAAGCGAAGCACACAGAAACGGCCTCGTTTCAAGCAGAATAGACTGATTTGGGACAATACAGAGGTTCTCCCTCCAGAAACGTGTCAAAGCAAGACGTAAGAAAAAAAGTTCGGCCATGCAATGGAGACAAAATAGTATTAATTTCTCGAGTACGTCCTTCACGATGGTTTATGCATCAAAACAGTGAAATAAACACCAACTTGTGTCAGTGTGTTAATATATCTATTATATAATCACGCACTACGTTTGTATCTCTCGTCTCAAGCTCTGATAAATACAGGCAAAAGCTGGACCCGCTTGGAGATGTAGTGAACTTGACCCGTTCTGCTGAAAATCGGTAAGCGAAACTTATGCCTTGTTGCAGATGGTAGTTCTGAGCTCAAGCTGTGCCAATTAAGTTATATGATCAACGAGAGAAAAAGATAGAATATCCTTCAGAGCAGAACAACGGTGAATGAGAAAACTATGGTCTTGATGTAGTAATTAGTTTTCACTAGTTACACTTCGTAGTTTTTTTTGGCGAGACAAAATATAGATTAAAGTGCTACCTATCTATATCAACGATGCAAAAATACAGTTCATGTTTGAAGTGATGCTTGCAAATTATCAGCCAGCATTTTTAACAGCCAAATGCGCCACTAATAAAAATTACAACCCGTATGACTGAATCGTATCATGAAATCGCTGACTCTATACTCGTGCATGGATATTATTAAATTTACTCTATAGTTCTAGCCACCTCCTAGGCTTGTTATCTCGAAGATGTGATATCTCTCACGTAGAACTAGAGAAAAGTTCAAAGTAAGAGCGCTACTTCACCGAAGAGTATCAAAGGCACCTGCGTTTTTTTTAATAAAATGGACTATAAGAATATAGAGTAAGGAAAACTGGGGAAATTTCAGTCATTTGAGGACAAAGAATGTGATATAGATACTGTATATAGTTAACCAGTTTTTATCTTCAGGTTTCTACTGGAAACTTTCTGTTCAATATATCACAGAATTTTAACAACCTTTGAGCTGCAGAAAAAAGACACAGTTCGATGACACACCGTTCTTGATACTGTAAAAACACCTATAAACACACACAAAAAAAAATCATATTCATAATATTGACACGCCCGACCTTTCAAACAAGACCATTTTATAGAGCTTACACAACAATGGAGCTTAAGTTAGCAATTACTTACGAAGGAACATAACTACGTCTTATGGTTGCTAGAGACTATCTTTGGCCATTGAATGATAATGTCATAAACATCCGTCAGATGAGTCATAAGAACAAATGGGGTCATTAATGCAACAAGCAATGGAGGTCATCGGTTGTTACTGATGTTGATTGCCCGTATCTTTATGATGCACTCAATTGCTACATAGCATAATAAAACCTGAGCAATATGATTCATAGGCGAGCGGGTGAATAAACCCCAGAAGATGGTTTAAAGCTAAAATTACTGGGAAAAACGCAACCAGAAATTCAAGCGATTAACAGGTCTGTCATTTGTTTAGTATTGAAAGTTGAACCCACTGAACTAGAACCTTTGTAACAATGCCACACAATGTATTCAGAGACACCTCATAAATAGCGCACCATTTTCATTTTCACAATTATCTTAGTTTCATGGCCATATTTTATTGTTATTTATTGTATCAATTATCATTCCCTTGTTTATTCAAGAAACGCCATAATAAATTATCCAAAATTTTATCGTCTTGACACGTGACCAAGTGACTTTGATATCATCATCAAAACCCAAAAAACAATAAAAGAAAGCTATTTGTGTCTAAAGTAGTGTGATAAAAATTATCTGAAATTTCACCAGCAATGCGATAACTACCGTAGTGTCATACGCCATTCCATTGCTAGCTTGGCTCTAAGGCTTCTTTCTAACTTCGTCAGTGACTGCGATGTGTCGAGCTTTCGTACGGCGTGTTCATTCAGTGTGAATTCATATTTCTAAATTTGTAAACTAAGGCATTTTTACTTCAGTCTATATGCCATAAAATTATCTTCATATTCATCCATTCCTCATATATTTCGGTTTCATGGATTTTTGAAACATCAAGACATCACAGCCCGTTAACAAGTTTTGGCGAAAGTAATGTCTTTTCGAGATTCAGCGCCTTTGAAACATTTGTCGAAGCGGCTGTGCTGTGCTGCGCGATGTAGGTTTCCGCAATGACTCTCGCTTGCTTTGGTATAGTTGAGCTATAAATGAGTTATTATGACCAATACTCAACATTTTCTAGTGCAAATTTAAATATGAACTGTTACAAGATTCCAGCTGCCGTGATGAATGCGTTATGGTGCATTATTCTTACAGTTTTTGAAAGTAAATCTGGAAACGTAAGCCCAGCTAGAGTCCTAAGCAACACAATATAAGGCTCTCGAACTGCAAAAAAGAAGCACTAAAAAATCACCTCAATTTGATGCCTGCAGATCCAATCAGCCAAGCGTACATCATGATAGAAAATCATTTACTTGCAATTCTTACTTCTCCATACCTACTAGAAGCGATAACTCTGACCACTTGGAACACAAATTTTATAAAGCTGTAGAGATTTTCGGACGTTTTAACGCAATTTTCAATGTG
The DNA here is from genome assembly GCA_001587735.2 of Parhyale hawaiensis. Classification (NCBI taxonomy): domain Eukaryota; kingdom Metazoa; phylum Arthropoda; class Malacostraca; order Amphipoda; family Hyalidae; genus Parhyale; species Parhyale hawaiensis. Next base: position 15,621,774 of record LQNS02278080.1, read on the forward strand.
CGCAATGCTTGAAAAATCTGATTTTCACCTTCGTCGGGATTTTGTGGAGCGCGTACGTCGCTTCACCTCCGTAACCTTGACACACCTTGGAAGAAAATAAGCTTGTGATACATTAAACTTTATGGAAATATTGCGTGTTGTCCTTTACGAAACAAAATATTGCACACCAGCCGCGGCAAGGGAATGAATCTGCAGCAACCATTCTTATATAAGGAGCAGCAATTGAAGGACTAAGTGCACAAGAGCAGTAAGCTTCTAGGCAATATTTTCATTTTTTTTTTCGGAAGTTACCACATTATTGCACTAGTTTTCCTCTTCTGGAAGCGCTGTAGCAATTTCTTTCATATTGCAAGTTTTCGTTTTGTACGGTCAATAGTACTCGTATACTCTTCATCAAGGAAACACAATACTTTTTTTTTTCTGTGAGAAACGGGTCATACGAGAATAGCTGCTGCTGATACAATAATAGACTTAAACAATCCAGTGTCTGTCTTCTGGCACTTCTACTGTAAGTCGCAGTAATAAAATTTTCTTTTGTACTGTGTAGATGAAGAAGTTTCAAAGCGGTGCAAGTACGTTTATCATAGATACTACACAACAATCTGTTAGCCATCCGGTGATAAATTTGCCTTTCTCCCGAGCTGCAGCCTTCTCACGTCTTTGCTTGAGAATCGAACACGGTGAAAACGTAACCTGCGCATAAACTGTATTCTTCACACATGTGCACCGAGCAGTTAGGCACCACGGGGACGTTGCACCGTCATACTCTAGCTTTAGAGTCCCAAGAAATAATTAAAACGAGGCTGTGCCTCATCTTGAAAACTGGAGGCCAAACAGGCTAAGCGCACCACCGAATTACTTCGAAGCTTCGTTCAAAGAAAAAGAGACGCCCTGCCAGTGTTCGTTGCTCTCCTGAGGTATTTGGCCTCCGCCCTATATAGACACAGTTCAGCTGCTCCTGCTCCTTCTTTAAAAGGAAAATGCTGAGTCAAATAATTAGCTTTTGGCCGTCTCAAACAAACCGCTATCTGTTTCTCTTTTACAGAACGGAATGGACTGTGTGTTCAAGTGCTACAAGAAGTTATTTTGCTGCTGCGGAAACGATTTTAATGTTGCATGATACACTTGCAACAGCAGCCGCTACGAAGTCTTGCTAATATTTGCAACATTATTAACTTCGTACCTATACTGAAATTTTATTCTTAAGCTAATAGTGAAGTTTTTTCAGATTTCTGATAATAACACTTTACTCTGTGGCTTGTACAAACGAAACTAAAGTCTTGTATAGAACGATAAATGTAACAGTACGTACTGTCGAGAATTATATAGCACAATTCAAATTTCATAGGAATTTCTCGCAAAAGAATTAACGCAGAAAAGATTTTAGCAAACGCAAAACTATTCCACCGCATATTCAGCGTGAGGAAATAATTGAAACCAACAGAGCTTTGAGTTTCTTTTTATAGATGTTTATTACAATGTGAGAAGCCACTGTACCTATGTATCGGAATATCAAGGTTGTTTAACAGAATAAAACAACCGGTTGTTAATCTCTACCCAAGTACAATATAAAGTCGATTCTGCTGGGAATACATGAGCAACATCATACCTACTGTACGTATGTGCTGTATAAAACTAGTTTCATTAAGCACTGGGTGTCTTTATGTTGTCTACTTTAATCGAGATTTTCTAATGTGATTAGCTTTACCGTTTCACAAAATTAAATCAAAAGCTTTAGATTCGCTACTTTAGATCACGTTTTCCGTCTCTATATGCAGACTGACGAGTTGAAGGTTTGAGTCTTTATTTTTGGACAAGCTAAAGCTAATCCATGGAAGTGGACGAATCGAACACGCCCAAAATGTACCCTTTTTTCCGCAGATGGTAGACTCTTCCTCAAACACTGTAATGGATTATGAAAATCAGTTCATACATAACAAATCTCTTGTCCATCTCGAGCACTACTTCAGCTCAGCAAAGAATTCTCTAAGAAGCTTAAAAAACCGTGCCTCTTCAGTAAGGCTGCAGAGAAAGTGGTTCATGTATAATAAATACATCTGTGCATTGAAATTCGTCTAGGGAGCAATTTTTGACGATATCAAAGTCGAATTTCATGTTCATAAAAAGCTACATGGAAAATGGCGTGCGCCAAGTTTTAAAAACCATGTACGTTAAATTACAAGTTTTTTTTGGGGGGGGGGACAGTTGCGGACTCACAGTCATCAGAACGTGCAGTAAAAAAGGTTTAGATCTTTTTCAGCTATGACTGCTCCACTAAAAACTTCCTCATGACCATTCTCTAGCAAATTCACAAGCTTGGCGGCCTTTAAAGAGTTTGTTTTCCCTTCATGCCACAGTTTCTCGAGCTGCTCATCTTATTTCCTTCGGTTCTGAGGAAAGCGAGAAAGTAAAATTTGAACCTAATTCCATTTGAAGTGTTTTGAAGCGATGGTAATTGAATGGAGGCCCGACTAGACAAACAAAGCCAAAGCAACGCAGAATTCCATTAGACGCTTGGTGACTCCACAATGGAAGTTAATTATTTGAACTTACCCCAGCTTTCTCTTCACTTTAAGGACATACCGTTCGTGTAATTTCGTATGGCAATGAGGACCTCCAAACTTTCTAGGTGGGCGTAAAAACACTGTCTTATACGTAATGATGTGAAGAATTTTCCTTGACAAATATAGTGAATTTCACTCAGTTTCGTTTGACCTTAGGGACCTCCGAAATCCAATAAGATGCAAAATTACTGCTTTACAACATTTTGTGAAACACCCTTCCATCACAAACATGAATGTCACGTAGCCTTATATGAAAATGGAAGCTTCTAATTCTGAGTAATCGAGAAAAAAAAACTCTCTTAAATAATTCTCTGTCGTATGGTGCTGGTAATCTAAGACAACGATAATTACAGACTTGCCTAATTGTGGGCAGCCCTTTCATATCTAAGAAGAAGATTTATGTAGTTTCGACCTCGAAACTTTTAGAAGGAAAATATGTTGTTTAATATTTTTCTGCTGGAAACATTTCAATTTCGAACGAAAAATGTGTCAGCGGGTGATGCACGGTGAGCACTGAAAATAAAATACACCGTTCATCCGCATTTCCCAGAGAAGGCATTTAGCTATGCATAATGCTAGAAGGCATAAATAAACCTACTCGAATAAGTGGTAAACTTCAAGCGGAAGTACTGTAGAAAAGACAACGCAGATATCGTCGAAGAATTTACAATGTAAACTTAGGTTAAGACAATTTAGCTGCGATACTCGCAACAGAATTAACGAAAACACCGAACTGTAATATGTGTGAGGGAGAGATATGCATATCAGGACAGTGCACATGTGAAGGCTATGCACCTCGAATATAATGCCCCGTTTAGCAGTTAAAGCTAACAACGAAACATAAAATCCTAGAGAAGTACTCTGAGAGCGCATACCTCCGCCATGCAAAACATTGTTAATGAAAAATTTACATTAGTCCTGAATCCAGAAATTTGGCAATTTGTTATCATCACCAGCATTTTTTATCTGGGCTTTTTGACATTCCCAACAGTTCTTGTAACTTTTAGAAGATCCGTCCATAACTTTTCCAGTTGTGGTCTACAAACATTTAGACGAACGGACAAGCAGGTCATCACAAAAATTAGCTTAGATGTTCCCTAAAAATTCGTAGTAGTTCCTGCAAAGTTCATGAAGATCCGCTCATAAAATTTTTGGGTTATGTTACTGACAAACACAAGAACACACATTGAGATAAACAGGCAAATAGATCGTCACAATTTTTGGTCATTCGCTCCGCGTAATATTCTTAAAATATCCTGTGCATTTCATGAAGATTCGTTTATAACTTTTTGAGTTATGCTGCATAGAAAAAGAGGTAGACAAGTAGACACACGCATTTTTGTACGGATCTTCATAAAAATAATCATCTGTTTCTAGTAACATAGCTAACGATCCCTGTAAATATCATAAAGGTCCGTCTACAACTTCTTGAGTTACCTTGGTGACAGACAAACAAAATAACAAACAAACGGCGACAAAAATGTAACCTTCTTGGCAGAGGTAAACATTAGATTATGTAATGCTGCATTTCTCGCTCAAAAACTTGATTCCAAACCATTAAATCGCTTGACTGTGGTCCTACATAATGGAGCGGTGATGAATTTAATGGCTTACATGTGATATGGAATCCTGCTGAAAAGTCTTGCATTAGCATATCTCTGACAGTGAACAAAAGAAAATAGTTAACATGACTAGAAAGATATTGCATATTGAAAATCCAATGGAATATTGGGTATAACAGTAACAACATAAATAGCAACACTTATAATACCAACCCCAACAATGGTACTAAGAGTAATAATAGTAATGCTAATACATACTAACGCTCATACTGATGCTTCTGCTACTACTAGTAATACTACGACTCATAGTAGTCATCATAATAATATGTTTTATGATACAATTATTCAAAACAATATAGTAAATTGACCCTGTGTGTCAGTAAATTTAAATATCATTTCTTTAAATATTCATCAATTTAAATGAAAACAAATAACAAACACCGTAGTGTGTTTATTTGATTATATATTCATATCAGAGCTTGACATCTCCGATTATGGTACAATGTTACGATGACAAAAGCGATGGTACGATAGCCATCGCCATCGTATTGACGATGGAGAGTGCAAAAATCACCAATTTTCACCGGCGATGGCCTACGATGAAATAACCATCGGCGACGGCCATCGTAGGGCGTCACAATCGGCGCTGGACCATGGCATTAACACATTTTGAAAATATAAATATCTCAAATCACAAACATCGAATAAAAGCAGCATCTCTTATAACTTCGGCCTGTGTGCCATTTTCACACCAATAATACTATGCCTACCTGTTAAAAGGTGCGAAATAGAAGGCCTAAGTTATTAAGGTTAATTGAAGCATGTTTTACAAAGTTTAATGCTTCAAATGTAATGACCTTTCAAAACGTTAATAATAATTGACATTGTTAGATCTGGGGAATGTATTAAAATAAACGGTCAATTTTCCGAAGAGGTCAATAATGACACTTAGTATTTTTGTTGACATATTTAGGTAAAACTAAGGCGTTTTAAGACGTTTCTCGTGAAAAAACGTTTCTGCCGCAAATGCTTAGTTTTCGAGATATTTATTTGACTTTAGAGTTTTCATTGTGTTGGTATGAGAGAAAATAAGGTTAGCCATTACGACTAGCACGATATCGCTTCAGACTGTTTTTCTTATATATATATATATATATATATCTCGTAGGATATTAGCAGAACCAGTCTTTGCTTGCTTAACCTTAATGAGTAAGAGCAACGTTGTGGCCGAAAAACCTTTACGAGGCTTCGTTCTTGATGTCGCGCCACGGCCGTAATGGCGCGTCTTAAATTAATTCACAAGAAACAATGGCAACTTTAAAGTCAAATACTTCTAAAAGTAAGCATTTGCGATAAAAACGTTATTCTTGAAAAGTTTAAGAATGCCTTATTCTACCCAAATTGTCAACGAAAACTATTACGTATAAAACCACCCATACTGGTAAAATTATTGTACAACACAAGAAACAACCACCACAACTGCTGGCAGTACAATACAGCAAAATACGCGTTCCTATCATGTGGGCCAGCTGATCGTATTCTAAAAACGTATACAGCATAAACAGAACTTCAAAGTTCCCAAACAAAACATTCGTGAAAGAGGTGAAATTTCAGAAGTGCATACTAATCACATACGGTATTTCTGTTGACATTTTGAGGTTAAATAAGACATTCTAAGTCGTTTTTCTTGAATAACGTTTTCGTAGCAAATNCATTCGTGAAAGAGGTGAAATTTCAGAAGTGCATACTAATCACATACGGTATTTCTGTTGACATTTTGAGGTTAAATAAGACATTCTAAGTCGTTTTTCTTGAATAACGTTTTCGTAGCAAATGCCTAATTTTCGAGACATTTGACTTTAAAGTTCCTATTGTGTTTCTATTACATCCGCCATTACAGCCCTGTCGCGTTGTACCATTGTTTATCAACAGAAGCGCGATGTTCGTACTCGTTGTTGGAACACACCCTATTGAGTCTTTAACTAATTGTGAAACTGCGAATAATTGCGCAATGTCCAGCTTATTTGGTTGAAATACGTACGTAGAATAAGGTGATCTAGGAGCTTTTTTTAGGAATATCGTTTTCGTCGGAAATTTTGTAGTTCTGTGTCTATAAGACTGTTTCGCCGAGCAGCACTTGTTATTAGAACACGCGCCCTTGCAGATTGCTGTGTTATTGGAACACTTTTGTCTTCACCTAATTAAGCAATGGTGCGGTGAACTTCTTGCGAGATACACTATTATGCCGGTATTGGTGACTTGATACGTAATGGCTAGTTTTTGTCGAAATATTTAGGCAGAATAAGGCATTTTAAGACTTTTAAAAATTACATTTTCGTCGGAAATGCTTAGTTTTCGAGATATTTGACTCTAAAGTTCCCATTGTTTTTCTATTGAGATCCGCCATTACAACTGTGTCTCGCCATCTAAAACAAAGCCTCGTAATAGTTTTTCGTACTCATTTAGGTTGGGCAAGCAAAGACTGGATCTACCAACATCCTACGAGAAATATGTAGTGCCTAGTCATAAGTATTTGCACAACTCTATTTTTTATGTATTTTAAAAAAATTAGGGACTGCCTTAGGATAATTAATACAGGAAGTTTATATAACATATATATAATAGAATATTTAAACAGAACAGTCAAAAGTGTACTTAAA
>LQNS02278080.1:15628810-15650961 GCA_001587735.2 Parhyale hawaiensis
CACCATGATGCTGCCCCCTCCATGCTTCACGGTGGGGATGGTGTTCTTGGGGTCATAGGCAGTACCACATTTCCTCCATACATGCCGAGCTTCGTTTCGGCCAAAAAGTTCTATTTTAGTTTCGTCAGACCATATAATCCCTTCCCAAAACTCATTTCCTTTGTCCAGGTAGTCTTTGGCAAATGTTAAACGGCTCTTGACATGTTTTGCTGTCAAGTTTTCTTGCTGACATTCAGTCCATGAGACGCCAGTTCACTCTGAAAGTCAGCACGAGTTGTCATGGGGTCATTAGTCACCTTACGTAGCATGTGGCTTCGAGGACGACCCATGATCTTACGCGGAGCTCCTGCTCTTGGCAGGTTGGAGACCGCCCCAGTCACTTGATGCTTGCGGACTATTGCTCCAACCGTTGAAAATAGAACATTGACACGTTCTGCTATTACTCTATAAGTTAATCTCTCACTACGAAGTTGAATTATTCGTTTACGAGTAGCTTCAGGGATTTCCTTAACTTTGGGCATTGTAGTGAGAGTGTGCACGACTTCAACCAGGTCTAGAGAGGTAATGATTGGGCTGGCTGTGGTTTGTTTACATTGCATTTGTTTCGAGACGTTTCGTGAACGTTCTATAATAATTTCCAAACTAATTTATTCAAATTATACAATGAAATATCAAAGACTCATCATCATATTTATTTTGGTCAAATACTTTTGTCCCTCATTATTTTTTCTTGTGTTAAATTTTCTTGTTATAAGTGGATATTTGACTGTTTTGTTTTGAATACTCTATTATATAGTATATGTTATATAAACTTCCTGTATTAATTATCCTAAAGCAGACCCTGAATTTTTAAAAATCATAGAAAATAGAGTTGTGCAAATACTTATATGTAGGCACTGTATATAAAAAAAAACAGAGTGCAGCGATATCGCCTTAGCCGTAATTGTGGATCGTATTTTCTCGTATGGAAAAAATGGAGACTTTAAAGTCAAATATCTCGAAAACTAAACATTTACGACGAAAATGTACTTAACGAAAAAGTCTTAGAATGCCTTATTTTACCTCAATATGTCAACAAAAATACTAGATGTGATTAATGTGTACTTCGGAAAATTGACCGATATTCTCAGCTTCTCTAGGCACTCTCATGGAATTTGATATTTTCTTACTTCCTACTTTATAACTTATTTTCTCTCAATTAACGACTCGCAAATTAAACAGAGAATGAACAAAGCGAAAGGAAAACTATTTTCAGGGTGGAGTAAACGCAGTAGCCATTTTTTTCAATCTTACTTTTTTCCCTGACAAAGCAGAATTTTGCTTGGCGCCAAAATTTTGTCATTGGTAGAGGTAAAGTCAATTTTAACTGTACCCTACACTGAGAAACTCATGCGCACCGGTTCGTGCAACACATATAGGTATGTAGGCCAAATGGTCCCTGAGGAATAGGTACAACTGCGGTCGACCTGCGGTCCCTAAGAACTATGGCGCATTAATGGAAGATTCAACGAGATCCTCCCCTTCCTTACGGTGGGTACGTCCACAGTAGCTATGCACACCAAGCTAGTATGCGGATTCTAGCGCCTAGCATCATGCACAAAGCTCGCTCACCTGGCTTGAGAATCGTTCCTGGGTCCGCCAGCAAAACTGTGCAACCTGCAAGGTCTGCTGCTACCTAACCTAAGTCCTACTGTTGTTGTCCTGTTGCTCATCTATATACCGCAGGTGAAACTTCAATTCCGTCATGCTGCAATGCTTGCTAATAACCGGTATGTTTTTATACACCATCCCAGGAGAGGAAAATATGTGCTACTCGGATGACTTGAAACAGAAAGCACTCATCTCTTATGATAATTTGTGTTGGCCATTGTAGTGTACCGTTCATAAGCATATTAGCAAAGTAAATATAATCAATGAAGAAGTGTCATCACAATTCCTAGCCGATAGTCGAAAAATTTACTGCTATCAACACTACTGTCACACAAGGAAGATTAATAAATGATTCACGAAAAGAATCATTTATGATTGTTCGTGTTATATGTAGACGTCACTTTCTACTTTTTTACAATCTACACTTATGACTAAATATTTTATTTATTTCTAATGCAGTGAGAGGAGTATAGATGTTGTCGTGGGGAAGTTTAAAAAGCGACTGAACAAAACTACGCGGAGAGGCCGGATATCAGCTCCTGTACAGTCAGCGGATCTGGGACTAATTGTGGACTGTGAAAAGCGGTACAGCCGAGGTCATATTATTAAGGATGGGTCTTGTTCTGTGAATGTAGAGACTCTAGTGTTGTGAGCTCGATTGGATTAGAAGAGTCTATGATGGAGAAGTCATTATTGCTGAAGGGATCGTTGTTTTGCTCAGCATGTAGGCGGGAGCTGAATATGAGGGTTTTGCGAGTGATAAACCGGTTCGACTAGATACACCTAAATGTTGGTCAGTACAGGCGTTGAAGTGTTGTCCTCTGCACTAGGAGCGGCAGATAATACTTGATAAAATTGGTATGGGAGGTTTGTCTTCAGCTAAATTTCAAGTAGGACCCTGTGGTAAATGTGTTTTTATATGAAAATTTGAAGTTTATATGTAGGTAGGCTTCAAAGATGAACGTTTTCAAAGTGTTTACCGCAATAAGAGAGGCTTTGTTGTAGTACGGAAGCTAGAAAAAAGAAGTCTAAGTTACGGACAAAGGGTTTGCTAATACCGGGACCAGCTTGTCTTTATACTATCTTCTTCGTTTATGGCATTCTTTGTTTCTTCTCCTTTGTATTTTTCTGTAATTATTTGTACATTACTGTATATTTCTGTGCTTTTATTTTTTCTCTTACTTTGTGGGGACCGGGTCGGGCTCGGGGGTGTCGTCTCCTCTATTGTAATATTAGAGGATTGTATGCGAACCTTGCGGAGCTCACTTTGTGTCCCGTGGTGTTGATGTTGTGTGCTGCTCCGAGACTTTGGTGACTGGCAGAAGGCACGACGCTGAGCTTGCCTTGGCGGGTTTCCAGTCCCCTTTTCGAAGGCTGTGTGTATCGGGGCCTGGATTCGGTGGAATGGCCGTTTATATCCGGAGCGGATTTTGTGCTTACCGGCACTCAGTGCACGAATGCGCCTGTCATGAGATCATCGTTGTAAGGGTGTGTGGCCGACTGAATAATTATTATTTATTCTCTTTATGTTGGAGCAGTGCAACTGATGATTCTCTTTATGACTGTTTATAGACGGCGATGGCCTCGATCCAGAGCACGGATCCCAAGTCAGCGTTTGTGTTTGTTGGTGATAATGCACACCACAGGGACTGGTTGGGATCTACATCAACGACTGATTGTCATGGTGTGGCTGCGTTGGACTTTTGCACCTTGTCTAGGTTTGTGCAGCTAGTTCGTGGGTCCACGCATATTGCTGGTAACTGTCTCGACCTCGTTATGAGTGATGTCCCGGACTTGATGACGGTGACAGTTGGCTCCCCTATTGGCTATTCAGACCACTCACACCTACTTTTGTCCTTGGACCTTAATCAGGTCGTTCCTGCGGTTGACACCAGGATTTGTAGGAGTATTAGCTCCTCCATACATCGAATCTACGGCAAGGTATCAGACAACCATATGTCTGAATGCACTTCTTGCATTGTCGAAATTGAACTCGCAGCACTGAAGATATCTAAAGCTTCCATTAGCACTCTCATGCATCTTGATTCGTAGTTTCTTCCCACAGATGATTTCGTTGCTTCAGCTATTCTCCCAAATTTAATTCAATGGTCGATGCAACAGCTTTCGCTGAACAAAAACCACTGGACCTGTATAGGCTAGCCTACCATATCCACAATACCGAATCTAAGCTATTACTTTGAGCGTTGCTGATCGAGCTGCAATAAGCCATGAATTTTCTCCATTTCAGAGAGGGGAAAAAAGTTTCGGTACTGAGCAGCTGTGAAACCGTAAACGCTCATCTCAGGGGACTTAGGTTAACAGTTGTAATAACGAATGCATTATCAACGAAGGTCATCACAAATTCTTCGCTGTCATTTTATGACAGCGCGAGCCCTCTAGTTTTTTTTATAGGTTTCGTGTCACGCTCATAACGAAATAGATAGGCAAAATTAGCTCTGAGCTTCCTGGTTTCAACAGTGTATTCATCTGCTTGAAGACTGAGGTCATCCTGCTAAACTTCATAGAAAACTGATAGATAGAAAATATTCCAGGTTCCATTTGATGGCTCTCGAACAGTATATCTGAATTCCGGTCTTTCTTTGACTACGTTCAAGTCCACTCGATGTAAATGAATACAGCTTCTCCACACAATCTCTTCAATCGTGATGTGTACTCTCTTCTGAGATTTACTACATACAAACTTCAGCTGATACTCCTATTTTGTTAATTATCGAGATAACTGGTAAGATATTCTTGAGCGGTCCGCAGACGCGTAAAGACCAGGATAATTTCTCGGCAACAAATTATTTTTTCCACTTATTTCGGGTTCTTCTTTCAACAGATCAAGTTTCCTTTTGAGGAAAAAAATTTTCGAGTCCGAGTTATATGCACCCTTGAGTATCTTGGATACAGTGTTCCGTATTTATTAGAAGCAATATCGACTGAGGACAAAAAAATGTCGCTTTTTTGTGTAGCCTATATCCGAAAGAAGCTGGGTGTTGTTCAGCCTTGCACGCTTATCTGTATGGTTCCCTAATTCAAGTTGGCAGTTGCACAGCATCCTACTCAAAGAAGTTAATAAGAGCCTTACATGTATAGAAGGAAGCTGAACCGTCTATCCTAAGTAGGTAATAACCTGAGAAATCATAAAGTAGCCTACATGCCCCGTCAACACGCGGTACTACCCAGACAGGGAGCTCCCTTTTATAGATGTAAGGCTACAGGCAAGAGGGGTCTTCACAAATTCTTCGCTATTATTATTGACAGAACGGGTAATCTAGTGATTCTAAGAAAAGGGGTCAAGAAAAAGCAGTGAGCAGATCTTGCATTTGCTATGGCTACTATTAATATCCAAACTGCAGAGAAGCTATTATTTATAATTATTGCAATATAAAATCCTTTGAAAAACTTGAAAACACTGCAAATTACAAATACAACTTGATAGAATGAGCTAGCTACTAGCTAATTAAAAAGAGTAATGAACTAAACAAAATGAAATAGCTATATGCTTACATCCTTCTCATGAGCTCACATAGCTATCTAATAGCAACTTTAACTACTACTTCTAATTATCAGTAGCTGCCAGCATACCAGAATATAATTATAAATGCATCTCTGAAATGAAATACCTAACACAAAATTCAATAGGTTATAAGTTTTCAATGAACATAAGCAATAATTTACCCTAACTGTTCTAACAGTCAAACAGATTCCTAAATACACATTAACTCTTCCTTTCTGTCCTGTAAATAAAACTGAATAATTTTTAAAAGTCAAACTGTTTATTTTCCAATATTTATGAATAAAGACCACACAAATCGAATAAAAAACAGAGAACAAAAAAAAAACATGGGTTTTTGGTTGGTTTAAACCATATTTTTTATTTGGTTTAAACCATATTTTTTTATTTGGTTTAAACCAGCCAACCTTGCAATGCTTATTGCACAATCCAGTAACGTACCTAGCAAATCATCAGTGCTAGACTAAATGAATTTTTTCATCTATATCCACTGAAATGCATCAATAGACCATGGAATAGTTATATCTTTAGGAGAACATCACAAACCTCTCAGAGCATTCATGAGCTTAAACGCCAGCAAATGAACAACATCCAACGCTAATATTGCTCCAGCAATTCCCTAAGGTCGGGAAGCATCGTTTAAGCGTTCAAAGCAACATCCTGCTAGAGCCGTGTGCACAGTTAGATCATCAAGTTACGCTCACTGTACCATCAAACTAAGTCTCCTGCTAAAACCTTGCCTTCGAATTCTACCGACTCTGAAGGTTTTGGCACGTAGAGCACTCTCTATTTCTCGAGAATTTTGTTTTACGGGGCTAGAAGATCTTGGCCTCCAGCCCCTGGGATTAGTTTTACGACTTTCTTTAATTGAGCCAAAATAACATCAAAAAATATGGCGCTGGGAGACGGAAGTTTGTCCTGCTCTCGACATCCACATTTTCTTAATAAGACACGAATAAACAACAGGCAAAAGATTTACGACCTTTTTTAAGGATAAGCGGTAGGAGCGGCCTAGTGGCAACGTGAATTGCATTTTCGATGAGATGGATGTGAGAGGAATTTTATCTCCATGCTATTATGAAACTTGAGGATATTTTGATATATTGGGGCTTGAGTGCCGTCTGAGCGATCTTAAGAACTGTGGTTTCTGCGACTGAGCAATGAAATTTTCAACTCGCCAACGCTTCTGAGGTGTGCGGCTAGTTTTGTGCTCAGTACAATGCAAAACTGAAAATCATTTGCTCGCGTCATCACAATAGGCTACATTTTATTTTCAAACGTTTATTTGCGTGGAGAGTAGAAACTTTTACAATTTAGCTCTTGTTAAAGTAAGCAGTGAAATCCACGATTAAAAGCTTGTGAAGATGAAATCAAGACAAAAAGCCAAAACATAAAATTTTAGCGCAACAAAGTCTTTTGGAAAGGAATTCATACCCTAAACGTTTATATTTCAAGCTGTATAAAGTAGTAAAAAGTAGAATAACTGAAAAAAATTATATATATATATATTGGTATGTACTGTGTATGCTAAGAAAATTCCCATCTTCATTAGTTGTATCATGAGTTTTCTAATTTTTTAAAGAACACAATCCTGCAGCCTACTTTACTACAAATACAATGCGAAATATTTTCTTTATTTAGCCGAAACTTGCTTAAGTTCTGTACCAAGAATCGTAAAATTGACTTTAGTCTCGGATTAGACTTTGGTTTCATGTTAAGTATATGGACGTCAATATCGAAAAATATTAAACTGCAGAGTCTAGAATTGATGTTCGATAAGTCGTAAAGAGAGGGTCATAAAATTCGGGGCCGTAACTTTGGGTGTATGAAGATATCTGCAACTCTAGCTTGCGTCGTAGCTTCTGGGAAATGAGTTGGAAGTAATATTAGAAATTATTATCGGACTCATTTATTTTAAGGTGTAATTCTTTATGGTGACCTATACTTACGCTGTCAGTTATATACAAGTAGAAGTTTATTGAATTGGTTATGGTTTACGTTTGGGTTTTATAAGAGAATGGTAGGTATGTTGGAAGCTATAAGCCGCTGTTTTTTTTTTCTACATGTCAATCGCTTCTGATTTTTAGCTTGCTATGTCAGTGATATACAAAGTTAAGATAACTTTATGCAATTTATTGAGGGTTGACGCTAAAATTATTACTGAGGAAACTATGAGAAAAATATCAGGTTCCGTAATATTTTTTTTTTCATGCTGTAAGTTGATTCTGATGATTGTTTTGGAACTTCAATCACTCACAGGGAGCTGAGCGAACTTTGCAGGTTGAAGTGACTGCCATTCATGTTTGAGCTTCGTTGAAAGAAATATTACGTAGGCAGTAAAATGTACTTCTTCATTTCATTTCTCGGTATAAATTTATTATGATGGTGTCACCTACAGGGCCAATCATATACGAGTACATATCGAACTTTCAACTGAATAACATATAATTTATAACTCATTTCTCATCTCCGAAATACACTATGTGAGAAATTAGCACAGGCTGTAACTGGTTTCAAGTGAAATTATGCTTTCATATGGCTAAGTAAAGTTTAGTTAAACTAAATTCAGTATACTTGACATGTTCTGAAGTTCAGATGGGTGAGTTGACTGCGCCTCGCTGTACTGAGCTTCAGGTGTCAATCCAAAATCAAATGTTCTTGAGACTTCAGTAAACTCATTCCTGCTCCGTAAAAAAAAGTGTATTAGGGTTTCTGCTAACATCTGCAACACTATTCAGAGTGCCGAAACCAACGCTCCTGTCCGAAGTTTTGGAAAATATAAGACTAGTGAGTTAGTTTAACTCGATTTTCGTAGCCAATCGATGCCACCTTTAGTGCATGTGATGGCAGCCGCAGAATTACAGTTCCAAACACGTACGCAAATTATTTACGGTTTTTACATGAAATGATTATAAGCGATGTTGTAATGTCCACTAAAGAAGAGTACACATTCCTGTTGCTCATATAGACGTTTTAAATATATCATTACGTATTTTTCATATAAATAAAGTCGAGTGCCAGAAAATTGCTTTGATGTTCACTGAGAGTGAACCTGAGTTATCTGGAGCAGGGAGTCGAGACTGACGACTGGACAGGACGTTGTCGCAGTATTTTTTTTTTTTTAGAAACTTAACCCCTGCGGTACGGTTTTTATTTTTCATTGAATTATTTCGCAATGCGTGGTTTTTTAACCTTTGTTAAGTACACAAGGGCAGTAACTCTATAAGCGTCTCGTTATTTTTCTGCATGAAATTTAACGGTAAATATCATCGTCTCTGACAGATCAGCCTGTCAGTTCACTATTTATAGGCTGAGTTATCTTCGGCAAAGGATAGTCTCATCAAGATATCAGTCTTCCATATTCGTCACAACGGGAAACACCATATAGCCTGCTGAACTCAAGATTGGCCTACCAATACCCAGCTTTATCCTAGAGTCGCACGCTGTGACTACAGTGGGTATAAAAGAAGCCTAGATAGGGTAAAAGTCTCACGGTCAGAAGCGTGCTGGAATCGTAACTGCTGGGAAGCGCGCAGAGAGGGGAGCTTAGATGACAGTCTTTTGGGCGATTTTTTCTAAGCTAGTCACCCCTATACGTTAATGCATAGTTTTAAACAATAGAAAAATGCACAGCTTTTTAAGTTTGAATTTACTCCAAATTTGTTACGGTAATATATAGTGGCACGTGCTTAAGCCAATTAATTTGAATGCTTATACATTTAGCAAATCTATTGGAAGACACACCGCTCTGTTTACAAGGCTGCAACAGGGCATTTGGAAGATCAACTGACAGAACACTATGAAAAGATTGTCATGTGAGCAGCACGTTACGCCTGTGTCACTTGCCGCTCAGAAAACGGGTCGCTGCCATGCATGCACTCGGAGACAAGCCCTAACAACGATGAGGGACCGCTTACAGATAAGAGTATTGTGTTTCACGGTTAGAAGTTTTCAGGTTGTGGGAGCATGATTGGGATGTACTAGTATTGGAGCGGGCCCGCGCCTAAGATTTACCGGTGGAGGCCGGCGCTCCACCGGGAAGACGAGCGACTTGCAACGTCACAACTTTGTTGCACGACAAAATGTAACGGAGGGTTCAGCAGTCTGCTGTCCCCACCGGCGCAACTGCGATGCCTCGAGACACCCGTGCATTGTTACAACACGACTCCCGTGAAAATCGCATTGCGTCGTTTGTTGCTTTCTGTGGGGCCCTGGTCTTAATTAAGGGCGGACGGACAGCCCCACGTCGTTCGATCAGCCTCTGTATTCGCCAGGGGTATTTTGGATACCGACTATTACTCTATACTCGGATGTCCGCTCATCAAGTTGAGGTTGCCATAACAATTGTAGTGTGCTCCTGGCATGTAACGAAGTCCGAAAACGACTCAAGGCTATACTGACCAACGTAGAAATACAACAAAAAAGTCATTCATCAGAATGTCGAGAGGGGCGCGAATCAAGTGGAATGTAACCATGAGAATGTAAGTCCCTGCCTCGATGTACGTTACGAACTGTGAGAATGCAACTCAGATACATATGATGAACTGCGGGAATGCCTCACGGCCTCGATATACATATGTCGTCGCAGAAGCTCGACAGATTGACTTAACAGAAGATATGGTTCGCGTCCATATATTTGTTTAAGAGTTTTCAGTCTCCTATCAAGCAGTGCAGTCCGGAACTTCCCAGCATCCATGGTACAACACATGGCAAGCAGCCCCTATGTTACATCAACTTGGTTGCTGTGACGAGCAGCCGTCGGTCCTTTTACAGCTCTTTATCTCTGCCTTATCAGAGCAGCTCGTATGACCATACTGCCTCCACTAGAGGCGCAACAACAGCGTCTACAAAAGAAAAGTTAAGACTCAAGGGTTCGGTCTACATAGAAGAATTCAGCTGCACTTTTTCTACATAGTAGCAGAGAGATGAGGTAAGCAGAAGTCACTCATTCTTACCACTGACATGTACAACAAATTTTTATACTATACAATGAAATAACTACAAGGAACTTCCTTAACTTGAGGTAAATATCTATTAGAAGCTTCGTTAGTTATTTGCAATAAAATCTAATGGGAATTTCGTCATTATTGGGTGAACATCACAAGAAACTGCTTTATTTGTGGTAAAAACTCTCCCAAAAATGTCCCAACTTTATTATACGACATAATTTAACGAAGGAAGAATGGAACGTAAAGGAGAACAAGCCGGTATAATCAGCAAATTAATTATCCGAAGCACACAGAGAAAGCAGCACGAAAAAACGATGTTTTTTAATCTATTATACTTGCAGTAATTCGGAGCTCTGTCTATTAATTATCATCAGGAGGCTGCTTTGATCGGTTTTGAAAAAAAGCTGAATTATTGTCTAACCACTGGGAATCAACACTGTTTAGCCATGAAGTTGGAAACAGCTACAAAAATATGACTCATTTAGAAAATAGTAGAAGTTCGAACTATACTTTGATAAATGGGATAAGAGATGTAGGAAATTCAAGCAAATTCGATTATGGAAATACTCTTATATGTCGGAAATGAAACATAGAGCAAAATAATCAAGTTTTACCACAGGTTATATATGCTGCATGGTTATTGTCTAATGATATTTTTCACTTAGAAAACCTATTCATATGAATGATTAAAACTGGTTTCAATGACTGTCGCGAGTGAACGTATTCCCTCACCTCAGAGTTTGACTCGCGAGCTGTGTCCATTTAAGTGTCATAACTGCACAGCTTTCTGAATTATAATTCTCTCCATATTTGAAGAGCTATCCATAGTTTTACACGTGATGCTTGCTACAGCCAGCTGACTTGGTGGTCAATACTTTATCAAATACTGTTATAGAGTCACAGTAGTCTTTACAAGGACAGAACAAAGTATTCGGGCGCTGAGATCAAATTGTACATTTATTTTAATTCGCGTGAACCAGCTTTAATGGCTAATGTTAATCTTTCGCGTGAAATGACAATTTTCAGGTAAGTTATTTACCCTCTTGCCTTCCGGACAAAGAACACACCATCACAAATGCAGCTCGATCATTTTCAGTCAGTGACATGTCTAAAAACGAGGGCATTGGAAGGCAGCTTCTTATTATAAACATTATAAATGTGTTTTATTATTTTCCCCAGTACTACAAATTAAATTAGAAAAGTGAAATGTTTAGCCTAGGAGCTCAATATACATATGATCACGCTCTCCATTCACTTATCATTACCTTAAATGCTTTGTGCCTCTAGCTACAGTTAAGTTTAGTTCATCTAATATTCCTTAACTACACTTCGTCATATAGCAAAACTATGACGAGTAAAAAAAAGGAAAATGCTTAGCGCTGTGCGTAGAGAAACCCGAGTTTCAAATCTCTTAAACTCTTTCGGTCACCACACTAAGGTCGAGCTGGATATCAAGTCAATCTGTGCAGTATGTTTTAATTAACAACTTGATAAGCTGCGTTATGAAGCTCGTAAAACTTCTGTCCCCGATAAAACACTCGTTATTCTCTTCAATTGCCAGTCACTTTTCCTTTAAACACACTCATAAAACCACACAGACTTGCAGGATCTTCATTACCAACATAACCTCCGGGTTCCTCGCCATAACCTCTGTAATCACCATAACCCCGACTCCCAATTACACAGCGTATACCAGATAGGGATTTTATCAGCGGGCTTCCATTAATCTGCGTTTACAGCACGCCTGCCTTTCCATTAGGAAGAGCAGCTCTAGCCTTGATGTTCTTGTACTCGGACTTGCCCACCCGATGCTTTTCGTTTCAAATTCTTCAGGCGAGTAAATGCTTTGATTCTGTCAGTGAAATGCGTCTGCATTCCAGTCTGATAGCAACTTTTAGTGGGTGGTTAACCGAGGTATGCTGGGAAATATGAACTAGTCGACACTGTGAATGTGTTGGAGTCAGGGGCCATAGAGCAGAGACGCGGCAGCATGTTCTGCAGTCTGGGTGATGTGTGATGAGAAGCGTGTGAGCGAAAATTCCGAAAATAATTTTAAAGTGCAGTGAAAACTCTTTACTCTAATTCACTTCGTTCGTAGGACGCAGCTTAGCAAACGCTCAAACAGATATGGAAGCATTAAGCGTCTTTCGTTTGCATAATAGAAACGCATTTAGATACCAAGTCCATAATTTTACATTCCTTGGAGTTTTCGATTTGAGTAACGATTCGATAAAGTAACAGGGTCAGTTCCGTATTTGACGTTGCTTTCCCTGAATATTTTGCCACCTGGGTACTAAGCGTCAAAATGTACGACCCAAAAGGGCAATGTCTGAGCTACTGGATGCGTTAAGAAACTTCCAAAGTCCTTATATAATTATGTGACTAAAATAATTAGACATTAGTCTACTTTCCAAAGTTAATAAGTTACTAGAAAAATGCACTGCAGTAACTGAAGTGAATTTCAAATTAGAGTATCACTAGCAACAACAATTTTGATTTAAAGAAAGGAAGAAACAAGGGACCTACATTGTGTCAAGCACCTTAGGGAACCAATGCACGGAAGACTACAGTAAATTGGGACAGCAAATTAATAGGAAAAGAAGAAACAGAACAGAGACCGTCAGTAGAAGTTTTTAAAAGGAAGCACAGTACAGTGGACACAAAAATTTAAATGCGCCGAAAGCCTCAATCGCTAGAGCTCAGGTCCCCTATAACAAAAAAATGAATGCAATGAACTATTACACAAACTATAAAAGACGTATATTTTCATCATAGTTATTTATTATATCCTGTTCCGAATGGACGGACATAAAATGAACCAAGTGCATTATTTCTGTTCTTCTTACTTCAAGATATGCTGTAAGCCATAGAAAGGCATATCAAGTAAAACCACGCCATCTTCAGAAACAAATATTCTTAATCTCACTTTGCTTCTCTAAGTTGCATATCAATACGAACGCGTCTCTCTTAACTTGGATACTTTTTTCAACTTTGAAAAATAATGACAGCAAAACATAACACTTTCTCATAATTTTTGCTATACAGTCGATTGCTTATTTCCACGTTTGTTGCTGTACCGTGCGAGAAATTCCTTGTTTGAGGACTGCTTCTTAACTGAAAAGAAAATGATATCGTACTATATACCATAGTCTTATTGTTAATAACTGATAAAACAAATTTCGTTTTTATACAACTTTTACCGCTATACAGGTATTTTTGGTTCGTATGTTTGAAGACGTGTTCTTAACCTTAGAAACAAAAATTGTATTGTAATGTAACACTGACCTCCTTTTTTGTAGTTAGTTGCATTACTTTACTTCTTTTCTCTCAACTTAGACAAAAAAATTATACTGTACCAAAACACTGATCTCATTTTTCATCAGCAAGTTGCATTACTGTACTGCTCTGAAGATCTGTCCCATATAGCATACAAAGACGAGCCTCTGCAGTCCTATGCCAACCGAATTACCCACAACTTTGACGCAGACTTTGGAGCACGTAAGAATCTGGGCCGAACGCGGTCCCTCCTCCGAATTCGTGCGACATTATAACTTGCCGAGATTACCGTAAAAGATAGAAAAGTCGCCAAGAAAAGTGCGGGCTCCTGCACGTGTTGTTCTAAACTTGTTTTATTTCACCGTTAAGAGTGTTTTTGGTTGCTTTATGGAGACGTGAAGTGCCTCTACAGCAGATAAAATGAAGGTATATCACCTAAGTTGTTCACGCCAAGGACTGCCCGGAAGCGTTGATAGTATCAACTAATAGATACTCATATCCATGTATCAGATATACGCTAGGTGCTGCATCGGAAAATAAACTCCAGTATTCGTTACAACGTCATACCCGTAAAGTTCTATCATTGTGCTTAACTCATTCATTAGAGTTGCAAGGTAATGATTCTCTAACGATTGCCACATAAGCCAAACGTTGTAGTTAATTGTCGTTGCAAGTTGTTTCAGGGAATTTCAAAATTAAACAGTATTGTGAGATGAATCCTTTCTGGATCACTGCGCCAGAACACCCTGTTGTCACACAGCTCCTGCACAGCAGGGACGATATAGTGGATTATCAGGTGAGCCGAGAGCTGTCCACTAATTGGTCGCTAGCTAGTTCCAGGGAAACATCGAACCTGAATTTTGCGGGGCAACCCTTTATAATTTTCAAATGATTCAGGGAACCATTAAATCAAGACCCATGGAGGTTTAGAGTATTTACTTATTTGTTCGCTATCAAGCACATATATTCTGGATTTGCCCTCAAACTTCTGCATAAATATTCCAGGAATTTCCTCTCAGAAGACATTTGCAATGACTATTACAGAAGTAGCCCGCGTAAATCTTAACAATGAACGCAAAATGCTTACAAAGTTTCTCAAATCAAATGCTCCCTGCGCTATGCACTTAACGTAGATTATTTCATTTTCATCAGGCCCAAAATACATTGTCTTCATACCACCAAAACTATTTCAGATAATCTTCTTTTATTTGGGGTATAACCCAGCGTCCTTTTCATCATTCCCACAAGTAAATTACTACTGTATAAGTGTCGTCAATTAGCCAGGTGAGAGCAAGTTGTGGTGAGCGTAGTAGGCTTGATTTGCTCGGAACCTCGGGGAGAAGCGTTCGTTTTTCCACTTTGGATTGCACGGTAAGTATTATAATAAACTCGACTGTGCTAAAAACGACTGGAAACTCCATTTTGCGGAACAGGATTACGATTTTATATGTATTACTCGCAGTACCTTCTGTCTGACCTAACCTTTAAAATCTATGATTTCACCACGAGAAGTATCGCATACAGCAATCCCAAATGCATATTACACAAAACGCACTGAGGTGTGCTATTACAGTTTCTAATATTCTCGTTTCCATCCAAAGTAAATAAGATAAACCATTCTCCATGTCGTTGCAATTATCTCGTAAGCTGGAGTAGAGTTGCCGTAGAGTTTTCAGGTCTGCATGTACTCCAGAGCTGCGAGCGCATCGCACTAGAATGATGCCGTATTGTTTGGTCCAGAGAATATGCCAGCGAAAACAGAAGTCCGAGTTACACACGCGAGATTTCTGCACGCTTCGCTGCCCGCTAATCTCTCACTGAACTTTAGCCATTAAACTCCGCATTGTTCTCGAGTGGATCAAAATTTGGGGCTTTCGAAACGCTCTCAATGATTCTTTTGCATTTAAGAGGAATTTAGTTGGCTATTATTATGGTAATGTGGTAAAGGCTCGTCTCTTATGACCGCCACAGGATAAATAGGACAGACTTTAAAGCCGCACGTCCCTGCGACGGACAGAATAGAATGTAAGTGAGGAGCCTCTTCCGTATGGCCGAGGAAGGGAAGCGAACGGTCGCGTGTGGCGGAGTTCGTGTTTTCAAAATGTGAGCCACAACTTTACCTGCGAATGTAACCTCGAGAGCTCGGTAGCACATGGGCATTGTGGGCAGGAGAAAGAATCTGGTTATGTACAAAAAATACATAAAATCGTTTTGATAGTGCAACTAAATGTTTAACGGGCAAAATGCTGCTGTAGCGAATTTGTTACATGAAGATATAACGTGTTGAGTGAATATGGAACCTACTGTGCCTTGATAGCAGATAATCAAGTGGCAATATTAACAGGGGAAAATATTAAAACTAATCGGTGAAGTATCAACGTGCAGTAATTACCCTATTATCATTACTATTATTTCTGAAGAATACGATGAGAAACTCAGTAGAAATTTATCCACGACGCAAGTTTCGCCGTACCTCGGCTCATCAGGTGGGAGGTCGAACTTTACGTTCGGGCCACAACGGACAGATAGTTACAACCCAAATGAAGCATTACGCAACACAGGGAAGGCCGAAACGCTGCTAAAGAAAATGCAATGAAAAGCCATTAACAGCTGACTGAAGCGCCTGCAGGCCAACACGACCGAAAGCCAATGCCGGTAATGAATTCCAAACCGAAACAGACCAGGGCAAGAAGCACCGACTGAACGTTCTAGTTCGGCATCTAACATTCTTCAAAGTGGAAGAGTGCGCATCAACCGCAGCACGTGTATTCTTCCTAAATATATTAAGGGCAAGAACAGAAGAATGCAACCAATGTCTCTCTTAGTTGTACAACTTATAAAACATACAGAGTCCGGCTACTTCTTTCCTATGGGACAGATTCACCAGATAACTTTCAGCGCACAGCCTGCTGACTGAGCTAACAAGTTGATCCAGTAGACGCAAGTGACTGTCAGCAGCTGAAACTCAGACCGGTGACCAATACTCCAACACAGGCAGTAAAAAGGCATAAAAGCATTTGCGGACTACCTCTTTGTCACCAAACACAGAATTTGTCTTTCGCAGAAGACCAAAATTACTGCAAGCGCGTGACACCAGTCGCCTATAATCAGTGACTCGAAAGTAAACTTCTCCTCACAGACAACACTGAGAAACTCCAAGGAGCTAGACTCCTGAAGCAAAGTGTCCTCTATCTTTAGATGTGGATGCTGCGGTAAAAGTGTCCGAGAACGACTGATAATCATAAATTTGGTCTTACTCGCCTTCAGCTTCATATTCCAGGAAGTCTTCTTTCTATGCACGAAAAACGTAGCCATTAGTAAGGGAGACAGCCTATTGCGTGGCACTATCACTGTGTTACTGCTCAAACGGAACTGTTAATTCCCATTATATTACTCCGAATCATTAAATTTACGATCCTGTATGGCTACACTGTAGAACCTTTCTAAAGGGGGCCATGCATAAGCTGCTGTTGGTAGCACCGAACTCGCAATATAAGAGCTACTGCCCCTGTACAATGCAACCGAGGCCTCAGTAACATGAGCTTCGTGCTTCAAAAATTCGTCAGGTTCCATTTTCTGGCTGTTAATCTCGCTGTGAAGGAGTGATGTGAGGAGCTGTTAGGTACAGAACAGTCCCAGAAGGCTCGTTAGCTTCGAGTTATGGCTTCCTTTGCTCCTCTTACAGTACCTCCACACCGAGTAAGTTTTCCTGCCAAGCCAATCAGGCGACAGAATTTTCTAACAAGAGAGGTGCCGACAATAGGAAACGATTTTCTCGGCCGATTGCAATGGGCCATAGACACTTCCGAGCGAGTCACTGGCTCGAATGAATCCAGTCCAAAAATGTGTCATAAAATTGTAGCGGTGGGATTGCATTTCACTACAAATTACGGGGTTGGATTCCTGAAAGAGAGCCAGGGTTCCAATTCTAAATAAACAGAGAGACGGGAATTTCCGACTCG
The DNA here is from genome assembly GCA_001587735.2 of Parhyale hawaiensis. NCBI lineage: Eukaryota > Metazoa > Arthropoda > Malacostraca > Amphipoda > Hyalidae > Parhyale > Parhyale hawaiensis. The sequence continues at coordinate 15,646,168 of LQNS02278080.1, forward strand.
CTGGGCGCTTCTGGGGATGTGCTGTGGCTGCATGCTAGTTGTTGAGAGATTCGTCTATCGTTGTATACTCGAATGAATTCAGACTTGAAAATGTCATTTTTCTTCGACACCTGCACTTCATTGCAGTGACTGATTTGGACGCCTGAGGGAGAACCTGGATTCTAAGGTAGAATAAATAGATGAAGGTTTTCAAACTGACAATGAAAACACGAGTAGATATGGACAAAATGGTCTGCCAACGAATTATCGCTGCCACAACTTCGGCTATAATCGTCTCGATTACGGAATTCAATACTCATCAGAAAGGTGCAGCTCATGTTATTTGCCTAACATCAAGTACAAAAAGATATTTTAGACCAACATGCACATACCAAACACTGATATCGAAATAGCAGTATACTTACACACTTCGATAAATTTTTCAAGAATGGATGTTTTGACTGAGTCATTACGTTTAGGGACACAAAGTCTCAAAATTGTTGCCGTACATTTTACTATAGTTTGAAAGCAATCATGACGGGAATCTGAGAATCTTCACAGAACCTAAGCAGCATAATTATGGCATCAGTATAGTACAGTATATTATCAGGAGCGATATCGTTATGAATAAACATAAAGAACTATTAGTTCCCGCAATTATACAGCAGTGAGAGTGTTTTCTTACGAAAAATTATATAAAAATATGCTGAAGTGACGTGACAAGAACCCCTTTACAAGTAATAAATTAATCGTTATGTAATCAAAATTTTATAACGCTTTTATGATAACAGTATATTATACTACAATGTTTGTAAAATGTTCTGGTGACATAGCAGTATAGGAACAATATTAACATGGGACAACAGCGGCGGTGACGTAGCTTACTGAGGTCTAAGCCAATCACAGAAAGAGAAGGTAACTATTGTAACAGTGGCATTATATATATTGATACTGAAAATGTCTGCAAACCGTTCAGATGAAGTACAATTACAGTTGCAGGTCTATACCTTTCAGACAGCTGTTACGATTAATTTCGCTGAAACAGACACAAAACTACAAGAAAAGTTTTACTGCTTGTACTATACTCATAGTGTAATACAAGTAGTGTTCTGATGTAGAAGTTTATAGGGTAATCTGTAGGGGGACAACAGACGCCATACATATCACTGAGAAGTAACCTTTTACTAATCATACTGTACTGCAATACAAGCAGTGTTCCGACGACGCAGAAGTACAAGAGCAATCCTATGGGGACAACAGCGACGATACATTTCACTAAGCCGACTTTAAGAAAGTCTGCGGATGGCCCAGAGCGCCGGCGGCCATTACGTTGGTCGGACAGTGTGGCGTCTTAGATCAAATGGCGCGGAAAATCGAAATGGGGACAGCAAAGGTTAAGTGACACTCTCTGAGGCTGCCAGAGTGTCTATCTTATCGATTATCCTTGACGCCAAGCGCCCTATAAAAGTGATATCCTAAAGTAGCTTCGGGAGTGTAGTGGTGTTTATTTTTTGCTTTTTGAGAACTCAACGAATGTTACTTCAGAAGTATAAATTTCTGAGTGAGCTGGCAATGCGGCGAGGGAACGGAGCAAAGAGAGTAAGGGGAATCGGTTTAACTATAGTAAATGTATCGGATACACTGGGCTTCGAAGTTAACCAGCCATGCACACACTGGAAGCATATAAAGTGATGGAAATAAGTTGACGAAACTTACTACATGTTTTTTAAATACGTTTTGAATAGATGTAAGCACTGCTTCTAGATCCTTTAAATTGTCATGTAATCAAACACTATAATAAATAGCGTCATGTGTTTATTTGTTGATATATTTCTATGTTTCTTGTCCCCCCGTTACAGAAATAGATAGGCGAAAAATAGGCCAGGTTGCAGATTTTGTATTGTTTGCGTTTTCATGGAGATCGATGACCAGATTGTAGAAGATGGTGAAAGTGGAATCATTACTCCTTTATCCCAATGCACTTCTTGCATGAAACACTTCTTGAAATCGAAACAATCTACAATATAATAAAGACTGATATGTATTTATCTGTGTGTTTATCCATTTTCTGTCACGCTTCAACAAAACAGATAGGCGGAAATTAGCTCAGGTTGGAGGCTATCTTTGGTCATCCTGTCAAGCTTCATTGAAAACTGATTGGTAGAAAGTAGGTCAGGTTGCAGATGATTGCAAACTTATCTTAATTATCGACAGTTGAAATTCAAACATGAAAATATCGAAGGCTTAGTCTGATTTGTATACGAATATGCAATGAGGTTGTAATGGGAGGAAAGAGCCTCGGCTCTCTTTCGGCGAGTGCACAAATTGCTGATCCAGATGGCGTGAGCTGGCGGTTGGACTCGCTAAACTGGCTGAACTGCTCTCAGTGGGCCGAAGGACTTGGAGAGCACATACTAAAGAAGACACAGACAGGCATTTCTTCAATATTTTTGAAAGAAAAATGTGTCTGAATATTAATGCCACACTGCTCATTTTGTTACTTTCATGGCTATAAAACTCTGAGCCCAGGACTCATTTCTATACTGGCTCCGTGAGGCACTGCAGCACTCCGATCGAAAACGCCACTCAGCCAGTTCAGGGGAAATGTTTACTTGAAACGCTCCAGGAGGGTAAAGAGAGAGGGTGCACTCCTTCTTATATTGCCTCCGTGACCGTATGTCTGAACGTAATTCTTGCATTGCCGAAGTTGAAATCGCAGCACTGAAGATATCTGAAGCTTCCATTACAGTAGAACTCTCATGCATCTTGATTCTTAGTTTGTTCCCACCGCTAATTTCGTCGCATTACTTATTCATCCAACCTTAATTCAAAGGTCGATGAAACAGCTTTTGCTAAGCACAAACCATTGGACCTATAGAGAGAGAGAGAAAAAAAAAAGCTTCGATTTTCAGCAGCTGCGAAGCCGTAAACGCTCTTCTCCAGGTGCTTCTAGGTTAGCAGTTGTAATAACGAAAGTATAATCAATGAAGAAGGTAATCACAAATTCTTCGCAGTCATTTTTGACAAATTAGGATGATACGAGTCTGAGATATCACTGAGAAACATTGATCTTGCTCTGTGGAATTTTCACAAGTTTCAGCTTGTATAGATTATTGTAGGTGCTTTAAAATTAAGTTTACAAGTACAATCATTTTCCGTAGGCTTCAAGTTACACGGCACTAGTTACAAAAATTCAAGCTTTTAGGGTGGAAATAAGTTTAAGACACTGAGACAGATGATTTAATTATAAATAAACAATTCAGTTGAAAGCAATACAAAATTAATTCACTATATACAAGCATTGCGACGAGTTTCTAGGACTTCCAAGCATTCATTCTGCCCTGATTTTATTAAATTAGTGAGGGAATCAAGAGGTACTTCGTCCCAACGTTTCTTACTACATTCTCTCAATGCATTCTTATCATGCACCAAAGTTCCGTTTTGTTTTGATAAACATGCCTTAACAAGATAACCAATACGTTTCTAATTGGATTCGGGTCCGGGAACTTAGTTGGCCAATCCAAAACGCTAATATTGTAGAAGGAGGAGAACAATTTCTTTGTGCTCGTAACAATACTCATTTCCAATGTACTTTTTTAGAGGACACCCTCTCCTAGGGTAGTTGATATATTTATTGTTGCCTCTACTGAAAAACAACAGTGCTTTGAGATACAAAATGGAGGAATATCTCATGTGTCACAAAACCAGGCAAACCTACACTCAGTGGGACCACAGTTCATTTACTGAAGAATAGTGAGTTAGATAATAGATATCAGTGTGCCCATAGGTCAGTAACTAACTTCATAATAGTGACGGCAAGCCAATAGCTTCACTACTTTTGCAGTAAGGCATCTTGGTAATCTAAAAATCGAGGCATCTTGGGTAATCGAAAAATAGAGGCATCTTAGATAATTCCACAATGGCGTCGTATGTGCGAGAGACGAAGTGTGCGTCGCAATTATTTATTATAAAAATGTTTGTAAAATAGTTCAATTGCAGTTTATTGTGCTTTTCATGTATCTAGTATATTCTCTTTGATAACCTGTTGTAATGCATTTTTTTGTGAATGAAGATCGTCTAATTTTATCTTTTTTTAACCTATGCGAAGCATTCTAACTCGTGCAAAGCATCCGCTTTTACTAAGGTTGTGACGCCGTCCGTTCACCAACCGGAAATGCTGATCTGATGTTTCATGATCGCGTGATAGTCACGCGATGTTCCGTATGTTATGAAAGGGCTCGCCCAGTTACCTCGGCAGCCCAGAGCTCCGTCATACATCAGCTCGTCAAGACTAGACTCGACCTGTCTAGCTATACCATGTACCTACGTTACAATAGGTACCGAGACACAACCTGTACTTAGTCTAAATACAGCAAGCAGTACATCATGGTGTGTCCTTACATCCTTCTGGCAGCGCTTGCGCTATCGTCTGGCCCATGAACAACGCCCACATCCGCTAAACCACCAGTTAGGCCCGGTCCACACGGGCGCTCCGACAAGGTAAACATTTTTCGAACGATTTCCTCAGGTCTTTTCATGGACGTAATCTACTTAGATTTTGCTAAGGCTTTTGACAAGGTTGACCACGGAATCCTATTGTTGAAACTTTCCCGCATTGGTAGCCGTGGAAAATGAATTCGGTGGCTTGAAGCATTCCTGTCAAATAGAACGCAGGGCGTAATTTTCAACAACAAAGTTTCATCCAGACAGCCGGTACTCAGTAGAGTACCACAAGGCACCGTGCTTGGACCTGTTCTCTTCCTCATCATGATCAATGACATGGGGTCCGGATGTAACTATGCGGTACCCTCGTCA
>LQNS02278080.1:15690209-15702500 GCA_001587735.2 Parhyale hawaiensis
TCTAGATACACAAGGTCTACGCCCTTTTGTTCATCTTTAATATCTGTTACTTTTGAGAAAAAGTCCAGTAGGTTTGTTAAGCAGCTTCTTCCATTTCGGAAGCCATGCTGAGTGTCTGCTCAGCAAGGGTCAATTTTCTGCCAATCTTATCCTCACATCGAAGAGGAGACAAGCAATACATAAATCTATAAACAATCATATATAAGTCAACACACATATTAGTCTTTATAATACTGTATTTTGATGGTTTCATGAAGTATATTTTTGTCATTGTTCAAGCGAAGATGATCATTTTAAGCGATTTGCAGAGCATCACTTTTAAAATATTTGATATCGTTAATCAACAAAAAAAAATTGTTTACCATTTTGTTTCACGCAGATCCGCTGTCATATTTTTTGCATCAATGCCTCTATAAAGCTGGCCTGCAGCGCGCTTTGATGCACATAATATCTTTATTTGAAATGTCAGGCTACCGATAATTTAAATAGGAAAACTAATATTCGAGCAGTATTTCTGAAAACGTTCAGTAAAGTATATGAGCAAAATTAAAAGGTTACTGAAGACACAGAGGTCCTGTAAATTTGTTCTAAATTTGAAAGGGATGTTTGTAACATTTGTAAAATAATAAAAACACTAAAGTACTTGCACACGTTTTGAATAAGTCTGAAAGCAGGCCTTCTGTAGACATTCTTTTTCTAAAATTAATACGAACAAGTAACGTACTTGCTGTGGAAAATCCTGCACCGCAACTGTATTTTTAGTGGCTAAAACAACATAGAGCCGTTGAAAGCTGTTGATAATTTAAACCGGATTTTTAAATAAGGTCGTAGCACAAATACACTCAAGGTACCAATGCTTCCTTGGCAACTGCACATTACGGCAGCTTCAGCCCGAGCGACATCATTAAGGAGCAATTAATGACACTCCGAAGCTGTCTGCTGATTGTGGAGGAGTGCTGCGGAGTGCCTGGAGTGGTGCGGAGTGTCGCATGGGCGTGGAGAGCTCAGAGGTGGAAGACTAAATGGGGGGAGGCAAGAATGCTGAGTCGAGTGAAGAAAATAAGTAGAGGATGAAATAGATCAGGCGAGTTAACACGTCTCAGTAGATATAAACAAGCAGACCGAAACAGAAACTCCCATAGTTGGGTAGAGTTCATGAATATGAGCAGCAGATGGAGAACAGGCTAAAGAGCAGCAGATACTGATGTGGAAGTTACAGTGATAAAGACAGTAAAACTGATACAAATTTGATACAGTGATTGAACATGAGCATCAGATAGAGAGAAGACCAATAAGTAACTAACACCAGTGTGGAAGTTACAGAGATAAAGACAGTAAAAGCATGACAGTTGAATAAAGTAAATGAACATGAACAGAGGATAGGAAAAACAGAAGATTACCAAAAGCACAGAAGTTACAAAGGTGAGGGTAGCGATCGAAATGCCTATAGGTTGCAACAAGTTGCATGGTGTGAATGATCAGAAGCAACAGCTGAACAAAAGACCGAACGAGTAAAGCCACTATAATAGCAAACGTACAGACGCAGAGAAACGGCGGAACGTTTTGGTCATTATGTGCAAAAAAATGGAAGTAGACGGACGAGTTAATAAATAAATAGAGCCCATTTATTTCTCATATGGAAGCTGGGTACAACAAGGTTAAGGCACAGCTCCCTGATGTTTTCTTCCTTAATGCTAGCATAAGAATAATACTAAACAATAACATAAGAGAAAATTGGCATATGGTCTGTTGGTAGTTAGTACAATGCCTACACGTTACTAACGAGATGATATTGACACTATTTTCCGTTAAGAGAAACGTCGGTTACACAGAGTTAAGGTGAAAAAAGTTTTTTGAGAGTATGAAATACAGTATGCAGAAAAAATAGGCTAGGGCTAGGAGAAAAGTGAAACGTGAAATTTAGAAGATATAGACCAGCTAACCATTTTTCATGAGTGAGAGAGAAACGGACGTGTATGACAAAAATGAAAAAATTTAGAGTCTAAAGACATAGTACAGTTAGAATTACAGTGCACATTACGATATTAACTTAACACAGCAAGTTTTCTCCCGCGATACACTAAACATATGCATTTTTTGCGGAAAATAGATAAACCATTTATTTTCTCGCATGGATGCGGTGCCCCACAAATTACGGGCGTAGCACAAAGAGTATGCATTTTATACATATATAACATTCTTAGCGCTAACACATGGGACAAACTATATTTGACGGATTAAGATTAGTGTTTCGCAATTTCTTGATCTAGTATCTGATAAAATCAAGTAAAAATCTAAACTTCAAAAAAATAAAAAATACCAAATACAATACACCACAATGGTATGTGGTGTAATATTTTTATGCCGTTTATGACAAAGGCTGAATAAATTTGCACATAAAATATGCATAGTACAGTTAGAAATGCGCAATACGTTACGCAACAGTTTATCTGTGAATATTGGTATGTTGGATGTATAAAAAGCTAAAAGAGCAATTTAGAAGATCTTAAGTCATTGATATTCCTACTCTGGGTGCTCAAAGAGCGATAGCACCATCCTGGTGAACTGATTATATTCAGTCATATCCTGTATTGAATCGGGAAGATCGCTCCAAAGTAGGCTATAGCACCAGAAATAATTTGACGCAGAAGATGCAAAGACGCAGATAGAATACAAAAGGACCATATGGCGAAAAAATCATCGAGGAGAAAGATCGAGCATGATATGATAGGCATAATGCGGGTGAGACTTTCATGAAGTCCGGTTGCAAATATGATTATGAAAATGCAATAGCGGGTAAGAGTACGTTCTATTGGGCGCCGAAATCAAGCCTTCGAGGCTTGACTTGTCTGAAATTCAAGACACAAGCTTTAGTTTTTCAACTTTGAACCAGGTTGGCAGTGTTATTGACTTGTCCAGAAAGTTCGTGCTAATTTCTGAAGGAAAGAAACAGGTCAATATATAAGCCACTATATTTTTAATCAACCGAATAGGTTGAGACTTTCTGTCAATTCTCAGGGTGCGCAATGTGGGTTATTTTTAATTAATGAGTGGATTTGGTCATCATCTGAAGAGGATGATCTGCCTGATCGCTCTTTATCAGTAAGGCTGCCATCTCCAGCTCAGAACTACCGACCCACTTCCGTAGAGTTCTCGCGCAAAAAAAAAAGCATCGCTGTAAACTGCACATGTCTTTGGTTGCTGGAGAGTTTTTTTTTTATCCTTTATGAAAATAAAATAGCATCAAGCTCCGAATAGGAATTTTTTATCTGCCATGTTAAAGGTGAACAGAATTAACACAGGTTATAGGCTCACAAACCTTCCACGAAGAGATAGCTTCAACTGTTTTCAAAAAGAAGATGTGGTCAAATCCTGTTTTCCGTGTTAAATCATGGTTCTAAAATAAGTCGAAACATGAATTATTGGGTTGGAACTTATAAGTTCTTGCTTTCTTGTATTTTTCAGGCATGGAAATTTTTTTTATCAAAAACATTTGAGGTCAATTTTTCGTGTTTTGGAGAGTTCTTAGTGAATTTCTGATTATATTCAGCCCGCCAAAATAGAATGTCAAGGGGAGAAAAATGAACATTTTCAATCTCTCTTTCTTTTTATTTCAATCAAAGTTCTAAGGCCACAAAGCTGTTCGCGATATTTGCGCTGTGTATGGAGAGGGTGCCATAGCTGAAAGGATCGCTCGTGATTGGCATGCAAAGTTCAAAAATAGAAATTTTGACCTCAAAGACTCACCCTGTCCTAGTGATGCAATTGAGATCGATGGGACCGATTAAACCATATTTTGCACGAAAATCATCATCACACGACAATGGAACAGACAGAGAAACTGGAAGGCTCCCACACTGCTGCACAGAAGCATCTTCACTCGAAGGGCAAATGTTCAGAGGTATGGAACATGGGTTCCGCATGGATCATGGTGTTCCGCAGCAACAAAAATCAGCGAACCACAGTCTTCGCCGGTTTTCTTGTTCGTCACTGCTCAACTCATAGACACAAGAAACGATTTCCTTTATTTAATACTGATGCAGAATTTAAGGCTCGTTCGAGGAGCTTTTCGAGTCAAAACCACGTATCTTTTACCACTGAGGTATTGAAAATCTTGCTGAACATTGCGAAAAAATTGTAAGCAGCAATAAAGAATATATTATTGATTAGTTAGTTTTTATTTTTAAAAATCATTCAAAAACATTTAATTAATTACAACAACGGCAAGGACTTAGTTTGCAACACAATATAATTTAGGTCCAAGAGGAGTAAACTTATGATCATATAAGTTATTGATCATTGCACTGCATGAAGTAACACAGACATAAAGTACCATATACGACCGTAGTGAAACTTAGAAAATTATTCTATACACCATTGAATGATGGATTCTGAAATATTTTCAGTAGTATTTTTTCGGCGGGCGGCATGACAGGAACAAAGACAATTATGACATATGAAGGATGATACGAGAAATTTAGGTTTAACCCTCTGCATTGCACATTGGATTAGCAAGCTGGGATGGAAGAGTATATCGGTAAGATTGCACACAGAGAAATTTACAACTACAGCCAACAAGTTTTGATGCTCATCAAAAAACAGTTAGTCAGATGAGCTTCAACAAATTAAGGATCATACGACAACCAAATGAAATAGGTGAAAATTGGGGTCACAGTACATAACAAGCGTTTTGGTGAAGCCTCTAAGGAAAACGTTTTTGCAAATAGAATTAAATTTTTTCATTACTGTAAGGACATATGCGTCTCACTTACGAAACAGGTTTCAGTCCGTTAAGACTACTATAGTGTTATCACATTAGCCAGCGACCGCCTATAGATAGGGCAACCTGACGTGTTTATGAACAGCACGTAAAGTGCTAAACAAGGATGGTGAAGCATTTAGTAGCTAACCAGGAGCTAAGGATATTTATATATTTGTTCAAACAAATTGGTTATACTTCGCCAAAGTTCTAGATACTGTATATGCTGAATACTTGCAACATACAATAAAAATGCTATTTATGAGTTGGGTTACTCTGGCAAATCTACCTATAGCGTACGTGCAGACAAACTGGCCTTGAGGTTTGAGTCCGGAGGCTTAATTAAATTATCCAAGTAATGTAATGAAATCGGACTAGTTCTGCCAGCAAATGCGGTTTGGTTGTTCATCGCTCGAGAAATTCTTTTTTTTTCGTTCAATTAGGCTAATCAAATTCGCACAACCAGACAATTCGGTACTTATAACTAAAGAGTTTTCTATCTGCCAGAAAAAGAAAAACAAAAGTGCACGGAAAAAACAAGCCCCAAAGCCCTAAGGGAAAATGTCAATTATGAAATCACCTTTGGAGGTGCAACTCTCCATAACATAAGATGAAATAGCAGTACATTCTTGAACGTGCGATCGATTGACCGGTGAAATGAAGTCCCAATAGACTTGACTTGTTTGAAACTTCAGACACGTACGCTGGCTTGGAATAGAGTTTCAACTTTTGGGCCTTAGTCTATTACCCATGAGACTTCCCAAAAGTCAATCTTACTCGGTAAAATAGAGTTTATAATCAGCTCACCGTCATTAAGCTGCTTCGGTATCTATTAAATTTACACATGTAGCACGATTCAAAGTGGTGTAGCCAATGCTCTTGCCTCCATTTAAAGAAAAGTGAAGCCGTGAACGCTTAGCTTAACTTGACTTTGACGAACCAATCGATGACTCCTTATATTAAGTGGACACGCTGCTCCATCTTATCAATGACGACTCATGGATCTCCCTTAAAGTATAAAAAAATTTGGTTCATGCATGACAGAATAAAAATATCTTGATATTGAACTGATGCAGCACCCACTATAGAAGCCATGAGCCGCTATGGCATTCGATACTCCAGATCGTCAAAGCGACGAGTGCGCTGGCATTTACAGAGAAGCATCATTCACTCTTAGAAGTGCGCGCAAGACTTCAGTAACGCTCCATCAAGTGATATGACCATTAGCTTTGTAATTAATGTTTCAAATTACGTACATCAGGAGTCTCGCATAATGGACAGAAGTTGGCGCAACTCAAGGCTACGACTGTGACGCAGTACTCTCTTTGATATATGAAGAGTATCAACGTAATAAGGACTTGTAGTGCGCTGTGGAGTTCACTAAAGCAACGTTCTATAATTCATAACTGTCTGCACTGATACAAAAAGTACGCTGTAAGTACTGCTTCTTTACTCCACTGGGCCCTAACTCATGCCACTATCGCAATAAATATAAAACTATGTACGTGAATGCATGAATTATATTTCTGAATTATATGGTTGTCGTTAGCACCACACACTATCAGCACCTCTCAAATCCTTAAAATAAGGCACAGTTGCAATGTTAGTAATTACTATAACAGACAAAGACGGTACAATTAAACAAACCTATCAGTGCCGGTCATGTCTCACACATTGCCTCTTCATTCACTATCAACCAAACGGTCGTAAAACTGTGTTAAAAGAGGCCGTTGTTTTTGTGTATCAATAAAGAGAAAGCCCCGCTCTACGGCTGCCTCAAAACTGCGATGTTTTCGGAGTAACGACGTTTCGCTGAAGCCCCCATAGTCGGGCAGCTAAAAGAGGAAGCGACACTGCACGATAAAATCGCTAGCATCCATCAAGACTGCTTCATCCATCAGAGTATCGATCCCAAGCCAAAAGCTCGAAACTTTGACTATCGCTCTTTGGACACCAGTGAAGCGCTTCGTTCAAGCCTCTCACTAATTTCCTCTGAGCACAATTTACTCTCAGTGAGAAGCCAAAACGTGCCTCTTTTCACTGGTAAGATCAAGCTTCAGCATATTGCTAAAGTTTCCGTGAAATTTTCTGAGCTTGATTGATTAGGACGCGCTCAAATATTGACTAGCACTTCAGATGCTAGGACTGTTGGCCTCCAATGCAGCAGCAAGTTGCGCTCCTTACCAAATCTCAAGTCTACCAACTTAGGCAAGAGATTTGAACTTCTCGTCAAGAGTCATGATTTTGTCTGGCCAGAAACAATGATGAGTGAAGAGGCAAGCTCAAGACTGCGCCTAAGGAGTTAGTTTTAAAAGAATAGTAAAGCAGGCTGAGTTGATTAAACTCAGGACTGGATTTGAGAGACAGGCGCGCTTGAAACTAATTCCAGTGAGATGCATGTCAATGCTCGAGGTTAATGAGGTGTTCGCAAGCTGAGTCAGTTCAATAAATTCTTGGGAAAATTTAAGTTTCCCCGTCTGACACTCTGGCTTTCTTATGAGTAAATTATAGAAATGTTGTTTGTAGTGCGTGACAGAAGCTCCCAAAAAATTATGGTACACACTGAAAGTGCAGAGAGTTTACGGCCGAAGGGTATGAGAAGGTGATACAAGAGTACGATAAGGCTGGATTATCAAATACAGAAGGAAAATTATTAGAGTAAGCAAATGTGGGGTGTGCGAGCGACCAAGTTTGTAACAGTCGAAAAGAACCAATATTGCTTTTAATTTAAATTTCCTTACGGTCTTATTTTTTTAATACAGACCTCGCTCCTCAGCGACGAAAAGCACCAGATTTACAGATGATCTAAGTTTTCGCGGAATGCGCTCGAAATTGCCCAAGAAATAGGTTTCAGAATTCGTAAAGAAACTTTTACATCACATAGGCATATGCCCATCGCTGAGATAAAATATTTCTGATAACATTAAAGTATAGACAGTGCTTGGACAATTTTACTTGAGAAAAATACCCTAATTCACTCAGATCTTAGGAAAAAATGAGGGCGAATTAGAGCTTCTGTGGCAATCGCAGTCCAATTTCTCTAATATTTGCTTCCTAGAATTTATCACGGATATACTTTCTGAATACAAGAAAAAAATACAAAACTACTCTCAGGGTTTTACTGTATGCCAGCAATCAAGCTCCAACATTGCTACATGAAAAACTGCTGCATGAATCATTCGAGCCACACAAGAAAAACCCGGGCGAAATCCTGCAAATTTCCCTCCGCTGCAAGTGTTCCCCTGTAGATGTTCTACAACGCTCTCGGGTTGCAGTGGCAACAAAGCAATCCACAGTAAGTCTGCTTAAAATGGAGCAAAACCATCACGCTAGAGCAAAAGTATTGCATATTTGCAACCTAGGGCAGCATGATACGCTGATAATATACAAAGGTGAGCACAAAATAAGACCGCAATCAACGTACTGTAATTACTCGCCAATGCACGATGAGCGGTTAACTCGGGACTCCACTGTTCCCCTCCGTCGCTCGGCCGATTTTTGTCCTCTTTTTTGCGTGTTCATGTAGGCGGAAGAAAACACTAATCCCAGCAACTCGCGCTCGCCAAGGGAGTCCTCGCTCTGTAGAGTTTGTTCTCGGTAAGAATAAGCAATGAAAGTGGTGCACTCATCGTGTCATGCAGCAGATTTGTGTGGCGGTTTCGGAAGCTACCTCCAAAACCAAATTTCAGGGGTACTTTGTCCACATAATTGGTAACACGACCCTATTTTCTCGGGCTGTGCGCTTCACGTTGTGGCTTTGAATTTTCCTTGATGATTTAGTTGGGTAAACGATATTTTATTTTAAAGCTGTGAGTGATGGTGGCTCAGATGTGGCAATGGACGGTTATTTGCAAGGGGAAGGAGAGGGAGTTGTTGGGTAATAAACATTGAAAATACGAGCGCGGAGCAGTTGCACGCCGCGTTTGGAGCCGCTGTTGCTATAATCTTTGGATTACAGCAGCTTTGCCATGAAAATATTTGGACTTTGCTACAAAACTAAAACTGTGGCAGGTATAGAAGAAAATTGTTTGTAGCGATGAATAAGTTTTGTGGGACAATAGTTCTGGTATATGTAATATCAGATTCGTAAAATTAAGCTCATGTTTTTACGCAAGTAATTTAGCTACTCCTTTGGTGATGAAAACAGTTACAGAAAAAAATAATAGTCTTCACAGTCAAAATGATTATTTCGATCCCTGACCGAGAAGCTTGTACAATGTCGTACCTTACAACATCAATTAGGGTCAGTTAATTAAAGAACAATTGCAAATGGAAAAATGCGTGAAAGTAGAGGAAATGCATAATCAGAATATTCGCTTTACTGTAATCTTCCATAGCTAATTTATGAATAAAAATCTGAAGTGAAGCAAGAGAAAATTCGTTGAGCCTGATTGTAGCTTGTTTCAACACGTGGTCCATCTGAATTCAAAGCAAATATATCTTCAGAAGCAGCACAGAGCAATAAACAAACTCATAGACTGTAATCAACGGCTCAGGTATGTTTGTGTAAAATTGAGGCAACAACATGTAGCATAATCGAAAGCTATCTTTCACGGCTGTGAGTGGCACAAAACAGTAAAATATTCTGGTTTACATTTAAGTGGGCTCTTCTGTTTTTCAGAGGCTTTGTAACTAAACAGCCATGTTGCTCAAATTTTCTGAGCTGTTTTATTTTATTTGAATCATTATTGCTTTATAAAAACTACTGTGAGGCTTTTACTGAATACTGTAATAATTATTGTGAATACTGTAATATTTGGTGGGTGAGTTTTGGCAACAAATGTTGCTTTGACAAATGTTAAAATAGCCAACATTCCTGCAACAGATAATAGTGTTAGCCTACTGAGTAATGCTTTATAAAAGTCAAACCTTAGAAACACAATTTTATGAGATAACACACATAAACAGTTATTATTTCAAATCACTGAAAAATAGTAAAATAGTTTTCGAAAACTCAGGAAAGTATGAAAATATGATAAGATGCCTCAAGATCATAATGATAAATATGTTAAATTAAATACTTCGAATCTTATATACATATACACATACAGCATATAGAGCAATTTACCTTCATACATAAAGACACGTACATAAGGATCCAGTGAAACTGCATGTGTTGCGCTTCACTACGAGAATGTTTTCTTTGGTAACTGTAGCGCGCGAGTTAGTATAGCCTATTACTGTCTTTGAGCGAATTACCACTTATTGACTTACTGGCTACACAATTATCAGTATACTATGAAATTAGTACATAAAATCAGTAACTATTGAATATGTGGCTAAACAAACTGCTTTTGAGCTTTGCGGCGTTCTCGAGACTATACTCTCAGGCAACCGTACGTGAGACGAAGAGCTGAGACAATGCTCGTTTATAAAAGAGCACAGCATTACCAGGGATAGCGTCCCAGAGAGTTTCTGGTGAGGATCGATAATACGCATAGCTGGTGGAATGAGTCCATAGGTTTAATTTTCGGCACTGAGCGGGAGTCACCGCCCACGGTTCTCCCCGGTGGTGGTTTCGTGGTTGATCCCTAGGCTAAGGCGGAATTCTTCTCGACTCACTTTGACGGTACGTAAAGCTGGGATGTGTTGTCATTGCTTCACGGATGTCACCCTGAGCCTCGCTTAACCTCTTTGGCATACAGTTCTAGCACTATATGGGCGCTTCTTAAAGACCTTGATCTATATAACGGTCTGGACCCTGTTGGCATGTTTGCTCCATTTTATAGGAAACTTGCTGGTAGCCTCGCCCCTAAGCTCGGAGTGATTTTCCGACGCGTGATTCGATTGGGAAATTATCTCCGTTATGGCGTACCAAGCATATGACGCCTACTCCCAAACGTCCAGTGCCGTTAACTGTCGCAAGTTATCGCCCGTTATGTTAATTAACGCCAATTTTGTCAACGGTGAACGAGAAATTAGTGGCTAGTAAGTTCACTGGAGGACTGCCTACTGGTCAGTTCGCGAACAGAAAAAGCTTGTGTTGTTGGGACGCTTATTGTCTGTCCCACACCATTTACTATCGACCCTGAACCGTCTTTCTGAAACACGCTTTGTTCAGTTGAACTTAAGTGCACCGTTCGATATGATCAACCACGTGGGTCTATTGAACAAATTGGCGTTGTTTGATGTACATAGGTGGTAGGATTTTGGCAATGATTCGTGATTTTGTTTTTGAGCGAACGCAGAGCGTGTCCATAGATGGATGATTTAACGCTTCTGTCGCAGTGACTTCGGGCGTTTCTCAGAGTAGAGTACTTGGTCCGTTGCTCTTTGTTCTGTACACGAGCGACATGCTCTCTTCGCTGGAGAACATGAAGGTCAGCTATGTTGACAATTCTACTTAGATAGCGCTGATACTAACCCCCAACATGAGTAATGATATCATTCAGTGCCTAAATAGGGACTCGTCGTGCATTAGTGCATGGATTCTGCCTGGAATATGAAGCTGAATGCGGATAAGACGAAGTCTATGGTTGTCAGCCGGTCTCGGACGCTTTACCTCAGCACCATCCCCTGAAAATAGTTGGCATCGTGTTTTAGAGGTCTATTTCGCTCAAAATCTTGTAGTCCTCTTTGATGAGAAGCTTACGTTCGAAGAGTATATTAGACGTTTCCTGTCAGGTATTCCTAGTAAGATTAGTCTTCTACGTAAGGCGAATGCGGTGTTCGTTGAGAGATGTAACCCGTCGATGCCATTATGCTATCCTACTGATTTTATTGGAGCATTGCTTACCGGTCAGGGCTTTGGCCGTAGCCGGTCACATGCGTCTGCTGGGCCGACTTGTTGGCTCAGCCTGTATGCTGTAGGCTGAGAGCGATATACTGAATCTTACCAATAGGTGGAGGGTAGGCTGCCTATGTGTGTTTTATACTGTGTACAACAACAAGACATTGGTTGTATCCTTCCGACCCTGCACGTAGGTCTTCGGGAGAAACATAAACAACTGCGGTTTATGCCAACCCCTTTACATAGGCCAATATTGAGTGCCGAAGATAGAAGTTCAGTCGGTGTTTTCTACTCTGGTCTGTTTGGACTTGGAATTGATTACCGTGAATCATGTTCGGCTGTGTGAATATGCAGGCGTTAAGGTCAGCTCTTAGTGGTTTTTCGATGCATTTTTCTCAGCAGCGTCTTGAACTTCCTTGTGTTGGTAATGCTTCATTCGTGTTTCATCACCTGTAGTACATGCCCTAAAATTTACACTGAGCAAAATTTTAACATCGTAGTATGAGGAAATTAAGAGAAAGAAAAAAACATACTAGAAATAAACGTTTTAGTGCAAACCAATGTGTATCCGGTACGTTGATAAGAATTTGCTATGGTACCACCCATTTAAACCAGAAATGCAACTTAAATGCCATGATGAGGTTGACTAAGGTTTTGATAAAACAAATAAATGGATTTGTGTTACACAAATACTGTTTTATGATATCGCTAAGAATACAACACATCAATGGGGAAAACAGATGCTGAATTTGCATTAACTATATCATAAACTATAACTACAATTAATTTGACTTCATTCGAT
>LQNS02278080.1:15718700-15734275 GCA_001587735.2 Parhyale hawaiensis
TTCGAATCGCTCAGTGAAAAAGAGCTCTTCGAATAGAAACCTTAAAGGTAAGCATGAGTTACCCTTAACTTAATTTTGTTTTAATTGTTTTGATGTTTCTACTAATTTGCCACACATAGTGTTTATTAGTAGCATAACTCAAAACGTTATGAACTGATCTTCAAGAAACTAACAGAAACCATTAATAATATCAAAAGGCGCAAATAATTAGATTTTGGTGTTGATACAAAGAAAATTATGGTTTCAGAACCCATTTGAATATTTCATTACCATTGCCTTGCTTGGCGGAGGTATATGCTCTCAGAGTGCTCTAGTTACGTTCATGCAAATGTTGAATGCAAAAGTTGCAAGCACTCGAAAATGTTGGTAAGCGTAGACTGGGTTTGTATTCATATATCTTAGTCGACACTAGTGACTTTATATGATACCCGGATACCGGAAGAAAATTTCTTTCCAAAACAGAAGCAATTAATGCCTGCATTGCTTGCCCGTTAGGGCTTCCATACCCGCGGAGACAGCTTCTTTGTTCATCAGCGAAGGTAGGGCACTCAGCCAACAGATGCAGGAGGACAGGCAAGGCAATCCTCGCGATAGGGTTGCAAGCGACCCATCAGCAAATAGCTGCAGGCGAATCTCGTGGGTGGATGAAGGTACCGCTTCTTTTCACTAAAAGTACAGTGATGTTTCACGGCCGAATATAGCGCGGCAGAAAGCAAACCTTATTCGATTGAAAGTGAATTTTGTTTGCCTTGCAGTAAATGTTTACGGACTTTTCAAATTTGCTCACTATACCTAGTATACAAACTTTATTTCTCAAACGACCACCACAACCACTTTCCGACCAATACTCTGTTCGATAGTTCTCAGGTCTTTCTGATGTTTGGAAAACACGTGCAGAACGGATGATCTGTCCAGTAATAAATAAGCAGCTTTCGTTCAGTGTGTAGTCATAGGCAACTTTACCTTATGGGTTCAATAGACAACTGGCTCAGCGAGCGAAAGTGCGTAACAATAATATATTATTACTCCCTGTACCGTACGGTCGTACCGTCCTTCCTTTCAAGTTCGTATATGTAGTTTGAACTTTGATAACTCCATTTAGGTAACCCCATGCGGTTTCTAATTATTATTATAATCACGTTTTCTCTCCGTACCACATACGAAGACTACAGAACAGCGTTATATATTTGTAAAAGGATGTATGGGGTCAAAGAGTTGTACACTTTTCCAAGTACGTTTAGTAAATAAGTTTCGCAAATATTATGTTACCTGAAAGTTGTATACTTTACAGAGTGCGTTTAGTAAATACAGTAAGTTTCACAAGTATTATCTAAGTTTGGAAAAACGCTTAAGCGGAAACAAATGTTCGTTTTATGGAAGGGATTTTGTTCAAATTTAATTTCGTCTACAAGGTGTAATGAGTATTAAGAAACGTGGCAGGGGGTCTTTGATAGTTTCTGATTTGACTAATTTCTAGATACAGGATATCGGAAAGCACGGTAGGACGGTGTTTTAACAGACAGCAGTAGGGCGTTATGGTCCGGGCACACGGTTTCCAATTCATATCACTTCATTTAATCTAATACTAAGAATGACCGTCGTGTGTTTATAAATATATTTCTATGTTCGGTGTCATGCTCTTAACGAAATAGATAGGCGGAATTTAGCCCAGGTTGGAGGTTCTGGTTGTCCTCTCAAGCTCCATTGAAAGTGATAAGCAGAACATAGGCCGGGTTGCAGAAGATGGCAAACGTATTTTAACCAGGGACAGTTGAAATTCCAACAATGAAGACATCGCAGGCTCAGTCTGATTTGTTCGAGTATTAGCTTCTCTATACATCGAATCTACGGCAAAGTATAGGGCGACCTTATGTCTGAATGCACTTTTTGCATTGCCGAAGTTGAAATCGTAGCACTGAAGATATCTGAAGTTTTCGTTGGCACTCTCATGCTTCTTGATTCGTGGTTTCTGCCCACAGATGATTTCGTTGCACGAGCTATTCTTCCCACTTTGATGCAATTGTCAACATAACCGACGAAACATAAGTTTTCACCTGCAGTAGACAATTATTTCTTACGAATAAGTCGAAATATTTGACACTCAGGATTCATATTTATTGGATAATTTAGAATATCTTATACTCAGAAGATATTCTAAATTATCCAATAAACAATTATTTCTTCTAGCTTATCGTTTTCCTCTGACGAAGCAGTTTTCTCTTCATAGGTCAAAATTTGAGCACCTCAAATGAAACAGATATTTGAGGTGGAAACACGGTATCAATGGTATCTTTGCTACGGAGCGAACACATTGTATATAAGCTGGTATTGTTTTTCAGTTTGTTAAAGTGTTTTACTCAAGATGTTACTTCTGCCTGTCTATATAGAAGACCTAAGGATGACAGCACGACAAAGGATCAATGAAGAAAAAAAAATTAAGAAGCAAATACTGTAAGAGAAGAGGAGATTCCGCACTGGCCTAGAGGCATTAGGCAAACGTATAGGTTATTGCGTGAATTCTTCACGCACAAGTCCACTAGTTTTTAGTATATTGCTGAACAATTACTATACAGAGACCTACTTCTAAACAAGTACAGTAGAGCCATTATAAGCGAACTCAGATTAATTTGATAGTCTCAAGTGGTCAGTGCACTACTGACAAGAAACAGGCGCAACGCATGTCTAACCCCCAGCCCACGGCAGAACGATTTTGCTCGACCAGGCCACACAGGGGCCAGAAACGAAAAAAGAAACGAGGAGACAGAAGATAGACAACACTTCTGCGGCGGGTGCCTTCCGTGGCCCCCACGGGAGCAGATAGGAGACCCATGGGATTCGTTGCTTACCCCAATTAGCCGACCCCCCTGGCGGAACAGAAGAGGAAGTATTGAGAGTTTACCAAACCTAACAAAGCCGTGCCTCCTTAGCAGGAACTACAGCCCGCTGCAACACTCCTTGCAGAGATGACAGTCGGGACATCCCTTGGGGTCCTGAGACCCATATATATTCTGACAGGGATAGGGCCGGCCAGTATATACCCCTGAGGGCAAATAGCGTTATAGGCAACAGAAACAAAATTTTGGTATAGCGATTAAGGAATAAAGAAGTAGCAGGGAAACATGACGGGTGTGCGGGTCATAGGGCAGGGATGCACCCAAATGCGGCGCAGCGCCACATCTTCAGGCACGAAAAAAAAAAAATGGGAACTGTTAGGATAATTCGCCTTGCGTATGTTAGTTGAGGCATCCCAATCCACTTTAGAGGCTGTTAGCAGAGGAAAATGCAGGGACGTGTATAGTATATGACAGAAATGAACAAAAATCATTTTTTTTTTGCCTCGAAGGAAAGTATTCATACAATAAAATTATTGCATATGACTGGCATCAACGGAGTGTTTCCCGACTCGACTAAACTATAGGAACCTTTCTCGTAGGCCACTGGCCGATTCTTTGCGGGCATATGAGCCACTGGAAGGTGGGATTTCTGGGAACACTCATGTTAGGAAATGCACATGGAAAGCGGATGAGCTCTATAGAGCCAACGGCACCCAATTTCTGCCCCTGGAAATTGATGGGCTTGTGATTCATATTACAGTTTTATAAGCCTTACCTCCCAAGGGATAGAACAAACGTTACCTGGTGCTTAACGGTCACTTTCCTAAAGAATTTGACCTGCAGCGGTACGTTCTTGCTGTATTGACCGCCAGCACAAAAGTGCTACTAAAATTTCCTCAAATCATTATTATCTCAAGATTTCCCGCTATTTCCGCTACATAGACGATCGATAGCGTTCAAACAATTCGCCAGAGTATTTCTGTTTCACATAGAGTATGAGGTCTTCCGGGGTTCAGTATCAATATTTTGGAAAGTTTAGTAAAAGTGACAGTTGGACGCATGTTAAAGGTATTGCAAAATTCTCAAGGAGACATAAAAATTGGCATAGTGGACCCCAAGTAGTTCGAATTGTTTCCAACAAGGATATCAGCTAGTTGGTAAGGTTCGCTAAGGTAGCGGTTGCGTCTCTGATCGATTTCTCGAGAGGTCAGCAAGAAATGCTTCACAGTTAGGTCGTCACAATTTGGGCATAGAATTTCCTTAATTGCAGCAAGAAGTGGTGCAGCGTAATCCTCTGCACTTCACTCAAACCCTCCCCATTTGGTCCCTTCAGGACTTTGGTCAGACTGAGGCGCGACCCCTCTTATGTGATAACGTGAACTCGGGTCTGTAGCCCTTGCCTGCGGGATCGACACGCCTCAATGTATTTCCTTCATGCGGTCAAAGAGGATGGTGCTCAAGCTTCATTCACCCGCTTGGAGGCAACCCAGCACCAACAACGCGCATGGTTCATTATTATTATATATATATTCCTAGTTTAAGCCTCCCTACCCACAGAGTACACTGTGATCCAAAGAGAGGAAGAAAGAAGGGTCATAAAGAATGTCCACAGAAAACCTGGGTTACTATTATTAGATTCAGTGTTCTCCCGTCCTAGACGCAGCGAGGCAATTCAAGAGTGAAGTTCAATAGGGAAGGGTATAACGCGTTACATCAGTAGGAGTATTTTATCTCGGCATTCCTGCGGGCAAAAACTCTGTTGGCTCAGTGCGCTACTACTGGCAGGAAAAAGACACTCGAGTGAACGGCCCCATTCGAGGCCGTCCACACGAGAGAGAGTAGAGAAGTTCCATTGACTAGGTCGGCCATCTCGATCGATAGCCCACCTCGTGGAACATAAAGAGAAGTATAAAGAACCTACCTAAGAAACTAACCTTCTCAGCAAGAGCTGCGGCTAGCTGCAACATTCTCTGAGGATAAGGCACTCGGGACAGCCCTTGGATTCGTGAGGCCCAAACATATTGTGGCAGGGAAAGGGCCCGCCAAAACATACCCCCGAAGGCTAGAAAACCTGGAACCCATGCACGAGTCACTGTGTATGGGAATAGTAAGCCAGAAGGAAGAGGAAGAACAGAACAAAGCAACACCAGTAAGAGCATGAAAAATGGAAAGAAGCAAAAGTGGGCACGAAATTTATTATTATATTGTGGGTTTTCCCGCCGTATTAGATTGGGCACGAAAGATAGACGTCCCAAAGGCTTAGTTAATGGCGAAGGTAACCTATACATTCCCCCTGGGGGCACTGCTCCCCATAACATAGGATGGGCGAACCTAACTAAACTAACCCTATGGCCCATTCTATGCTTCTTGAGGAGACAACGAGCATGAAACCTGCGAGCTGCGAAAGAAATCGAAAACATAACCAACAATTGGTTGTAGCGTTAAAGAGCGGCAAGACGAAAAGTTCACCCTCTGATGCGGAAGACAAAGGTGGACTACAGTAAGATTTTAGAGAAGGGGAACCTTCACCTCTAGTAAGATTTCATTTACACATGGTCAACAAGCTGTTTGCTTCTGGGATTTTGTCGACAGTATTTCAATAAATTTTCAGCTTTGTTATTATATGGTGGGTTTTCCCGCCGTTTTAGGTACAAAGACTATATAACAGCGATCCAGTTTTGTAGGATATAGTTTAGAAGTTTAGTCGAACTCAAATGAGTTCTATTAGAACATCTTGGCCAGGTGCACCATGTCTGGCACGAAATNAAGGCGCGAGCATCTCCAACTCCACACTGCTCGGTCGAACGAAATCGCTCAGCCGTGCGATGCAGAGAAGAAGACGAAAAACCAAAAGAGAAGAAGACAGAAGAAAGCGAACACTCGTGCGGGAGGTCCCTTCCGTGGCCCCCCACGCGGGAGCAGATAGGAGTCCCATGGGATGGGTTACTTACCACCATTCGGCGGCCCACCTCGCGGAAGAGAAGGGGAAACATAGAGAACCTACATAACTCTACAAAACTAACCTTCTCAGCAGGAACTACGGCCAAAAACTACATCCCCTACGGAGAAGGCACTCGGCACCCTTGGGTGCATGATGCCCAAACATATTGTGGCAGGGAAAGGGCCCACCACAATATGCCCCTGAGGGCATTCCCAGCTTTGTTCATCAACTCCCTATTTCAAGCAATGAAGAGCGGTGTCCTGCGTTATATCGAAGTTATTCTGGCAGAAGCCCACTACGAGCATTTAACGATGCTTTATGGTATGCTATTTATACGACAAAGCTAATTACGAGTGTCTAAAGAAAGCACCCCTCCTAGCCGAGTTTCAGGTGAAGATCTAAATATAATATCCAGTAATAAATTGGCAGCGGTTCTCAAGTTTGCAGATGTGATGTTTTTTTCTAGAGCAGCGCAGTTGAAGACAGCAAGACCGTTTCCTATCGAGAGTTGACTACTCCACTAACACAGTAACAAAATAAGGAAGTAGTAGTAGTAGTAGTAGAAGTTTTTACTAGCGCTTCAGTGGCACACTGCCTATATCGCGCCGAACTATTCCTGTGTTTAACCACAGGCTTGTGCGCCGACTAGGGCGCGTTTTAAATGGTCAATGATTTTTGTCTCGGCTTTTCTGCCGGTAGGTCTCAGAGTGGTCAGTGCGCTACTGACAGGAAAAAGGCGCAAGTTGAGCATCTCCAACCCCGGGCGCGGCTGAACGCTGTCGCTCAGTTACGCCGCACAAGGAAAGGAAACGAAATACAAGAAAGTAAAAGTCTAGCGGGAATAGGTCAGCCACCTCGATCGGCAGCCCACCTCCCGAAACAGAAGGGGAAGTATTGAGAGCCTACCTAACTTTACAAAAATAACCACGTCAGCAGGAACTGTGGCCAGATGCTACATCCCCTGCGGAAAAGGCACTCGGGACCCTTCGGTGCGTGATGCCCAAACATATTGTGGCAGGGAAAGGGCCCGCCACAATATGCCCCTGAGGGCCAAAATAAGGAAGAATCTCTCGTACCTGCGCGGCTCACGACAAACGGCTGACGTTAACGCTAGTTCAGATGAAGCACAGTAGCACTGAGGAATTACGATATGCTATATGAAGCTGCAAATGTATTTCAACAACAATACATACAATAGACAATAACATATACATACATAGCGAGGACAGCAGGATTTTCCATCTATCCAATGAGCTATAAGGCTGTTCTCTCCTTCGCTTAAGAACATCTGGAAATGACTGCTAAGAAAAAGTAAATAAATATATAAAAGGAGCCTTCTTTGGTTCCAAGCATCAATAAAGTATTATACTAATGTATGGGTAAAACGTCACCCTCCAGACCGAAAAAAGGATTTTATTACAGTACTGTAACGAACCGAAAGCGAAGATATACAGGCGACATCGTCAGAGCCCTGGAGTAATGTTTGTCGGGAGGCCCTCGGTGCCTGTCAGTGTTGTTGAGCGAGATTGTGCCTAGCTGCGGGTTTCCGCGAAGACTAGTTTTGAAGACCAACGTATTCACTTGACCCAAGTGTTATCAAAAGGTACGAGAAATTAAAAAAATATTAGGACTGACTGTTAAAAATGATCTTACGTTTCTAAGAGAAAGGTCAAAACTAATAATCATAGTAACAAGATTTTCCTCGTTATAGTTAGCAGCTAAAAAACAATAGCAGCTAGGCCTGAATTGCTGCTATTAAACCAAACTTCTTCAATTATCACCAAGTTCAGAAATATAACACCGAACACATCTAGTAATAGAGTACACGAATTCCCAAGTCAACAGCCGACTTAATGCAAAAACTGAAATTAAAATTAGCCAGTTTGCCGCTGTGTTATGTTACGAACAAGTGTTGAAAATTTACATTAATAATTAACGCCAGTTTGTCTATCAGTAATCAAAACGAGGGGATATACGGTATCACAGACTGCCTGGAAAATATAATTTCAGGACTTTTATATGGTAGCTATGTTAAGTGAACCCACGAAGTTGAAATGGAAACAGTTGATCAGCGATCAGCACGGAACTGCTGGCCAAAATAGGACAAATCATAATCATCATTCATGTGATAAACGTCGAAAACAATGAAAACCTAGCAAAAATTGCTACCTTAGTTCAGCCGCAAAGTTTTGAGAGCATTTTGTGTACTTAGTGGACATGATGCGGTAGTGCTCACTGCTACCCGCATCTAACAGAAACTGTACGTATTGTATGTAAGTAGCCCAGCGTGTAGCGTCCCTCAATATAGTCAGGGTTGCGGAGTAGGTTTTGAGGGGAGTCAGAGTCTCACTAGCTCAAGGAGTCGAAGTCAGCATTTTCACCCCGACTCCAGAATCCCATTTATAACCAAATATCAATTCTGAATTTTCAGTCTCAAGTTTTAAAAAAAATTTGTAAACATGGACACATTTTTTGTACATTTCTCTTTTACAGCTATAGCTACCATTTATTTTCCTATTCCATATGATGAGGACATTGAGAAAATGTTAGGTAGAACTTTCGCCCCTGGTCCACTATGGGACGGAGGGAGGGGAGGGGGGGCAAAATGATCAATATTGGAGCGATTGTTCTGAAATTTGCATAGTAGCTATATGTATTTAAAAAAAACACATTTTGCTCCTACAATCTTTTTTTTCTAGGCCTTAGTTTTTGAGATAATGGGAAATATATATACATAAGTATAGATGTATTTTTTTTCTAAGTTTCAAACGAATAGAACTCAATGAATTTACAGGCTAGAATAAAAGCAATGACAGTTTTGGAATCCTTAAAATATTTCTAACAAAACTAGAGACCAGGATTTTCCATGTTTGCCCTCATTATTTTTTTTAACACAGCTCAAAACCGAATTTTTTTCCCTATAATTTAGTTAGTGATCGGACGGAATAGAAAATGGAGAGTCCAGCTCTGTGGTTTTGTTAAGAATGTTTCAATGATTTCAAAACCGTCATTGTTTTTATTGTAGCATGAAAACTCAATGAGTTCTATTCTTTTGAAGGTAAAAATACACATTTATATATATATGTATGCGTACTTTGAGAGCAGCTTTTTTGCTATACAGGTTTTGTTGAAGGCGACAGAAGGCTCGTTACCAATAATGCTTTTATTTATTTTCTCAAACTGTCTGGAACATTTGATACAACTGTCATTGTTAGTTCTATGGAGCAATTCGCAAAGGGTTACATCGACGTTGCGACTGCTCTTGTGGTCATCATCAGGAGGTGGTGGTGGCGGTACTGGTGGCGGCGGTGGCAGCTCCTTCCATGTTGTCAGTGGTGGAGCTCAATAATGATGCTGATTGATGAGGAATTGGAAGGTCCGGCTATAACTTTGCTGCGCGTTAAGCGGTGACGACTTTGTCTTCTGATTGGCTGAAGTGGAGTCGCCGCGACCAAACGCTGTTATCTGTTGGCCGCGACGCGCTCCTCTGTACGCTGGTTCTGCTGGTCTCCGAGAAGCTGTAGTGTTCTGTGTTCTACTGATGCAAGGAAACTGAGAATTAATAGATGGCTGGTGAAGTCTGATGAGTAATGATTCTTCAATTGGTAGACGATGTTTGTCACTGTTTTTTTCGTAAAATCTTTGTGCAATTCACAAGATGCTCTCTTGTGATGGATTGGTTGTGCGTATTTTTCACGTGGTAGGCAGGGCCACCTGATCTGAGATGCATAGTTAAACGCCTAGATGAAGTAGTGGTAGTCATACCTATGTACGAACTTGGTTGGATTTCATAGCCTCCAATTTTACAAGTAAATTCGTACACATGGTTCGTTGTCTTGAGTTCTGGAGGTGGTGGCGGACTGTTCTTCATGAGGAGTTGGGCGGTTTTCTTGTTCTTGCAATATATTGTGAGCTTCAACTTGTCTTCTAGACTTCTGCAAGCGACGTTGTTGTGGATTATAGTCCTGATGACTCGTTCATCTGTCTTGTATGCTGGTGACATTTGGTTCCTGTAGTACAGCTGGATTGTGTGCTGGTCTGCTGTTGTTTCGGGAGAGTTCCGTTTTCCTAGGTAGTGTTTCAGGATGTTGTCGAATAATGAGTTGACTGTATCCATTGTTGACGAGTGCTTGCTTTAGCTGCATGATAGTTACATGGAATGCCTCTCATGTAGAACAGATCTTGAAAGATCGGTGGATAAGCGCAGTTACTGTTCCTGTCTTGTAGCGTTCAGGACTTTCACTGATTGCTTTGAGATAACTTCCGGTGCTGCTTGGTTTCTTGTATACGGTTGCGAAGTAGTGATTTCCATTGCCGTCGACATCCATATCCAAGAAGTTGATCCTGTTATTGTTGCTCAGTTCGGGAGTGGAGAACTGATGTGGCTTCAAAGGCTGCTCGGAGTTGCTCTTCATCTCTCACCACAATATAGCAGTCATCCAAATATCTGCCGTCGACACTGGGCCTGAGTGCGCTGTCCTGCATCACTGTGTTTTCGATGTGGCTCATATAGAAGTTTGCAAATGTAACTCCCAATGCGGTTCCCATGGTGACACCATCAACTTGACAGTATAAACTCCCATCAACGTGTCTGAAGGAAGCTTTAGTGGTGCACATGAGCAGAAGATCGCTCAGAATGTGTCTTGCAAACGGTGGTGGAGGGAGAGAGTCATGGCTGTAGGCGGCATTGCAAATGATGTCCATTGTAGCTTCGACTGGTACGCTTGTGAAAAGAGACTTCACGTCGAGTGATGCAATGAGTCCGTTCGGTCTGTTGGTGCGCAGTATCTGCAGAAAATCGTCCGTTGAAGTGATTAGAAACAGGGAGTATAGGTATAGACTAATTAGTCTGTTGAGTTGCTTTGCAGTGTGGTGTGTTGTGTCGGTATTTGTGAGATAATGGGTCTCAGGGGGTTGCCGTTCTTTTGGGTTTTCACAGTTCCATACAAGTATCATGGTGAGAACTCACCAGTGATTGGCTCCAACATCTTGTTCTGTAGTCCACTGTTGACTGCTTTGTTAAGTTTCTTGGTGTCTCTCTTGAGTTGGGGTCTCTTGTTATTTTCTTGAACTTGGAGGTGTCGCTGAGAATGTCGTCCAATTTCCTCTTGTACTCAGTTTTACTAATGATGACGAAAATGTTTGCTTTATCCGCTTTCCTCACTAAGATTTCCTGGCGGTCTTTCAGAACTCTAGCGGCCTGTTTGAGTTCTTGTGTGATGACACTTTTGTACCAATGTGGTGCTCGTTGTTTTGTACATTCAGTTCGTAGTAGGTGTCGCAGACTTGGATTGATGGCGATGCTTCCCTGATCTTTGAGTCGAAGTAAGGAACGATACAAGAGCTCTAATTCGGTTGCTTTAATGATTGTGTCTACTTTTGGTTGATAGTGACAGTTTGCGCCGAGGTTGAGCAAGTACCGTTGTTTCCCAGTATCTCAAAAACTAAGGCCTAAATCGAAAAATTTGTAAGAGCAAAATGTGTATCTTTTTCAAAAAATACATATACTGTGCAAATTTTAGAACAATCGGTTCACAATCAATAATTTTTGCCCCCATGGACTCCTCAATATATACCACGTGCGAAAGTTTTACCCAAATTTTTTTAATGCCCCAAATGATGCAAATATCATTGTATATGTACAATACACCTTGCATCTTCAACTTGATATGTGGCTGGGATTCTTCCCCTTTTTTCTTTTTCTTCTTTTCTCCAATCCTATATATCCTACTAACACAATGGCAATAGCTCATAGAGGGCCGGGGCGTAGGTTCTGGTGTCTCTTTGGGAATGGGCCTATTGGTACGTCTACTGCCGCCTATCTAATCTAATCTGATATGTGTGTTTACTAGCAAAAATTATTTGGACATGTTTAATGTTTACATCAAATATCTACTTGTTGGACCAAGGAGTCAGAGTCGGGAGCCGGAAAATCTTGAGGGGCAGGAGTTGGAGTGGGAAATTCTGCAGGGCCAGGAGTGAGTCGGACCTTGAACCATCCGACTCTGCAACTCACCCTGACTATATTAGAAATTAGTGTAACCCAGAAGCCGACCTTAGCCCAGGAGAGGATTTACGTTTGAAGAAGATCTGGGGCTTGGCCCAAATGAAAGATGTTAGCAAATTAAACGTTAATATAAAATTTAGATTCACGGCTACCCAAGAAATATCCGGGCTGGAGCCCAATCAACACACCCCAACTCTGCCCCTGCTGTAGCAGTCACCGTCTCTAAATTTGGGACTATGTTCAGTAATCCATTAGAGCTTTCTTCTCTTCGTAGTTATTCACTAACATTTGCAGCCTACATCAAGGAAAGAGGGCAGCAGAAACAACTTATCTCATTAGACAAAATAACAACCGAACAAAGCGTATACACAAACATAACAATTTGAATTATGGCACTAGGTTAACGATCGGGTGAGTGAAAGAATTTTTTTTTAAAGAGCGACTATCCAAATATATTCGGGATCAAAAATTACTTTGAAACACCATGCATGATCCCTTGGTAGCATCTACAGGCACGTATAAAAACTAGAAAACCTTATTTATGCAACCTTCTCTCTAACTCTGAGCTGAGGCTCCCAAAACAGAAGACCAATGGGTACAGTGCTAAGCAAGGAAAACAAACCAAAAGCTCGCACGATACCAATAGAGTCTACAAGGAAACCAGCAAAAGTGGCAAACGCAAGTTTCCCAGCAATTTCTATAGATGCAAAGGCACTGTAGTGACTGGACTGAAGATCGGACGATAGCTGCATGCTGTAGCGCATCATGAGTGTGAACGTTAGTGTCGATATGACCCCTGTAGTGAAACTTAAATACGACAGTGAAAACATGCACATGTAATACAAAAGAGATCCTGATTCTACACGAACAGATGAAGAAAGCTGATATACGCAGTAGGTTTGTAATAAAGTTAATAGTAACCGCTGCATGGAATGAGACAGTAACAGCTTGCTGCAAGATGCAGCAGGACGAGATAAAATAACCCCACCATATACAGACCCGACAATGGAGAGGGTCTGAGATACAGCGCCGTTCCAGAAGCTAAGTTCACTCATGCTGATGCCTCGGTCCAACAGATATAGAGGAAAATTATTGAATGCCCCTCTCTCGGCCATTTTATATAAAGAAACATAGAGCGCAAGCCAAACTGCTCCTTCCGAATGAAATATGTCACGTAGGATTGACCTAAAATTTTCATGAGTTGAGTTGCTTTTTGTCTCATCTTTTATCATCTCGGCGTCAGAATTATGGACTGTTGTTTCACAGAAATTCCCTGTTGACGCACAGCTGCCTTTGTGGGAATCTGCATTTACCCGTGTTTCTTCATCGTTGTGCCGCTGACTGTGAGACTCCGCTACATAAGCAGGGCTGACAGTGCCAGAAGGTTCAATTCTTGAGTATTTAGAACTTGGCACGGGAAGAAAGAGCACCCATATGGCAGTAGCAGCGTAGACGACAGCAAGCAGCAGGAGACAGACCTGCCACGAAGACACCGCCAACAGGTACATGAGTCCTCCGCCACCACACAAGCTGCCCACTTTGTACAGCACCACCTGTCACACAAAATTATAATTATAAATAGCGAACACAAAAATATATATTAATACACTCCTATTTTCTCTACCCACAGGAAACGCTGTTAAGCAAAGAAAAAAAAACTGGACATTAAATATAACGAGAATCCTATATACGGAGGTGTTGATGCACTGTACAGATGCGCATGGATGCAGCAAGTCAATAAAGAATAAAAAAGAAAAAATAAATTAGTAGCAATACGACAATTAATGGAAGCAAAATGAGCACGAAACAAAGATTTACCGAAGGCCTAACCTAGGTAAAGCTAAATAAAATCACACAATGGGTTCTCCTGAGGGCACACTTTTTCTTAATAGAGGAAGTTTTCGTACAAAATATTCATTGAGGTAAGAAAACTCAGAAAGATAAAAGAATTTAGGTGGGAGGTAAGCTTGTGTCTATACCGCCAGAACTAACAACTGCACCTAGCGCCGAACGGAGCTCGCAGTTAGGCGCGACATCACCACTGTCCCTCATCTACGGCAGCAAGTTTCAATTAATGTTATTCCTACGATGAGTAACAAAACATTTAATTGGGATAGGCCGACTGCTGATGAAGACACACAGAATCAAAACATTTTAATCTGAGACAGGTTTTTAAAACCTTATAACGCCAAAAGTCCAATTAAACGGAACTTTACAAAGCTATTCCAAGGAGAAGTCAAATACCGGTAATAACCGAAATGGCAGGATGTTAGGGTGCCAGACTTGCAGGCGCTGGTACCGAGGTTCGCGCCTCTCTGCTACACTTTGTGAAATCTTGCGGTGCTCGGCTTGATGAGTCAGCATTTCTGGAGTTCAAACGCTATTGCAACTGCGAGTTTGCTGATCCTAACCAGATATGGTGATGGTCATGAAGCACAATCGTTACATGAGCCTTTCGTCTCTGACATCACAGCCCTGACAATCTGTGGCTGACCGTAGCCACGCTCTACTATGGGGCAGGTGGTTATGAATCTGCAGCACCAATCGTTGCATATGGATGTCCTACTTCGGGTGGGCAGTCAAGTTGACTGTCCCTTTACCTTCAGCTATTTAGGGTCAAGACTATACTGGCTAGTGGCTATACGTTGATTTCCGTATTAATAAGATCATTATTACCTCCGTCAAAGAGGCAGGGTATTTGCCGAGATGTGTCTCTTCATTTATCTGTTAGCAACATAACTCAAAAAAGTTACGGAGGGATCTTGATTAATCGTACAGGAACGGTTAGGAACGTTACGAGGAACTGACTATTAAATTTTGGTGATGATACATCAGTCCGCTTGTCTGTCATTGTCTATTGGCCTGGCGTTGCTTGTCGGAGGTCTCCACTCGCAGAGTGCAGCTCCATAGCCACAACAAAGCGATCTAACACAGGAAAAAATAAGCGACATATAGTACGTACGCCGATAAAAACATGGAACCCGTACACGAGTGTTCCTACTCATGATCAACGGACACGGGAACAGCAAGTCGGGAAAGAAGAGGAAGGACATAGTATAGCATCATTGATTGAAATGCAACCGGACGGCTAGTCATTAACCTCTCTGCAAGGGTGTAATCTCTGACACCATTTGTAAATGACACCAAGTAGTAACCATTTATGTATCTGATCAATGCACTAGCTGTTTGAAGAGTCAGCAGCAGCCGAGCAGTCCTACTGCACTTTAAGATGATAAATACCAGAAACAAAGTTACATTTATTATCAAAGGAAAATTACAGCCGTGACACGTAAGTAAAACTGGTGGCTTAGGACTGCTCCAGTGTCAGGTACTCAGTAAACAACACCAACTGCAACACAGACGATACACCAAAGTTAAACTTCGCCCACTGCGCTTTGATGGGAAGCAGAGCCGGGACTCTGTGCGCATTCCTTTAGCTTGTGATCCCGAGCAGAGGTTCTCCAGTTTTGCTATCAGATCCTCCGAAGTGCACCGCCTTCTTCTTGACCTGGGCCCTTATGGGGGCACTGATCCATCGGGCATGTTTCCTTTCTTTCTTTCTTCGGAGGGTGGCTGGTGTGCTCGCAGCCCCGCTTGCTTCCGTTTTCCGTCGAATGTTGCGGCTGGGCTCTTTTCCGGAGTGCTAGCGTGTTGCCCATGTGACGCCTGTTCCGAAGGGCTCGGTTTCATCCCATACCTCTGATTATAGACCCATCTTGATCACACCTGTTTTGTCGAAAGTTTATGAGAGGTTGGTTGCGTCGAGATTGGGTTGCTTTCTTGAAAAGCAGGG
>LQNS02278081.1:770-12112 GCA_001587735.2 Parhyale hawaiensis
AGAACGATGTTATATGGGAGGGACTTGAGCGCAGTGACAAGTCCGGGAACCTTAAACTTTCAGACAGGTTGTGGGAGAGAACACCAACCCATTGAGTTGAGTGTGTTCCCGTATATTGCATTTAGAAATCTTTTTTCTTCAAGAGTATTACAGTATCTTTTAGCTAATTAGGTAAAGGGCATAATCTTTTACAAGCTCGGAAGGCTTGCCAAGATCTCGGGTGTTGATGGATGTGAAACCGGAGGAGGTAGGCACCAGACAGCCTTTCCCGCCGACTTTACAAGTGGGCATAGTGAGGCCAAGGAGCTTCAATAGAGAAGGAGGGAGCCTTGTGGCCCAGTAACAGACTCGCCAGCGAGTCAACCAGATCTCTTATAGCTGCGAGACGTTCATTGGAGGAAGAGACGAGGGAGCACTCAGTTTCACGGGGGAGCAGCAGACCAACCGAGTTACTGGTATGCGATTGGTGCTTACGCGACTGGCTGCAGCCATAAGAGACTTTACTGATATGTGATTGGTGCATACGACAACTGGCTGACAGAAATAAGAGACTCCTGAGCTTCAACGGGCTAGGCTACTGGCTCCCTCCTTTTCTATACAAGCTCCTCGAGTGAGGCAGGCCAGCGCAACCCCCGAGGTAACCGCCTGCGGACTGGCTGCCGCGCCACCTGGCTGGTGGTTGCACTGACTCGGTTAACCGCCGGTCAGCCTGGAGGAGCGCCGACCGGCTGACATGCCCTGCGACGGCCTGACGGACGATCTGGAATATAAATTAAGGAATACAGCGATTAAACTCCTTCCTACCTTTGAAACGCTTAGAGAAGTAATTATACTGAAAAAAATTGTTGCGATTTGAATAATATTTCCCATGACTGTAGTTGATCAGAATGTAAAGGGCTGTAGGAACTACTGGGCTAAGTCCTCAAGGTGTCAAGTGACCTGGAGGTGAGAAAAATATCAACATATCGATGAATCCAAATTCTTCCGCTATCCGGCCTGCGGACCGTAGTTTACCCACGCCCCTGCAGTAGCTATAGCCCATCCTACGCCCCGGGATAGTGATGGGTCGGAGGCCATTTCTTGGACATCAGCGGATGCGGATCTTTAAGCGTTCTGAAATCTGCGGACGCAATTGTGGATACTACAATTTCAACATAAGCGGATGCAGAGGCGGATGTTCCACGGATCCAGGTATTGGCTCCACCACAAACACACACACCCTCTCACGACGCAGTTTGTACAGCACTTGGGAAGACAACTTAAATGGAGCTTGGTTGACAGGGACAGCGCGTGCACACATTGCAATCCAAATGAGAAGTTGCAGTTTTCAGCACTATGGATGAGTTTAGTGTACAGAGATAAACCTGCACATCCGCGGCTCCTGAGGAGGATCTTTAGCGGATTTTACAGTTCTGACATCGGCGGATGCGATTGCGGATGTTACCATCTTAGCATCCACGGAAGCAGATGTGGATGTCAAAAAAGGTGCAGATGTTCCACGGCTGCGAATATTCGCCCCATCACTACCCCGGGACACGGAATGGTATCAAAATCAGATTACCGTACTATAAAAAAGAAGATAAGAGAAATCTAGCAAAACGATGGAAACCTAGAAGCCATTGAGAAGAATACCACCCGAACGTCATCCAAAAATCAACGGTTTCACCAGTAGTAGCTACAGTTAAGGTATTGCCAACCTTTCTCATAACAATTTAGTTGCACAGAGCAGATAACATAATAGGTAGTCTGTCAAAGACAATGAGGAAACCATGCACACGAAATCATCGCAAGAAAGTAAAGCAAGTTGCCAAAAAAAAAAAAAAAGATAAACAGATCAAAGACTGTCAGAAAGCTTAATGAGAAGTAAGCTGAATCAATTGGATAGCAAAAAATAGTGAGAGCAGAAAAAAAACAAATTTTGGACAAAAATTTCATGGAGGAGAGTCGAAGCGAAACACTCAAAGGTAACAGGTGGAGTAAAAGACACTGTCTGGACCTCGTCCAGAGACCAAATTATCAGCTGATAGTAACTAATATTGTAAAACATTTTACTTTGAAGACTCAAGGCCACGGAAAAGATATTTACACTGGCAAAACATCAATGGATGAATTGTTTTCACGGATACAATCAACAGTAGACCAGCTCCATGGTCCTATTAAACACCAGTGACATAGCTACGGTACATATAAGATGTCCTAAGAGTATATGGATGGCTCTGATTTACAAATAAGAATGGTTGCCTTACTCATACAGCTTATTTCTTTCTATTTACTAGAAATAGGCAAAAAAATTCAAGAAACTCCTAGCTACTACAAAAACAAAAAAATGAAAACCAAAGTTTGTACTATTTGTGGGATAATATTATGCATACCTGGAATAATCAAGACCAGAAGCTCTGAGTTGCAGAGGCACAAATTTGTCTTGTAGGCCATAAGGAATGCCCTGCACCAGATACAGCCATCCCAGTGATATGAACTTGGTCCATGAGGACAGGTGGCGAGATGGCAGTGAAGTGGCCATCTGAATATTTATGCAGTCGCACAGACACTTTTTAGAACTAAATTGGGACTGGGCAAGAAAAGCCTGTAAAACCAAGACTTCATTTTCAACAATAATAAATTACAACCGTATCGTATAATAAAAAAAAAAGAAGGCAGAATAGGGTCTTGTGACGCAGCATACGCAAGCTAAATGTGAAAGTCCTTCTAGCACTGTCACAGTTACTTACGTTTGGAGAACTCCTCATAAAGACAATGACTGAATCCGCATACTAACTTCAAGTAATATAATAGAGTGGGATAAACATGTTTCCCATTAAGGTGGCGCTAACTTGAACCTGTAAGTAGCTCCATCAGTGAGTCATTAATGAGCAAATAAACTCCCAAACAAGAAGAGCTTTTCTCGTATTTGTTAAAGTAAAATTCAATTGTCCTGAGAAAGCTTTCAGATACCAAATCGTTTCACTTTCCTATGAAAAGATTGCTTCTTCAAAAAACTTCTAGTTTCCAATAGCTATAGCTATACCTACGATAATTAAACATAAAATGCTTCATCAGCTTCTATCATTTGCTTCATAACGATCATCCATTATCTAAAAGTTTTTTCCAACCACACTCTAGCAGCCAACTTTAAATTATGAAAATTTTTCTTATACCACTCTCGATTGTACTGCATATGGTGCTCATAATTCGCATCAAGGAACTGCTTATAAAATTCAGCCATTTCATCTGAAGTCAAAGTCAACTGCTTCTTCGGTTCAGCTTGCTGGCCTCCAGTAGCGTCAATGGCGTATTTCTCTGCTATCTTCCGAGTGATAAATGCCTGTTTTTCCTGCACAGAAGAAAATAACAATTAACTACAACGCAAAACGAACGCGATCCTGATGCTCCCACTACTTATTCTCATTACGTAAATTATTCGCATCAATATATTTAACGAAGAGGCATGTCACATAGGTATGAGTAACTCCGGTATCTACATTTTAGTTTCTCGCATCCCTGAGCAGAGAAGCACATAGCTATAATTGTTTAGAGGATTAACTAGGTAGTGACTGAAGTCCACTTAGACGTAGCAATTGAGGACTCAAAGAAGAAAAAGAAATTATGTCGAGAGAAACGTGAAATCGATGCACGATGGTGTCGCCACATAATATCAACCCACATGCGAACTGCTAGTTGGGAAGAAGAAAAAGGTCGGTACAAAGTAACATCAGTAAGAGAACAAAAATGGAAGGAACCAAAGTGGGCACAAAAGATAGATGTCCCGCATGTCTAGCTAGAGCTACAGTAACCTGTGGGGAGCCAGCCCCTGGGGCGCTACTCCAAATAACATAGGATGGGCAAACCTAACTAACCAAACCCTATGCCCTGTGCGAGAGATTAGCGGATCAACACTCAAGGGTACTAAATATTGAGAAAGAAAGGAAAGCAGGCATAGAACAGAGAGTAATAGTAGGGATGTTGAAAAGAAAGGAGGTAAATTGAGCTCAAAATAAAGACGTCCCAAAAGTCTCGGGTAATTTACAGAACTCACATGGTAGCATCAGTTCCCTGAACAAAGGAAGGGTGGACTTCATATGTTACAGATAGATTAAATTGTTTTTTCAATGACACAGTGGTACCTTCACAATTTATATATTGCTCAAACCTTTCATAAATTGAATTGCCAAATGAATGAACTGAAATTGGAAAACTAAGCTATCGCTATGTAGCGCGCGTTATATAAGCCTTGCCTAGTTACTCGTGGGTGTTGCATCTTGCAAGTAAGGCACAAAGAGGGACGTTCGGTATAGCAAGGGAAAAATACTGCACAAATGAAGTACCTAGCACATGGTAACAGCCAGAGCTGGGCCTTCCCTATAATAATTTATTTATAAATATGCGGCCATGAAGATTTTATTTTTGGACGCATTACTGCCAAAGGCTTTTGGACCGTCTTCAGGCCAAAAATATTCAGCCATGACCAGTACCCCTTGTAGCTAAAGAGGCTTTGCTATGACTGAAGACAATGACGGCAATTTGAGCCCCCTCTCCCCCAAAAGTAAATTATATCTTGTCTGTACTAAGTGAGAGGGCAGAAGGGCGCAGGGCGTAGAAAGATAGGAATAAGAAAATGCTGCAATAGAGCTACACCCTGCTCCGGTAACGAGTTAAGAAGCAAGAAACAGTACATAGCTAATATAGGTAGCTATAGCTTATCAGTAGGAGGGTGAAAAGGAAGGACAATGGCAAGGAATGATGTCCCAAAGCACTAAGGTGCACAGAAAAAATTAAATATAACATTTATAGTTTCGGTCTCTTTGAACGCAGCAACTAATTCAAATCTGTGGTCTCACAAATGGTTACAGAAAAAAATTGCAAAAATAATTCAATAAACTGGTCTCTTGTATAATAAAAACTTTGCATCGAGTGCTATTAGCTATATCGGTAACGTCGCATTAAAGATGAGTTAATGGCTAACAAATAACTATTATTAGGTCCCATATGGCCACTAGCTATTACTTTTTACCAAGCCTTGTCCTTTCAATGTCGCAAAAGCTTGATACGATAGCCTACTTAATCATAATATTGTGGAGGGCTCCGCCGTGGTTCTTGCTTCCTATGTTTTGTCATTTCAAATATTTCTTTGTTATACAGTACTTAATCTTGTTTACTCGTGTTCCATGCATTTTGTTCTTTTGCATGTTTACAGAAAGGTTTGTTTACTCGCCCAGTATTTATACTTTACTAGTTATCCACTTTAGTGCTTGTTTTTTGCACTACACCTGATACATTGAGCATCCAGTTGTCCATCCTGTTTTTTCAAGAGCTATGGCCTACCTTCTGTCCTTGAGTTCTGGTTGCTTTGGCCATGCATGAACATGTCACCTCTGCTTCCGGTTTCATACCAGTAGCTGTACCCAAGAGGTGAGTTCCACTTCATGCTTTGCTCATCTTTTCTGGATGCCAGCTATTCCATAAATTTAACTATATTGCTTATGTGTTTGAGCTTTATTTGCTTTATGGCATATTTGGCAATTGGTTTCTATCATTGGTTATTTCATATTAATAAATTGACATAGGCCTGACGCCAGTTGTGTGCTATGTCTTGCTTTCCATTTTGCGGTTGCTGGCCTTGTTTTGCTTTACTCTTTCTTGATTTGCGTGCTCCTTACCTTTTTCTCAGACCTGTTGTTCCTGCTCACTACCCTACCTTGCCTGCAAACCCTGCCAGCTTGTTAATCGAATATTTGTTGCTTCAAATGGTGAGTTACCCTTTCATTAATTGTTTATTCGTGGGACACTATATTGCGTGACTTGGCTGTGTTTCTGTTTAGGTGCAGAGATGCTTTACTATATTGTGCAGCCATCAGGACATTTATTATACTGGCTGTTAAAATGCAGTCTTTTGAATAGAATTCAATGGGCCAATACATATGGTACATTTCTGATAATCATTGTCAGTTGCACTAAGGGCAGTTAATACCATATACCAACCAGAGACTTATATTATTTGATACTTCAGCTATTAAACCTTGCTGTTCCTTGTACGGTATAGCTATAGGTTTAATTTCATTTGAGCATCTATCTAATTAGTTTGCTCTTGTTTGCTTCTGTAAATTCAAAAGTTCATTGTGAATATGTTCAGTTCTTTTGCCTGTTCCTGCGTTTGTGTTACTCTTGTATGGTGGAGATTCATGGTTTGTTATGTTTATATTCAGTATAGAGATTTTACTGAGTTTTCTTTTCAATCACATTGAATTGCATAGTGTTCAGTTAAGTTGAGATACTGTTTCAATTAGCTACTTTCTATAATATGTTTATTATATTTGCGTGTTTCCTATTTCCATAGGAGCAACAAATCTTGGGTCATCAATTGACTTCAGTCTAACGGGACCAGCCTTCACCCAAAAAATTCAACTGACGCTTGGACTACCACCTAAGACCAGCTTACTCTTCCATCATTTAGAATAGGCCATTTAGACATATCATTTAGCTAATAATAGTTCTTAGTGACCTGAAATGGCATGCCTCATTGCTCGTGATTTGGATTTCTTATTGACTTCACAATGTGCCGTACTTCTGACAGCTTAGGTAAAATTAGATATTCTTACCCAGACCCACTAACATACTAACTAACCTTTACCCTGTCCTTAACTTTTAGTCTACTTCTGTTTTGTCTGTACGGGGAATAGTTTTAAGATTACTTTGTCCCTTGGCATTAGGTGTTCTTGTGAGACAGGTCAAGTGAAGTTGTTGACACTATGTCAAAGAACCAATGATTCTTGATAAAACTTCCACTGTAGCCAATGGTTTCATATCGTCCATTTGATCACTTCAGTGTGCTGGGGGTTTTGCACAGTTTCCTCTTTCAGCTTCTACTTGCTTCTGCTTGCTTTTACTGCGGTGCATCTGTCTTCACTGATTTGGGTGAGTCGCTCTGCCACCTTTTATTTATTCATTTGCATGTTTGTGGTTACTATTCAAAGGAGTTACCAAGATAACTTTGGCTCCACGGTGGCAACCACCCTGTAATCCCAACAATATTAAAGTGTTCAAGCTTCCCTTTTTACCGAAATGGTGGCAAAAAAGGAAGAAATATACATAGGTATTTTGTTAATCAAGAGAAACAGTACCTACCCATGTCAGGGGTGTTCCAATACTAGATTACATCAAGTCCAGCAAAAAACACAATAGGTAGCCTATCCATGAAAAAATATGTAAAGGACAAACTGACACGTACATAAACTACCTATCTAGCTAGTCCCCAGGGGCGCAACTCCAGAACTATAAGACATTAGAGCTGAACTAACCCAGCCTTATGCCGCAGTGGTTCCCAATTGGTGCCATGCTATGGACCATCAACCATACAAAAACAACTGTCGCGGACTATCTCATTTTTGACCAAGATGATGTTTACACAAAGCCTTTTTGGTTGGTAATACACTTACTCAAAAAAATTTGAAAAGTAACACAAAACAACAGGCAGATAATATTTTAAAATTTGCCATGACATAATTTTCCGAAAGTGGCACAATTAGGCCTATATATACAAAATTTTGTATTAAAATGTAGTAAGCTAACAATTTTCACGACCACCCAAAAAGCCACCATGGACCACCAGTTGGAGACGAGTATGGTAGCTACCTACCTGATGGCCTATGGGATACACTATGATATTCCTTTATTGCTCTCAAAATACACAATGATACATAAATGATATCGTAAAAAAGTGACGAAATTTCCACTTGAAACATATTAAAATCCGTCAAGTGCATGCTAGTTGAGAATAAGCCCATTAAAAGTCAATATTGTATTCGCTTATACGACACATGTCATAAATTAGGAATAGCGCCTAATGCAATATCTTCTAAACATGTAGCTACTTGAAATGTGCATGTGACATCGGTTCTATAAGCTCAGATGGAAGATTATTATACGTTTTTATACACTGAAATATTGCAAAACGTTTTTGAATCTCAAGCCGTACAATAGATAGATTAAATCTAGCATTTATTATATTATAATGAGGGCTTATAAGAAGCGGAGTAAAGTGGTCATCAAAAAATTCATTTTCATCTAACAAAGCTTGTCTAAGAAATTTTAATACAAAATATTGGTGGATATGAAATTAAAAAGATAAAGCACTATCAATAATAACACCAAGGTATTTAAATTTCTGGACCCATTCTAGTTTGATTCCATTAAAAAGTACGTCTGGCAATATAAGATTCTTAGAAGAGCTAAAAACCCTTAAGTTTCGTTTTATTGACGTTTGAACTAATGTCTGTTTATGTCTAACCAAGAAAACCATCTCATCTGACCATACCTATTTCTACAACTAAATATAACTTTGATGACACGAGTCTACAGCACTAACAGTAAACACTGCTAATTTAATGCAGCAACGACAAAAATCATTTGTACAAAAATATGCAGGATAGCTACTTAGCGCACAACTACTAACATTGCACAGAGATTGTGGTTTATTTAAGCACTAGGTAGGTATAATAAAGACTGGAGGTTGACATTTGAAGAGTTTCAGTAACATATTCGAGTTAATAGCTTTGAATGTATGGTGGGGTGAGAATTATATAGCTATAATATCTGATTTTATTATTTGTATGACTAAATACCTGTGTGCTTAACTACTTCTCCAGCTGTAAAGCACATTATATAAAGGACATAATTACAATCCAATGAAAAAGCACATGCATAGCTATTATCTACTTCTGGTTTTAAAAGCCCCGTTAGCCAACACTGACAAATGCAGCTAGGCAATCATCAAATTGCATTTCACAATCCTGAGGAAGCAACTAGAAATTTTCGACAGCTCAATCATTAACCGAACCACTTTTCAAAGCAAAGATTTTATGTCAAAATAGCAGCACAGAGCTACACAGTACACACACACAAAAGAGTAAAATTTTTTAGTGAGTAACACTATCTATTAAAAATTAGGTAGTTATTATTTGAGGCTAACCATTACCAAATTATGCATGCTGGGACTAATCCGGTGCATGCATGTGAAATTCATCAGAGCAGTAGGTAGGTAGCTACCTAGATAGGCTACTGGGAAGTTCAGGGCCACCACTGTAGATTTATTAACTCTCCTTTTCCATACAAAAGGTTCAGGACCAGTAGCTATTGTAGGTAACGTATACTGTCCTGTTTAATTTTTTCTAATTAATAAACAAATAGGCCTAGAGGTTGTGCTACTGTAATGTAAAATAGCTAGCTAACATCTATTTTCATAACAGACTAGTCACACAAAAAAGTCCAGCATCACATGGAATCATGGATCACGATTCACCAACATACTTTTTCAAAAGCTGTGTTGTGCTGAAGCCAGTACTCTTGGTTCCAATTCTGTGTATCAATGAGGCTGGTTCTGTATGAAGTGTGCAGAGGTGTCTCATTCTTCGGAGTGTGGTAGTGCACATGACGTAATCTGGACACAGGATGTGCCGGACCAACACAATCACATTCAATATTTTTTAGATCAGGCCGCACTTCTCCATGGCTCGACTTCTGGTTCACCTGAAATACAAGTAAGCATTCAACTCATTTAGCTATAACAAATTCAGTTTTCATAGTACCTATTGCTCTTCATGGCTGTAAGAGGTCAAAAAGTATGGTAGGTATAGGTAGGTGACTAGGCAGTGGAAAATAATCATATCCTACCTCATTGAAAAGCAACTGAAAAGTGAAGTGTCACACAATATTGGTGGCACCAAACTTTGATAAAAGTCGAGGTGCCACCTCCATAGCTAATAATTATAGCTAGCTAGATTGATTCATAGATGCACACAGCTTCTAAAGAGAAGGCCAATGGCAAATGAGAAAAAGCTACAGAAGAAACACCAAGGAGACTAAATGACACTAATCATTTTCGTGCCTATACCTATATAAGGTTAGGTTGGCATGTTCTGAAAAACGGAGTGACTATGGACGCCAGGAGTGACTTTGAACAAAAACAGATAGATAGATAAGCTAAAAGAAACTTACTGCAGTGACAGAAAAAGAATCAAATGTAAAAAGGACACTTCTACAGTGTAGTAAAGTTGGTATCTCCAGGCCTACACTCAAACTTGACTAACATAAACGCAGATGGGAATACGTTTTGTTAATTGGGATAGGTTTGTTTGTTTTGTACGTCAGTTGGACGTCAAAGTTGTAAACTCAACTTCGACGTCAACCTGACTCTGTAATATTTGTCTGAGGGACTTGTTCTTTAACTCAAGCTGAAAACAATTTATCACCTTTGAAATGGACCTTGTACCATTTTTCGGCTGTTAAAACTTTTGCCGCAATGACTAAAAATTGAAAACTTTGCCATGGGGCGAAATCAACCCTCGGGGTGATGAAATGGCCCAACCTTACAGTATCATATGAACAACTTTGCCAGCATCACCAGCATTTGTCATAGATCTAGGCAATGCTTTTTCAAATGAGAAATTGATGTCAAGGCAGCCAAGCAAGCCCAACACAATTTTATTTATGTTAACACTGTAACAAACTCACCTGAGTTAATGTATACAATGCACCATTTGGAAATGAAACAAATGATACTCCTTTTATCTTCTCATAAAGCAAGCTCTTTTGCACCAGGGTTTTGGATGCTGCTGCAATAAACATCATCCACTGACTACTGACTACAGCAAAATTTTAATCACTATATTAGAGCTGAAAGAATCAT
The DNA here is from genome assembly GCA_001587735.2 of Parhyale hawaiensis. Classification (NCBI taxonomy): domain Eukaryota; kingdom Metazoa; phylum Arthropoda; class Malacostraca; order Amphipoda; family Hyalidae; genus Parhyale; species Parhyale hawaiensis. The sequence goes on from LQNS02278081.1 coordinate 11,449, forward strand.
AATAGCTGACATAATTCAAACAGCAGATCACAGCAATGGCAAATCACTTACAGTGCCTGACACTAGGCTAGGTAGGTAGCTACTGCTGTTCAAGAGTGTTGGGTGTAGTTGAGAATTTAAACATCTTTGTACATGTCAGTATCTATGTTATGAGATTTTTATAACCCTCAGGAACTGCATAGACTAACTGGCTATCAATATAAAAAGGTAAAAGACTTATTTTACCCCACCTCTCGCTCACTTGACACCATGTAGGACTTGGGCCCAGGGATGATGCTGCCGTTACATCTTCATAGCCCCTTCACAAGTGGTTCCTATTAAAATTGTGACAAATTCCAATAGTCTACCAACATAAGCCCCCTACTCGGTCGATAGCCTTAACAGAGGAATTTTCTATGGCCTTTGATAGGTAGGGTAGCTATGGTCTCCCAGGATTACCACCACCTGCTCTCCAAGATCATGCTTTCAGGTCTAGCCACCTAATATCCTCCCGCATGTGGCCCAAGGGTGGGAGAAAGTCGGCCTTCCACACAATCAACTAATGAAAACTAGTTTCAACTAGTGAAAACTAGTTTCAACTAGTGAAAACTAGTTTCAACTAGTGAAAACTAGTTTCAACTAGTGAAAACTAGTTTCAACTAGTGAAAACTAGTTTCAACTAGTG
>LQNS02278081.1:33756-45552 GCA_001587735.2 Parhyale hawaiensis
CTGCCCTGGCAAACATCGTGGCGCCTCAGACCGAGTTTTCACAAATTATTTTGCTCTAAAGGTAAACGCAACTGGCTGTTAGGCGCCGGTAAAGATAACGAACTTTGCAAAACGGTTTAAAGCGATGCTCACCATAGCCAGTTAGATACTATTGGAGAAGTGAAGGCAGCATCCGGCCTAAAATTAATAGCGCCATAAGCTCCTCTAATGCAAACTAACGGTAGTTGTTAAAAAATCAAGTAGGAGTCTGCGGTATAGCTGCATTCATTAGTAGACCAGCATGGCATGCTTGGTCTGCCGGGATTCAAACACGTCTTTAATATAATATAATCGATATATCAGTAATAATATGAACGACAAGCATTCTGGAAGCGCGTACTTGTAACTCGACTACAATGTCTACGCTTAATGTGGAGTCGCCCCCGGAGGACTCCATACTGTATAAAGTGTCCTTAGTTAGACTTTCAGGACTTCAGGACATCTTATTACCGTGGCCAAGCTTCTCCCTATGTTTCATTCTCTTGAACGACCTAAATTTGTTGCGTTTTCCCTCTTCTTTTCCGTTAGACATGCGGTCCTAATGCACGGTCCCTTGCCCATGTTTTCCCAGTTTTTTTCTTTCTTTCTTTCTTTCTTTTCACAAGCTTTAGATCGTTTGTTTTCCTCTGCTACATTATTATTATTAAACCTTCACGCTGGAACTCCCACGGACAGGTAATACAACCCAAATGAAGCATCTTGCAACACCGGAAAGCCCAAAACGCTGCTAAAGGAAATCCAGTAAGAAACCATTAACAGCTGGCTTAAACGCCTGCAGGCCAATACAACCAATGCCAATGCCGGCAACAAATTGCAAACCTTAGCCGACCAGCGCAGTTGCAATGGAGTGGGAGGCTGAAAGTAACACAGCTAATAATAATGAAATTCAGCGTGGAGTCATGCTAACTTTGCATGAACGGAAAATTGCGCCGGTGGGGAAGAAGCATGCTCATGTTCCGGTTCTACGCAAAATGTATATGGTTTCGCTCTTCATCATGAAGGTACTGTATCTACCTCTGAAGGCTTGCCGTGCCTATAGCGACCTTGATAAACTGTGTGGGTTGATAATGCGCTTAATTTTTGTGCGCTGAATCAGTTCTCTCTGAACCAAATGAAGACGACACTGAGCGAAGGTTAATTTACACAACGCAACACTTGCTGTGCAAAGCGGCTGCACTCCTTGCATGGTACGCGTTTTTTTTTTTTTTTCTTGAATTCTTGGGATTGCACTTCTGGAAACACAATTTTGAGGCTTGCCTTTACATTTCACTTTAGTTTTGCGCATTAGCTATTGAAATTCGGCATCTATATTTATTTTAAGCTTGTGGCAGTCGCACTTACATTGGAGGTTATGGGCTATCGCATACCTTGCCATCCCGAGCTACGCAGGTGCGAAATCAGAAAGGGTATAAATTTTCCTCCCAGACAAGGTGATGTGGGGAAAAGAGTCGTCACGAAAGTTGCACCATATTAATGGTGTTTAATCAATGGGGGTAAAACAACACTGTGATGAACGTAAACTTGATGAATTGAATCTCCACACTGCATCAGAGCAGATCCAGGGCTCGCCTGATGAATTTTATATCAAAACTCTGATCAACAAAGTAAAGGTGCCTAGGAAGGAGTGCTAAGCGAACTAGAGCACTCTGAGAGTGCATACCTCCGCCAAGTAAGGCAACGGTAACGAAAAATTCAAATTGGTACTGAAACCATGAATTTTTTATCAACTTCAATATCTAATCATTTGTGATTTTTGATAGTATCAATAGTTTCAGCAATGCTTTTTGTAGATCCATTCATAACTTTTTGAGTTATGCTGTTAATAAATATTATGACAAATATAAGTCAAAAATACAAGCGAACCAACCGATCTGCACCAAAATTTAACCATTTTTGTCTTTTAACATTACTAACATCTGTAAATTTCATACAGATCAATTCAAAACTTTTTGAGTTATTGCTTAACAAACATTGTGACAAACATAAGTCAAACATACAAACGAATTAACCGATCTGCACCAAAATTTAATTATTTATTTCTTTTCACATTACTAACAACTCCTGTGTGTTTCATAAAGATCCATTAAAAACTGTTTTGAGTTATTGCGCAAACAAGCATAAAATCAAACACAGCGACAAAGATATGAACGAACTAACAGATCATCACAAAAATTTGGTCATTTTCTGTTTGTGAGATACTTAACAACTCATGAATATTTCATAAAAAATCCGTCCTTAACTTTTTGAGTTATCTTGGTGACAGACAAAGAGAACAACTGAATAACAGACAAATAGACAGACAAACCCGACGAAAACATAACCTCCTTGACGGAGGTAATGCAGCAACTGAAACTGCGGTCAGTGGAAACTTGAGATACTCAGCCTCTTTATATCCTATTCACCACACCGATGCCTCGACAGTACTCTGAGCAAGACAAAACAACCATGCATGCTGCAAAGTAAACTGTGGTGCTGGTTAACTTGAAGAGCAAACGGTGCTACTGAATGGCAGAGCTTCTCTCGCGAATGTTAGATCAAGACGCGGAAGTGAAAAAAATGGCATTGCATGTAAGTTTGCAGCAGGAAGGACGCAACACAATTATTAGGTGGCTAGGGCAGTACGGAGCCTGTCGGCCCAGCATTGCTGCCCAGGAAAAGTCAGATTGGTGGACATGCAAGAAGTATTTTTCCTCAAAGCTGGGAGCACATCAATCACGCCACAGCATCTGTTCGTGACAGGTACTCAGGTCGGAAAAGGCACCGGAAGCCAAAGCCACCTAAAGCTTTAGCCTTTTATCACGCTGGGCTTTCGTAACGGTGTCGACCATCAGCGCTGTGGCTACATCACGCATTTGTCTCACCCCAATGACAGAATGAGGTAAGTCGTACAGTGTTTGATCTCACCAGGGAAATTGGTGTAATGGGTAGCCACTTTCAAGCTTTCGTGATAGGGTCTGACGTTTGAGCGTGTCTAGACTACAGGAGTACACATCCCCCAATTTTTATCAGCCGCGAAAGAAGAGAGAGTTGATAATATTATCGTCCTGTACCTATGTGTTCATATATACTTGTTTGTAGCCTACCGGTATGTCTTTACGCACAAACTTTTCAGCTGTTCCACCCCCCAATCTCGGGTGCTGGTCTTACGCCACGAGACAGGCTAGTATTTTATATGGCATTGTAAAATTTCTTGGCGTTATTATTGTATGTTTCTACGTGTACTTCATGAAACAAATATGAGCACACGGCTTATAGCCTATGATGCTGCAGGAATACATTTGGTGTTACGGACGTCGACCACAAAGTTTGCTCTTGTAGCGGTCTGAAGTTTCTCTACGTACATGTTATATTAGGATTACCCAGGCGATGATGTAACTGTCCAATCGATACTACTAGTCTTTTAAGTGCAGTTTCCTCAAGTAGTGGTCTCACATCCCTGTACACATGTTACATGCTAGTACAACGGTTTGTAAGATTATAATGCTGTAAATATTTTCAATTATCATATACACATACAAATGCTTTGATAATTGCCACAATTAATGATAATTTTCTTATTATGCATCCCATGTATACACTAGCGAACGTTAGTTAACGAATAGTAAATCGCTTAAGTATAAAGCTATTATTATAAATTAAATGCTGAACCAAAAGGCTTGAAGATTAACATAAGTCTAGACACCTACTTCCAGAGGTGGGAAGCGGTAATTTTTTCCATTGAAGCGGTATCGGTAAAGCGGTAACAGATTTCCAAAGTTCTGGTATCGGTAAAGCGGTAATTTTTCAGAACAATTACCAGTGGTATCGGTAAAGCGGTAAAGCGATATCGGTAATCCAGTAATAAAGCGTTAATAGGCTCTACTGCTATTTAGAAACAGCAAAACTCAAAATTAGTCTGAATTACCTTGAAAATTTCTTGATTAACTTTGCATAAGTTTTAAAATCTTCTGATATGCTGAAGTAAGAGGAATAGCGCTTTGTTTCCGAGTAAAGTCTTGTATTTTCAACTAAAATAAAAACATTTTATTTATTTTACACAATCAGTCCACCATGTAAATATATAGAGGTATCGTAAGTTCTTAAAATAAATTACTCAGTGGAAATTTCAGACTATTCAGCAACATTACGATGAGATGTACATAGTTGTAGTTTACTAGTTTAGTTGAAGTTCTTGTAAATGTTACACAAAAGGAAACTATGCTAATCTTATGTGCATTAAAATTATGTTGCCGGACCCAAGGAAATTTCACGTTTATTGTTTTCACTTACCTTAGTTTGACCTGAGGCCGCGGTTCTAACTTAACTCACATCAGTCATGACGAGATCGAGACAATTTCTAGCAACATGCGTAGACCCAAGGGCAAGGTGCACACAACTAGATAAGGTGAAAAATTCCAACGCAGCCTCACCATGGTCATCAGTCGGCGACACAGACTCCAACCAGTCCCTGTGGTGCGCATTAACATCTCCAATAAAAACAAACGCTGACTTATCATTTGGGTGAAATTTATTTGCATTTCAATATTTCCTGATGGTGTCTCTTAACATCTGCAACGAAGAGAAATGCAGTATTTTCATTCTATTTCTGTTTATTTCCCAACATGCTTTACAATGATCTGAAATTTTATCATGATATGTACAATATAGGTTTCTATGTAGAATTATGTCAATTTTCAAGCCTTTTGGTTTGGTGTTTTATTTATAATTAAGGTTTAATAACTCAGTGTTTCACAGTCCCTAACTTACTCTCGTTACTGTATGTATACCGTACTCGTATATTGTTCTAGGCAGCCAGCAAAATCTTTTCAGGAATACGATAGAAAAAAGTTGTAAAGAAAGAAAATAGCCGCGCGCGAAATAATCTCGATCCGTATGTAGAAGCATATCCAAAATTAGACTTCGTGTAATTGCCTATGATTATCTTCAATTCATTATAGGAATGTATCCCCAGAAGAAGGTTACGATCGGGTCTTACTTGTATGCGGTGCATTATTGATACGCTCACCGTAAACTAACTACGAAAATCACGCATTAAGTTTACTAATGAATTTTTATAACCACCGTACTTACAGTTTGTTCATAGTATTTTGAACAGTTGACTGAATAATCACGGTCACCAATTGAGTCTGCTCTATTTGCTAAATTCTGCTCAAGTGCGCAAGTTTGCCGGTTTTCTGACATCGGCTCGCTGGTCAAAACTGGCAAACTCGCGATCGTGTTGAGCACAAGAATAAAAGACCGCATTTATTGAAATAAGTTGTTACCTTTCGAAAGATTTAAATCCTACAGTATAATATAAAATAAATATATTTTATGTATGATATGAAATGGTAGCATTGCTGTAACGTGGCGGAACATTATAAGTTGAAAATAACAAGATCACGTATGAGGTTCAATGAAGGTGTCATCGACTTGCATGGCGAAGTCGAGCGATGCTAACTAAGCTCACGAGGCTTGAATTGTTTGTATATTACACGGGAGCTTCGGCTTCCCCACTTTGGACCGAGCTGCAGCTGTTAGCAGCAGCCCTCGTATATGGCTGAGAAGCCTAAAATTCTTCTGTACAAAGCACGTCTATTTTAGGTAATGTGTAAAACTGAAACGAAAGTTGCTAAAAAAAGCTCTCCTGTTTGAATTTTGGATAATTCAAATCTGGGGCTTTGCTTAACTTGACTTTCCTGTGCCAATCGATGACACTTCATGGCAGTGGAGGTCCGTAGCTGCTTAAAGAAGAGCCTCGGCACAGTTCCAACCTCTGACTGAATCCCGTCCGAGACTCTGCCCGCTAAAGGGTTAAGCAAAGAATCACCTCTGACAAAACAGCACGTAGTACTGTATACATCAGTGCCCAATCCTGTGGTTGATGAAAGAATTACAAATACAGTATCCTATTATAGAACTCTGCACTACTTCCACTTACGAATACGATCAGAGAAATTTTTAAAATGGCAAGCTTATATTTACCATTAGAGATAGAAGTTTAAACAGGAGTCTGAATATGAATAGATTTAACGATTAAAAGGTAAATAAAATTCAAGTTGCTGTTACAGTGATTTTTTGCGTTTAGCAAACACAAGCTTCCTCTGTCGTCACGAGAAGAAAGGATAGACTTAATTATAAACTTACCGTATTGCAGAGCGATTAGACAGCTGAGCAGCACGCCGTGCAGAGTTCATACATAGCGAGGACATCCTGCAGCAACAAACTCCCCAGCAGGTCTCGAGACTGCATATGGCGTGATCGAACTGCGACGAAATTTTCTATGTCGCGGCAAGCGATTTTATGAAACTTTTCAAGAGACGCGGCATTCACCACTATAAATCACAGCAGTTAGAGAATGAAGACCAAAAGTGGCGTAGTTGTCAGGTGGACGGAGAAAAGTGGCCAACTTGTCAGTTGTATGTTCAATACCACTTGTGCTTGACCACATATGGATGCACTGCTTATATAGTAATGTCATACTAACATACAATATGACCGTAAACACGACGCAGCAGAAATACGCCAAACTTGATATTACGTTAAAAATGCGCATTCATACATGAAAGAAAGCAAACATTCGTAGTGCTTTCTAGATCAACTAGCGAAATTTTTTTGCCAGTAACTTCTGGCGACACTGTTAATGCAGTATGCATTTTTACTGTAAATACCTGCTGGCAGATTCCATGGGTACGACGATGTCACTCTTCAGAACCCGAGACTTGACGTTAGTGACTGAATTCCACATCTTTTGAATATGGAAGCCAATTATCCGTCAGTAGGAAATACAAAATTTTGCAGCAGCTCGCAGCATGACGGGCGTATTGTTCAGCACCTTCCACACAGCAACCAGTGCGAGCGAAATCAGTCATTGCCATGTCACAAACCACAGCAAAAATCGCACATCAGCTTCTGGTCCTGTTGTACCGCGAGCTCGATGTTCCACGAGCACGGATGTTGAGAATTTTTGTTGCTGACTCACAGTAAACCAAGTAAGTAGTAGTTTCCAGCCCTGACAGTAACCTATAAAACTTATAGGAAGTCACGAATAAGAAATCCCTGTAAATGCAGCTAGAGGCCGATTCTTGCACTCTGCCCCAAAGAGCTTACTGCCAACTATCTTCACGGTTAACATCTTGACAAATCGTTTGGTAGTCACACACACGCGTACAGTTCTATTTCAAGCCAGCCAGGTTCACACTAGCAACTTTCATTACCGCAACAGCCTGGAGTCCCACAAATGACGCTGCTACTCTGAAGACTGACGGAGGTAAATGATGAGACGGCAGAATGTACCTACCATGTCGTATTTTTGAATATCGACGAGATTCGTTTTATGATGCGCCAGAATTAACCGCTTTTGTAACATTACCTGGGTATGCAACAGTGCTATGAGCATGTATTAACACTTTCTCTGTCTTGAATAACAAAAGAGCAACGAAAACGCTCTAAAAATCTTACAAATCCACAGTACAACACAAATGACGCACTGCCACGAAGCCACAGCTTTTAACTTAGGTAAACATGTTACAATCAGTGCTGAATTGTATGAGTCTGTTACAAGCTACAACGGACAAAAAACATGGAATATTTAGATACTTATGTCAAATTATAGTTGTACACGCAAAATAAGTGCTTAAAATGCAAGTTGTCATTGTTTCCTATCCAAATTGATTCCAGAACCAAAATTGATTCATGCTATTCGTAAACCAAGCCAGACCAGAATTTTTTGTTTTGTTTTGTTTGTAAACGATAGCAGCAAGATAATTATCTGAACACTCTTTATTGGTGGTGGGAGATTTATTACTTATTTAAATCTGAGCATTCTGATTTTGGCTTTTTATTGGAGATTGGAGTACATGCAGAAGGTAAACAGACCCAATAATAAAAAAAAACCTTTCGTACTGCCGTAACAAATTATCCCACACTGTACTGTGCTTACGCGACAGATCGGCCAGGTTGTGTTAGCATCTGAACAACTTTTTATACTGAAGATCGATGTCAACAATTTGTAGTAATACACAAGTACACTCGTAATTGCACCCAAACTATGTTGCCAATCCACGGTTAGTTTGTAAATGCGCTGTAGGGAATGCTTCAACTAGTGGCAACGTTCACACGCACAGTTAATGTGAAACTCAACCAGTAGTCTGTCGACATTTTCAGGAAAAGACTGATGGGCTTCCGCGGACCGCAAGTTACTAGTGTGACAAAGGACCGCAAGTCGCTAGTGACAAGATGCAAAGAGTGTAACGGGAGAACTCAATGGGAATAAAATAAAAATTAGCGAGACCGCACGTGGCCAAATGATGTCACAATGAGAAGTCGAAGCATTTCAGGGTCGGACCTTAGGCCTTCGTAGGTTTGGTTCTTAATCCTAACCAAAATTAGTAGCAGCGTTATATTCTTGTCGCGAAAGGAGCCATAAGAACAGTTATTACTCAAACTTTCTGCACTTGACGACAACTGTTTTACCTAGTTTTGGGCGTGGATGCTGCTCAAGTAGCTGGCCAGTCGGAGTGGGAAATTCAATGAATGAAGTTAAAAAAAATACAGTGATATGTTTAAATATGTCTTGTGAAGAGTAGCTACTACGAAATGAATATTTGGTGCAAATAATATTTCATTTCAAAGAAGAAATTAAATCAGGGCGCCATATCGGCTCAGATCTTGCCTCTGGTACTGTAAAAGTTTTCACAAGCCTCCTCTGCAATTTTCTGTTGATAATTGTTTATTGTTCAATTAGTATATGGTCTCTTCATCTCAAAAATGCGTTCACACTGCTGCGTTGCAGCAGATTACTGCAATTATTGTTTGGCATATCAAAACTTTGATTTTTTTCTTACGTTGCAACTTGCTCGATATTTTCATACGAATTAGGTTTCGAAATAAGCCGGGTTCACATTGTAATCTTTTGTTTTCTGCACTCAGTAAAGTGCGATCTGATGCTTTCTTGCTTCATTGTAAACATTAGCAAAGTCCACAGCGTTTTTATAGTAATGTCACTGCAAATATCAAGAGATATCAGATAACTTACTAAAGACACTAGCTTAAAAGACACATTTCAAAGCGAACATTTTACAACATCTTTGTGGACACGCAATTTTGTTTTGAAGGAAGCAACAATACGTTCGCACCCTTTGTACTGCATACGGAAAACAGAAAAAACTGTTCAGAAGATTCAACAACGCTTTGAACGAGTTATTTCAGCTTATTAACCTACTTACTGTCTTACTGCGCCCTGTGTGTCAACAAAAAAAAAAAAAAATGCTAAATGATACCCACGAAGTCAGTAGGGAGTGCGCGCTTTGCTAGACACAATTGTTCAGCTTTTGAAAAACATATCTACATGATAGTATTCTGGTGAAACACGTAAGGTTTTTTTCACCTAGTAAACTATTCTGCTTCACAATCCATTTACAGTTATTGTGGTATAATTTATTTGTGCGAATTATTAGTGTTGGTAATTAACTGTAAAAAATGATGTTAATTTACGGTGTCTTCCCTTACATTTTGACTGGTGAATCAGTCAATAACATGAAACATGGTAGCATCTCCCCATTTCCTTCCGGCTCCCCTCCGGGGGCATAGGATGGGCCATATATAGGCCATAGGGTTAGGTTAGTTAGGTTCGCCCATCCTATGTTATGGGGAGTAGCGCCCCCAGGGGGTTTGAGTCGGTTACCTTAGCCATTAGCTAGGCCTTCGGGACGTCTGTTTTCGTGCCCACTTTGCTTCCTTCCACTTTCATAGGTACTCCTACTGATCTTACTGTTGTCTGTTCTTCCTATTCTTTCCCGACTTGCTGTTCCCATGCGCGTTGATCCTGTGTGGGAACACCTTCGTGCAAGCAGATTTAATTGACATTCTATTAAACCTCCTGTTTCTCGATCACACGTGGATTAGTGAATACGTTGAAAATACTAACGCTCATATCGGCCTCTAGATAGAGAGCGAAGTGCTCGGTATTATTTTACTTTCACTTACACATGATTTTTATGACTTTTCTTGTGTTCAGTATGTAAATTGGGTCAATTCAAGACATTTTACACCAATGACGTTTTCGTCGCAAATGCTTAGTTTTTGAGATATATGACTTTGAAGTTCCCATTGTTTTTCTATGGGAGAAAATACCGAGCGCCGGCGAGCGGTCCCAACAAGCGAAATTAGGNAGTGAAACCAAGTTCTGACAAGTGAAACCAAGTTCTGACAAGTGAAACCAAGTTCTGACAAGTGAAACCAAGTTCTGACAAGTGAAACCAAGTTCTGACAAGTGAAACCAAGTTCTGATTCGTGAAATCAAGTTCTTAAAAGTGTAACCAAGTTATAAATAGGGAAAAAAAGTTCTGAGAAGTGAAATCAGGTTCTGAGAAGTGAAACCCAGTTCTGATTAGTGAAACCAAGTTCCGAATAGTAAAACCAAGTTCCTAATAGTAAAACCAAGTTCTGAATAGTGAAACCAAGTTCTGAATAGTGAAACCAAGTTCTAAATAGTGAAACCAAGTTGTAAATAGTGAAACCAAGTTCTAAATAGTGAAACCAAGTTTTAAATGGTTAAACCAAGTTCTAAATAGTTAAACCAAGTTCTGAATAGTGGAAACAAGTTCTGAATAGTGGAAGCAGGTTCTAAATAGTGGAAACAAGTTCTGAATAGGGGATTCAAGTTCTCTATGTTTTGTACAGTGGAAACAAGTTCTGAATAGTGGAAACAAGTTCTGAATAGTGGAAACAAGTTCTGAATAGTGGAAACAAGTTCTGAATAGCGGAAACAAGTTCTGAATAGCGGAAACAAGTTCTGAATAGTGGAAACAAGTTCTGAATAGTGGAAACAAGTTCTGAATAGTGGAAACAAGTTCTGAATAGCGGAAACAAGTTCTGAATAGCGGAAACAAGTTCTGAATAGCGGAAACAAGTTCTGAATGGTGGAAACAAGTTATAAGTATGGGAAACAAATTCTGAATAGTGCAAACAAGTTCTGAATACTGGAAACAAGTTCTGAATACTGGAAACAAGTTCTGAATACGGGAAACAAGTTCTGAATACTGGAAACAACTTCTGAATACTGGAAACAAGTTCTAAATACTGGAAACAAGTTCTGAATACTGGAAACAAGTTATAAATAGTGGAAACAATTTCTGAATAGTGGAAACAATTTCTGAATAGTGGAAACAATTTCTGAATAGTGAAAAAAAGTTCTGAATAATGGAAACAAGTTCTGAACTTCTCAATAATGGAAACAAGTTCTGAACTTCTGAATAATAGAAACAAGTTCTGAACTTCTGAATAATGGAAACAAGTTCTGAACTTCTGAATCGTGGAAACAAGTTCTGAACTTCTGAATAGTGGAGACAAGTTCTGAACTTCTGAATAGTGAAACCAAGTTTTAAATAGTGAAACCAAGTTTTAAATAGTGAAACCAAGTTTTAAATAGTGAAACCAAGTTTTAAATAGTGAAACCAAGTTTTAAATAGTGAAACCAAGTTTTAAATAGTAAACCAAGTTTTAAATAGTAAACCAAGTTTTAAATAGTGAAACCAAGTTTTAAATAGTGAAACCAAGCTTTAAATAGTGAAACCAAGCTTTAAATAGTGAAACCAAGTTTTAAATAGTGAAACCAGGTTTTAAATAGTGAAACCAGGTTTTAAATAGTGAAACCAGGTTTCAAATAGTGAAACCAAGTTCTGAATAGTGAAACCAAGTTCTGAATAGTGAAACCAAGTTCTGAATAGTGAAACCAAGTTCTGAATAGTGAAACCAAGTTCTGAATAGTGAAACCAA
>LQNS02278081.1:89616-102398 GCA_001587735.2 Parhyale hawaiensis
CCTTCCTTCCGCCGCTTCATCAAGAAAAAGAAAGAAAAGGGTTAGGAGAAGAAAAAGATATGGAAAATTAATGGAGTTTAAGATATGTATATCGTAGGCACCACACGTCTTCACAGCTCAACGTTCAACCTCGAATTTAATTTTCGGAATGGGAGGTTGCGATAAAGGTACCGACGCGATGTGACACACGCACAAATATTCGAAGAAGTCAGCGTCCCGGAGAGGACAGGGGCACAGCCACAGTAAAGTAAAGGAAACTTTACTGTGGGCACAGCTATGCTGCGCGGCTGCCCCCCAATATTTTTGACGTTCCGCCGCCCCTGTATATGAACCAAAAGTTGCTTAGCTAGCCAGAAGCTGAGGAAACTCTCGCAAATGTTCCAAATACTCTGCTCCAAATTTTGCCCCTCTATTCACCTGTGAGAATGATCCGATGGTCAACAGACGTCGAGTTCCATGCAAACTCCACTCACAGGCACCGCTTTATTTGGAAAATGATCAGTTCAGAAGGAGCTGGGGAGATCACCACTTATTCATCAATCGTAACTATATCTCTATGTCGCCCAAAAACTTTGCTACAATGCTAGACGTCACATCAGTATCTTTAGCAATAATTGTATTACAAGTAAGAACTTAGACATCTCTTCAAATCGGGAGTTAATTAAATATCTTGACCAGACTACTAGGCCTACAACTATGAAACCTCACAACCTTTTTTCTCCAGGAATACCACAATGTAAACAGCATATGACGAGATTACACTACAGTCAGAGGAACTTGTTCTCTTTCTTAATCTTCTTAATCTTTTATTGTAAGCATGCCTATGAAATAATCGAAAAGGTTGCTAAAATCTTAGGTGTCGATCAAGTAATTGGCAACAACCCTGTTTAACGTTGTGCAAAGGTTGTATCACATTTTTTTTCCATGCCTCCTTTTCTGAGCAAGCCGTGAAAGTTTCACGGATTGGCCCAGCACCTAATTTTTTGCAATGTTTTTTCCATTGAGCGTAAAAAGGCCCCACCAAGCCAATAAGTTTCAGCTTCACGGGTTGGCTCAGCACTTGAATTACTTGAATTTCTTCCTATCTTATTCCCATAGAGCGCGGTCGGAAAAATATAAATATATTTATAAATAAATAAAAGCACGACGTGAAAAACTTATATAGTGCTGTTGTTTGATGGTGTGGCCTCCATTTCACCCAATTTGAATCCCAATCGAGAATTATTGGGAAATCTAAAGCAGGCTCTTCACGAGGATGGTAAGCAATAAACACAAAAAAATTATGAAAAGAAATTCAGCCGACTGCAAGTAAAATCCCTTAATCTCAAGTAAAACTAGAGAGCACTCTGAGTGCGCAAACCTCCGCCAAGCAAGGCAACAGTAACGAAAAATTCAAATTGGTTCTGATACTATGATTTTCTTTGTATCAGAGCCAAAATTAATCAGTTGTGCCCCTTGATAGTATTACCAACTTCTGTAATTTTCATGAACATCCGTTCATAACTTTTTGAGTTATGCTGCTAACAAACATTTTGACAAACATAAGTCAAACACAGAAACAGACCAACCGATCATCACCAAAATTTAATCATTTACCATATGTCTTTTTTATCTATGCTAACAACTCCTGTAAATTTCAGAAAGAGCCGTCCATAACTGTTTGAGTCATTGTGCTAACAAGTGTAAACTATAACGACAAGCAGACGAACGAATAGATCATCCCAAAATTTGGTCATCAACTCATCGTATTATACGTTTCAACTCATATGAATTTAATGAAAATTCGTCCATAACTTTTCAAGTTATTTGCTTAAAAATAGGTAGACAGACAAACAAATAGACAGATGAGCTGATTTTTACCAAAAGGTAATCATCTGTTTCTGTTATCATGCATAACAATCCTTGCAAATTTCCTAAAGATCCGTCGTCAACTTTTTGAATAATCTTGATGACAGACAAACAGAATAGAATAACCGAAAAACAGACAGACAAACCCGACAAAAACTTAATTTTCCTCAGCGGAGGGAAAAATTGGCAGATTCTTTGGACAAAAGAATTCAACTTGTTTTACTAAACAAAGGCTGCTATGTAAAATGTTTCATTGTTTTTTCCTGATTTAATTTCTTGTCATGAACGTATTTGACCATCATTAATTTGATTGTTCATATAATACTTTTTATAATCCTTTTTAAAACTGAATTTCCGTTTAATATAATTTTTTGCAGAATTAACCTATATAATGCCATGGTATGCCTGAATATTGAACAAACGTTCATAAAATTTAAATAACTTCGAATAAGGTGATCATAATTGAGAATGAGCTTTAATTCAATAGTTGAAATGTGTCTTCGAAGTACCAAGCATTTCCAATCAATAAGGAATATTTAATGGACACGTTTTCTCAAGCTAATAGCGTGGACCGAGGTGCATGTCCGTGAAGGTTTTAACCACGCCTATTGCTCTTCAGTACTTGGATCCTTCGATCGAAATGTTCTCTCTTGCTGTTAATGGCAGTTTTGGCAAACGGTTAATAGGAAACAAAAAATGAAAGACTACAAATAAACAACAACTGGTCTAACGAGTTTTTTTTTTACATCCCTTCCACGATCTTGAAGTTATACTGTAAAAATAGTTTTTGAGCCACCTTAAGATTTGCCTGAGCAAAGAAAGCTGGGATATTTATTCATTATTTATATCATTTATTCCTCTAATGGCTGGAGTTTTTTTTTTTTTAATACTAGCATAATTGGTACAAGACGGGTATAATAAAATATAGAGGAGCAATCAGATAATGCTTTCAAAGTAGCTATGGCAGGAAAGTGGAACCCCCAAAGCCGGAGACAGCCAAATGAATACTTTGGGTTTCTGTATCTCAGTTTAGAGAAGACCAGCCAAGTGTACAGCATCGCTGTTTTCTCGACGTTAGTGAAACTCTTCATTTGGCTGACATCACAAGAACTTCTGAAGTTTGGCAATTGAATGCTCTTCCAAGTTTGACTACTTATTTTTTTCTGGTCTTTCATTGTTGCATCATCCGTCACTATAATAATTCACGGCAGATGGTACTTTAGTGCAGGCCCAACTTCAGTCGCCTTCTTAGTGTCAGTTGCCTCGCTTTGGAGCACCGTAGGCAGGAAAAACGCTTGGTCACCGGTCAAATGTTTTTATTCTAAAATCTACAAAAAATAAAATGTCGAACTTGTTTAACGCTACTAGCATATAGCATTTCCATAAGACAGTAATGGGTTTCCATAAGTTAACCATCCACCCAGAGCACGCTGCAGAAATCGCGCCGTAACAGAAAACGTTCAGCAGCCACAGTATGTATCTGAGTGAGCCTTCTGAGGCTGATCTCAGATCCCTATGTGGGTTACCTGCGCCAGTGACTGGCTGTCACTTGGCTGAGCTCGCGGCGTTCGGTGGTGGCAGTGCGCGCAGCTCTTCACTCGCTCTAAGCCAGCCCAGTCAGTGTAGCTTGACCTCAAACTATTCAACAGTAAATAATGATGTTGCTGCAGCGTGCATAACTCACGTGAACTGTACCTAAGCTTCGACAAAATTTAGTGATTAGGTCATACTGAGCAGAAACATTATTTAGGGTTGGGAAGGAAATTGGCCATAGGAACAATATAACCATGGGTAGGTCTTTAATTATTGTGTGCGCGGTGGCAGTGCTATGCTGGGGTTTGCCTGCCCTCACCCACGCCAAGAAGATACCCCGCTGGTGGATGAAGGTCGCCCAGAAACAAGGGTGAGTGCATTGTTTCTTTATTTTCATTCTTGACCCCTTTTTTCAGCATATCAAATTCTTGCTTAACTTTCCAACGAGGTGTGTGCTCACTACCAATTGCTTTACATTGTTTCAAGCTTCAATTGGGCGTGTGCTTGATGATTTTGATAATTATTACTGCACAAAATTGTCGCACCATCAACTGCGTTGCCATGATGAGTACTACTATGGTCTGAGATAAGATTTTTTCTCCCTTTTGACGTGCATTGTACATGCCTTGTTTCAAGTGCCACACAAATATAGCTGCCGCCGACAGAATTTTTAATGTAGCTGTGGAAGAACATTGTGAATTTCTCACCCGTTTGGATGGAAGTTGCTTATAGCTCATACTATACACTTATAGATAGAGGGGATATAATACGTTGTATAAGTTATACTATTAAATGCACTCGAAAAACAATATTCTGAAACTGAAAGCAAGATAATGAACCGCAAAAACGGCTGTCATATTATAGCTGTAATCTTATAAGGTAATACATAGTTATTGTATTTGAGAAATAATTCAAATACATTGAATTTATAAGCACAATGCGGTGTGTTCTATTATAGTTGTGTTGAATTGGCGATACGAACTGCGCATTAAGTGTTGAAAGTGACTTCGTCATACACAGCTTTGTAAAGGCTTAGGCTATAGAAAGGGTATTAACAGTAAACGAAAGACCCGCTCTGTTAATTTTTTGAACAAGAATTCTGGAATTGTTATTGATGAGTAGTGTAAGTTCCGCTGTTGTGCGTTTTGCTGTGTAAGGTTTCATTCAGATGCGTTAAAGGTAATGTCATATTTTTTGGATGCGGTAAAACTTCAGAAAATATGAAATCCTGTAGTAAAATAATTTTAACTAAATTTAGACTATAAATTTGTTTCTTGATAACTGTACCTTTTTACGAGCGCTTAACATTTTTTAGATATTAAATACAATCATTAACTTTTGTTGCTAGTCTTTGTAAATTTGGAAGTTCAAACTAACAAGTTAAGATGCACCAAGAAAGTGAAAAGATTGAAATAATTTCAAATCAGTTTTGGAGATTCTTACTCTACCCTAGGATATCACCGTGACCATTGCCATTGGTTGCATTACAGTAGGTACAGTTTAGCCACACCTTGGTACTGGACGCATTTGGTAAATGTAAGACCATATTTTGCAGATGAATTTCAAAATTTCAGAGCAACGTTCGCAGTAACAATTTTTTAAGGGAACAGAAGTCAAGAGAGAACTACCATGTGCAGTACAACGCCTACAGTTTTCCGATTGTGCCACTATTCCATGCCAACGCAATGCGTTAACGCGCTGAAATGTCAAAGGCTAATTTCATTTTTCCTCATTTACAACATTATAATAGGCTCGAGAATGCACTACACACATCAAAAGACTTATTCAAAATACTCGTATGAATGATTCTACCACAAGGCGGATACATCGTGCACAGACCCCCCGCGACGTATGAACACTGGGTTACCGACATTGGGAACACTGGGTCTTACGGAGAGACTTGCGAGCTGATAAGTTTGCTTTTCTTTGTGTTTTTTCGCTAAAATTTCCTAGCCTCCTAACTAGCGACAAGCATACTGCCATTTAAGAAATTGTCTTGGCTACCTCAGCGGATACTCAAATTAGCGCCAAAAACCCTTCAATACCACATGTGACCAGTGAATGTATATAAGCAAAAGAACTACTTACAAACATTTCAAAGTACGGTCAGCCTTCTACAACGAAACTTGTTTGCAATTAGGAAAATCTGCTCCTAAAAGTTTGTATTCTTGCGACTCTGATAATTGATTTTTTTGACAACTTTTGTGTTGTTCAAGAACGAGGCTGGGTGGCTTCTCCCATTGCGTTGTTGCCTCCTTCCCAGCACTAGGTTACGATTGCGTTGCGGTGGTCTTCTCGGGCACCGCAGACTAGTTTTCATGCATCTGAGTTCTTCGTGCTGTTGCTCCAATGATTTCGTGTAAACAGTAAATTACCGAAGCAATTCACAATATGAAAATTGACTCATGCAGAATACAAATCAGTAAGTACATTAACACGTGAAAAACTATTCTGTGCTACCTAGATTAGATACTAAAAGACATTAGCCCATTCCTAACTAGGAGACGAAGCATAACCATATCTGCTATAGTGATTAACGTTCATTGGCTGAAGGTGAAAGGTTAATGACGGTGCATTTGCAATGAAAATTAGATCAGCAGTTTTGCCTTAGGACCAGCTCCCATTGCTGGAACCTTCCTGAAAAGTAAGTGCTCTGCTGTAACTATGTCATGCGAGTAGGTGAAACTGTTCGTTTTTACTCATTTTTAAAATGCATGATAGCAATGTACCAAAGAGTTAACGCATAACCAATATAAGAAGTGATGATAATAATAATTGTATGATAAATCATGCTACGTGTATTGTTGTGTAAGTTGGACGTCAGTTGTGCGAATTATTGATTCGTTTGTAACGGTCTTGTCTTCATAAGAAATTAAAAGATGAGAGTTCTACTTTGCGGCACATCTTTGGTGACTTAGTCGGTCCCTTGCTTCTCACCATGGTACCCCCATTTGGCCCATATTTGGCTGGTTTTGAAAGTTGCTTGGGAAGTCCGTCTGTGCATTATTTTCATATCAGAGCCGAGCTCGGGGGTCAGTGTTTAATTTGTGAGAGGTCTAACATAGCCATAGCGTGTATTCAGTGTGCACCATAATGACCGCCGGTCAGACAGTATATATAGAGAGTCTGTGCTTACAATTTGTTAGAGCGACACACGCCTTCACTTCAAGAGTTGTTTATGTGCCGCCCTCTACACTCGCTCAAGATTAGACCCAGTAATCACAGGCTCCGGCCGCGCAATTGCAGTTCATGTTTTTAACATATCAAGGGAGCTGGCTGAAGGTGCATATGGTCGTGGAATTATCATTTATTTGCATTCGCAATCAAGTCCTGTTTGTCGTGTGCTGTTGAAGTCGTTAAAACAACCGCTGCTTTATCGAAAAATAAACTTACGCTTTTCTGTTCGAGTGCAAATCTAAACCTGAATGTTTGCCTTCGCTAAGCTAAGGCTGTTTGATGAGGAAGGTTCTTGACACCCTGTTCTGAGTGGTATCCTGTCGCGTTATGCAGTGCAGACGATGGGTGAAATTTATCATCTTAGCACGGGACAGACATATTTCATCATCATTGAGGTGGTGTTTTCGTGTCTTGTTCAGTGATGATTCTATCGTGAGCAGGCTTTGCAGCTCGAAGCACGATTTACAGAGAGAGGTGTAGTTTTCGATCTATCTCTCCCATCAGTTGTTGGCTGCTAGCTCGCTGCATAGTCGGTTTGAAGCTTTGGCATGAGTCGTAAAATCTCGTGTACTATCTGATGTACTAGGGCAGCAAAATGAGGAAAGAATAGACAAATGGGAATTTTTCTAAGGACTTTTGAGCGTTTTAATATAACGAGTTAATGTAGGATGAGGTTGACAACGAATGTTAAATTTTACGTCCGTACACGGTAATGTAAATAATATGCTTACGATCTTAGATATAAGCTGCTGCTGGTTTACTTTACTCATGCCATCTTAGCTAATCATGCTACTGCTGGCACATTCTGCACAGAGCCTCAGTAATGTAAAGTGCTTCGATTCTTAGTGACGCATGCCTATAGCTAGGTGTTTTCTGTACATTTGGCACTCGCATAAAATATTCTTTAATTTCCCAAAACATCGATTTTTATAGTACTGATAACAGCATTATCACACTATTATAAATGTTAATGAAGACGCCTGATTCGACCGATTGATAACGATAACGGATGAATAAATGGTTATCGCTTGAACCATAATCCACTCACCAGTGCAATTTTGGTACGTAGAAGGAAGCATTGGTGTCCGCATGAGGATCCTGGATATGCATGCGCCATCATCTGCCCAATCTCGGGTGAAGGTCGGCAACACCCGGGCAACTGATGGCAGCGTGAAGAAGCAGTGACATTGACTCATCTGCTCGTGAATGGGAATTGAAAATGAACTCGTGACCACAGGAATAGTCCATTAACTATAATTATCGCAAGTTTCCTAGCCCTGCTTTGCATTTCAGATTACGCCATAGCCAAAACTGCAACACTACTGCCGAGTTTTTAACTCTCGTACCGGGCATTCTGCATGTAAATTGCGTATTCAAGCCAGTACCTAAATTTTATATGTTACACCGTTTATCCGTTACCCGAATAGCGCTACTTTATTTAATGATTGCTCTGTTTCTTTTTTATTTATAGGTACATAGTTTTATGGTAACTATATATATCAGTGTAAAAGCGAAACGGATGCGTTGTTTCTAAAAGAAACAGGTTAGGAAATGGCATGTACTTTGTCGAGCCATTTATTGAGTTTCGATTACCAAAGAACTGACACTGCATAGCTTATTAGTTAGGCATAAGTTACTTCTATAATTCTTGGAACTTTTCGACATCAGTGCGGAGTGATTCAACAGTCACGAAAGGTTCTCATTACACAAAGAATCTTTCCCGAAGACAGAAGTTTTTGAAGTGTAATATGTTCACCTTTCAAAAATTAAACTGGATGTTTTGAATATTGAGTTAACGTTGCATATAAAGTAGTTTTTCTTGGCGCATCGAATCTCGTGACCCGCAGCCGAGCGCAGCCACCTTGGGAAACCCAACTTCTGTTTCCTGTTACCAATAACGTAGCAAATATTGTAATCAGCGTCCACTTCACCATACGAGTATTGCAGCTTGACTCAATCTGTGCAATTTGTACAACATTGGGAACATCTCCCAAATATATAATAAAAATGAAAGAATCTGAAAGCAATGGCACGCACGGTCTTCGTATTCGCATTCTCCTTGCAAGGGAAACCGAGCGTCAAATAAAAATATAGTAACGGCCGATTTACTAATGGCTTTCATTAATGTTTTAATACAACGGCGTGGGTATCACAGAGCATGTACTGTATATTTTTTACCAATTCTTCTGTCACTGCTGGTATAAGTAAAGGCACATGCAAGTCGTCAGACGTGTGCGGCCAATATCAACGTCACGTGTCTATGTGTCTATCCTTTACTTACGACCACCATGGCGTCAGGACAACACGACAGTAATCATGGTTGAAGTGGGTAAATCTGGTGCTGCTAGCTCATGGTTAACATATGTAGGGTGCTGCTAGTTTATGACTAAAATAGGCTAGCGTACAATCTCATGACTAAAATAGGGTAAATCTCGCCGTGCGATCACACGCTCTTGCACTTCCGCGTGGCAGCTGCTTACTGCAGTCTATGGCATGAGTCACTTTTACATGTGGCAGAGCAATATCGTCAGATGTTACTCAGACACTTGCTTGGCTTCTTCGTTCATTCATACTTCCTCTTAGTCGAAAAAAAGCACCAAAATAATGACAATTGCTAGTTTCGCGGATATTGAGAGCAGTCATGTTCATGTTGGACGCGGGCGGAATCAGTGAAAGGTCAAGGTTGGCTGATGTGCTGTTGATGTACCATATGCTGGATCCTCGACTGGACAGGCTGACCGTCTCCCTCTCACTAGCTGACTCCTCTGACACATTCGGCGAGGTGTGAAGATGTCCATATAAGCCACTGTTGTCCTGACGCCATGGTGGTCGTAAGTAAAGGATAGACACATGTTGTGTAGTTCCAAGAAACTTAAGGCGAGAAAATATCTTCAATACAGTTCGTCAACGCTTTAGCGAGATAGCTGGCGTAATTCCAGCTGGTTATATTTTGGTGCATTGTCTTTGTCCGATGAACTTATCTCGACACTGATGGCTGAGATGAACGAAAGCATACATTTGAATAGCAATACCGCATGCAGATTGATAAGAAAATGTTACATGTATGTTTACTTTACGTTTGCCAAATTTAAAGCGATGGCTTGTAGAAAATGAGGAAGCAACTATTTTAAGTTTATTTTGACTGACTTTATAGTATTCTAGTGATATGACCCATTTTGTCACAGTGTCCTGAGGCTGGAAAGAGTAAAATACATACATCATATAGTCCACCTAGTAAATATCTATAATATTAATAGCGTTGTTCCTACCTTCGCGTGTTACGCTCTTCATCATTAATAGATAGCAGAAAATTAGATATAATATAGTTCGGTTGTAGCCATGATGTGGAAGATGAAGTCGAGCTCGGTTGCATGAAGGTGCACATTAAATTTAGAGGTGATACGGGCAATACAATTGGACAATACGTCACGTATATATTTCCTTTGTACACAGGCAGTGTTAAATATAGCTTTCAAAGCAAAGAAGCTGGTGATGGTGACCCACACGGCCAGGAGTGAACGGGGACAAATAGCGCGTTGTCTATGACCAGCTAAATAACACCTGACTTTTGCGAAAGGAAAATATGGTGATAACGATTCATCGGGTCACGGGCAGTTTACTATACTATAAAACTATATATTATTTGTTCATTACTGTAGAATTTCCAGGGGTCCAACCTGAAAGGCCCCGCCAGACCGTGAAATTTTCACGGGTGCGGCTAGTTCTCATTATGTTAAATCTTTCCATTGATAAATGCCTGTGTGATGCCATTAAATAGATTATCCCATAGCTTAAGCTGCCCATGACATGGCATAGCGTATCTAAAGAGGAATAGAAAAGGGGCATAATGCATTTTACAAGAAAAAAATGAGGAACTGTTCCCGGGATAGAGCACGAGGGAGCAGCGAATGGGGAAGAAGAGGAAGCAAACTGTGCAGATTGTCAGTTATAAGTAGAAAACTTAGAGTAACATCATGGCACTGGAGACAAATGTCAGAAGCCCTAGGCACAGCTAACCCATACAGCCTGGTTTCGGGTCAATTGCGTACCGATTTCATCACAATTTCATTCATGAACGAGCATCTTTGTGGTCTCAGAAGTGTGTAAATAGTTGTGTCCTATTCCTAGATACTATTTTAATATCTAGACCTTGGCCCCGCCTCTTGATATTTAGCCTTGCGAAGCATTTGGAAGCCTTGCTGCTCTGTGACTTTTGTGACATTTTATATTTCACTCAGCGGATTCGCCACCCCTTGCAGGAAACTAATTTTCGGCCATTACTTTATGTGTCTGTTTCAGCTGAAAAAACTACTAAAAGCTACTACTGAAATCTAATGTTATGTAGAATTTACGGTGACCGGACGTATGCGCATAACGACACATGCGCATAACGACAACAGCGCACACGAAAGATATGCTCACAGGACAAAACCACACACTGACCAATGCGCTCACTGACAAAACCGCTCACTGACAAATGCGCACATTGACGAATGCGCACCTACTATTTTATGGTTTTACTGCTTCGTAGATGAGGCTGTCCTGCGAATTGTGAGACTACGAATGCAAAGAATTGCTAGAATCTTCTCTGGAGATTCTAGAACTATTACCCATCGTGAGAGGTCGTGTGGTTCGGCTGTCGGGACTTGAATAGGCACAAAACAAAAATATTCTAAATATATGTATTGTGTTGTTGATCCTGTCAATTAGTGAATTCGATGGAAGTGTTTAATTATTTTGTCAAATGGTTACCCTTGCAAATTATTTGAATTCGAGGCCCAACCTCAAGATGGTGATCGTTAACAGTAACACATTTCTGGAAACGATCTCTGAGGTTTTGTACAGGACATTGACAAGTGTCGCGAAGTTTTGCATTAAATGCTTCAATAATCCACTCCCTTAGCTACGATAGGGTGTGAGGACGGCGTTTAAACAGCTTTTCCTTCAGCTATCCCGCGCAGGCCGTTCTAAAGCCTCCCTCGGAGAGACCAGACGACTGGAAACGTGCTTCTCAAATCGTTGAGTAAATTTGGGGGACTCAATTGCTCTGTCACCAGATCAAAATGCCTCCTTTGCTCTCTACTAGAGCCATTGTAAAAAAGCTACCACAATTATTAATACCATTATTCTCAGAAATAATGAAGAATAAAATTTGACGGCGTGCTTTTGCTTCAGTTCAGTTTATGTGTTTCAGATGCATTAATTGAAAGTGGCAAGAGTCGACACTAGTCACGCTGAATGCCCAATAGATGATTTTATTGCTACCTTAGTCGTTTTATTTTTACATTATCATTTCCAGAGGCGCATATGAACAAACATTCGTGTCAGTATGGCATGAGATATCTGCGTCATTACTGATATAAACTTCAGCACGATAGCAGTTCACGTTAGCATGGAATGAAGTAGGTATATCCCCGGTATTTATGATGTAATGCCATTAAGGCTGTCCATGTCCAGCTGTGCATAAAAGGGGCTGACGTCAGAACGGCGTGAGTCGGCGGGTCTGATGAATGAGGACGTGCGCAGCTCAACGCGGCGGCGGGGCGCGCCTTTTTGTATCCCTGCTGCAGATGTGACGCGCGACTGGCAGCGTGAATGACAGCACTGATGGATTGTATGGGCAGTCTGGTCATTGTACAACTGTAAACAATCATTGTGCCGGTATAGCATGTAGCTCGCCTGAGATTCAGGTGTATTTTATTAATGATGATGATGACGTGTACGCTTATAAATTCCCAAACCAATGCTAAATTTTTCCCATGAGTTAGCTTTGAGATTGTTACCTATAAGAATGAATAGCTCAGAGTGCTGCTCCCAAATTTATCGGGACTGCTTCCATATGAGAAAAGTAAATGATTTTTATTTTATGTTTTAATTATTTATAAGATAATTAATGCATCAATTCACCATCTAATTCAACTGAGCCAATCCTTACCTATTATTAACTAACCTAACCTATTCTAACCTAATCTACAAATTCATACTGCACCATGAAACTATCTTCTCTCGTGCAGTTACAAGTGAGCCTGTCACGCCGAGGAGGGCTAGATCAAGTAGAGTGCATAGAAGGTTCGCTATTAACTCCTGAAAACCACTCATGAATCTAAAAATAATCTGAGCCCTACGTTTTCACTATAATGCAACCTTACTGTTTGGTGTCCTTACGTTGCCGCCTGCGCGGAATAGTTTTTGACGTCAGTGTTTCTTCTTTCGGTTAAAGCCAC
>LQNS02278081.1:102573-123636 GCA_001587735.2 Parhyale hawaiensis
AAAAATAATCTGAGCCCTACGTTTTCACTATAATGCAACCTTACTGTTTGGTGTCCTTACGTTGCCGCCTGCGCGGAATAGTTTTTGACGTCAGTGTTTCTTCTTTCGGTTAAAGCCACCGGCTGCTTCGCAATTATAACAACCTTCGAGTTCTATGTTGTGAATCAATAACCAACTGCATCCAGACTAAACACTAAAGTTCTTCTGAAAACTATTTGCTCACCGCATACATATGTACTTTATCCGCTGCAGTGGTAGCGTTTGGGGCTGACAGCCGTTCCGTTCTTACCGCGCCGCTTCTACATTAATTATGCTGCACTGAGACTTTCAAAGCCTAGTGTTTCACAGTTATAATAATCGTGGAATACGCGCATGTAAGACTTCAATGTTCATACACTGAGCTCAACCTTTCATTATTTAATATTCAGTCGAATCCACTAAGCGTCAAATATACAGCATTGTTGATGCGTATAGTATTGAATAAAAGTAATTTTCATAGATCATTTTGATCCAATGAGCATATGAAACAGCTTGGGCAGCTCGCCGTAGGTGAGACGCTTGCATATCAAACAAGCGCTGCTCCTACTGCTAGTATACGCTAGAATCTATGTATATACTTAAACGTATAAACTGTAAAAATAATTATTACTAGTTATTCGAACAGAGCGAGTGTATGAAATAGCTTGGGCAGAGCTAGCGCCGTGAGATGCGTGCAGACCAGACAGGCGTTGCTCTCGCTGCAGCAGACTGTCTCGCAGCAGTGCTTTCCCACGCATGCCGCGTATCGCTGACAAAACTTGTTTTGTAAAAAAAGTATATTTATTTCGCTGATATTTTGCGCGCTGCATTGGAAAAATTTACTACTGCTGTACTGCCCTCTGTACAAGGGGTTTGAAGATTGCAGTTGCGTTTCTCTTTTAAAAGTTATTGTAATATCTTGCATATTGGTTGATGGTTACCCTAAAAGTGTCTAGTCTTGTAACTCGACATATAAAAAAGTTGTGCTGCAACACGGAAAATGGTGAAAAAAGGGAGTCAACGTCTCACAGTGCGGTATTACATGCAACAATATTTTTCAAAATAATGCTAATCACAATATTACAATATTGCACGTTTATTTTGTTGGTTCAGCAAGGAATTGTTATCATGTGTAATAAAAACTAGGTCCTTTCTAAACTATACACAAAACAAGTTTTACATTTTAATTCATAGCCATTCGCCTCTGCAAAATGCACTGGCTTGCTGTACAAAATAGGAGAAACTTTTATGCCAAAGTTATATGTAATTGTAGTCTACAATTTTGTTTTTATCAGTATTTTCCTAAAAAAAACTCTCAAATAGGCTACATGCAAGATAGTAATATCAGCGACTTACTCAGGTATTATATATTTTATACACATATTTTTGCAATACCATTTACTACACAATAAAAACATGCACGTCATTAATTACTTGGTTGCGACGTTGAGTACCGTTGCACTCGTAGTTCCTGCGATAAAAATAGATTTCTAAATTTACTCTATGCTTTATTTTGTATTCCATCTCATACTCGAGTCTCTTGAGAAAATTTATAAACATTAGCTTGTTTCAATGGCGGGAACGCTTTACCAACAATTCCTTTAGGAAAACGCCGAGCAAACATTCCGCGACGCAGAAAAAAGTGCAGTCGGCGCCTTAAGGATTATTTTTACGACTTTTTTTAAAGGTGCGGTGGCAGAAAAGCAAAAAGTTTTCCGAGACGCCGGGGCTCCGCCCGAGTAAACAACTGCCGGCTAAATTTACACACTGCGTCAACACTGCGCAGCGAGCTGTGCATTGGGTGGCTCTCCCGGGGCAGTCAGTCAGGACCTCACCTGGAGTTGCCTGGATGTTGTCCACCTACGTTTCTACGGGGAATAAACTGCGTCCATTCACACAAAAATGTCAGCTAACTAACCCTTATGTTCCACAAGGAATAAATCTAGTTTATTTGCAGAAGGTGTCAGTTAACAAACTTCCACGCAAAGAATAAACTATCGTACATTTATAGAAAATGATGCAAATTGTGTAGAAAATTCGGCTTATTCAAAGGAAAAAAATATAAATAGGGAATAAATTCGGTTTCTTTACAGAACATGTCAGCAAAGTATAAAACAATTTCGGATCATGTTCAGAAAACATGAGCAAAACAGGGAATGCATTCGATCTAGTCTCGTAAAATGATAGCTGACAAAATTTAATAGGAGGGACGTGTGTATATGTATGCAAGTGCGCTGGCTTACACGGGCCCTCACTCGAGTTTGTGTGGATGTTTTGCTTCAGCTTTCCTTCGTAAATGAAACAAATAGGCTTTATTCATGCCCAACACAAGGAGCTAACTACTTGTTTGTGACTATACAGGGACAATGATGTCCAAACCACCTTCAGAGAAGAAACAAATTCGTATCATTTGTGAAAAATTTTAGCTCATTATCCATTCCATGTGCACAACGACTAAAACTACAGCATTTATTGAAAATATGAGCAAACGAAGAAAAAGTCACCTCATTTACGGAAACATGAGCGGGCTACCAACCCATGCACAAAAGCCAGTGTTGATGATAGCAATGTAATTATTGCGGCTAAAGAACAGCTGTTATAAGTTGCTGTCAACTCCAAGTTCAATGCTGCGAGTATAGATGCAGTAAATATGCATTTTCGATTTTTTTAGTGGAAATTGTAGGTCGTTGCATATCTTCGCTTGTTTATGAATTGGATTTTACGAGCGAGGCAAACCAATGCAAAACAATGGTGATAAGCTTTAGATCACAGGAAAATTGCAGTGTCTGGCTGCAGTTTTCCAGAGTTTAGGATAATCTAGTATCCGCGGCCAGAGGGCTATGTGTCACACTGGTGGAGCTAGCTATGTAATTTTCATTTAACAGGCGTGTATAGGTGTAGGAACATTCGGTGGCGCAAGAGGTAGCTGCACCTTTATAGATAAGCTTGCTCCCAGCAGGTGTTTAGGCCACAACTCATTCTTTATCATACAACGGATCGCACAGCTGAAGAATATTTCCCAGTCGATGCTTAATGTCCTTAGACAAGTATGGAAGATTGCCTGACGAGCATCAAACCGAGCATTTGCAATTGTGGTTAGTCCTCGACTAAGCAGAATAATTAGGACGTTTCTGATCCATGGTAAAAATGTATACTTTAGAATACCTACAGTTAGCAAAACAAAGGATGGCAATATTGTCAATGTATAGGAGCGCCAAAACGGGTTGCAGCATGGCGTTATGCTTTGTGCTCCACTCTGAGCTTGCATGCAAAAAATTAAACTGCACGCTGAAACGATAAATCTATATTTACTTTCAGACGGCAGTTATGAGCAGACTTCTGCTTACCTTTACAATTTTAAAGGTGAAAAATATGAACGTACCGTTATCCCAGCGTACGATTCAATAGATGTAAAATGTTAAACAACTTGTGAAATTTATGAAAGCAAATTGAATGAAACAAAAATTTGCATAAAGCACTTCAGTCAGCTGATAGAATGAGATTGCAGTGTGAAGTGTTAAGTAGCTGATTTTGTATTCATTTTATATGTAAGTTACTGCTGGCTATTTGTTCTCATCTTCTTCAGCAACATATACTGCAGTAGTCTACTAGATCATAGCATCATCGAAGCTAAGATTCTTTCTGTTAGCAAAAGTGTGCACCTATGAGCAAATGTCTCATTTCTGCCACTATTAGGCAGGACAGAACACCATTCACCTTATATAGCAGGTCAGATTATATCTTTATCACCGGTCCGGTTCATCATGGAGGAGCTCCAAACCAATCTTTAAGCTCCGGACAAATAAATTCCACGTCTCCGTTTCTCTGCCATGCATCAATCCACCGTGACCAAAACAGTGTTGTGTATTACTATACAAAAGGCTTTAACCATTGATAAGTTCACGTTCATCACTCTGACTTTGCCCGTCAGGTTCGTTTCGATTGAAAGTGTATGGTGTTACACCTGACAGCGATCACTTCCTAGCTCTCCTTTAAAGGTGCAAAGCTTTCGTTTTAACCTATTGACCCTCGCAACAATGAGGAGCTCGCTTGACTTTGTTCTGGAGTTCTTTATGAACGATCTAACCTGAGTCCAGTGACTTGCCTCCTCTTGCTCTGAATGCTTTTTAAGGCTTTAAGGACATTTTAGATCCGTGATGGAGTCGTGATACTCAGAACGGGAATTTTTAGCTTGTAGTTTTCCTTAAAGGTTAATTGTGCTGGAGAATGCATGGCAACAAATATAATTTGCTGCCAAGACTCTTGAAGTTCTTGCTTGTACTTGGTTAACCTTCTGATGGCAAAAGTGTCGAATAACAAATTTTTTTGTTACCAGTATGAATATAGATTTTTCACGCATTTGCTAAGAAATTATTGAAACGAGATTTAGCTTTACTGCATGTCATCTCTTTACCTATTATGGATTCCGGCTCTTAATTTAATTTCTTTACTTATTCTCATAGTTATAACTACGTCTTAGTCGTCACTTCCACGACAAGGTGCGGTTACTGGTTCGCAGTTACTGTAGAAATGGGGTGGGAAGACGGTACTAGGTTAGGAATCTGAGGCTTAGTCTGTACCGTGTCACGAACTTATCCGATGTGTTCTGTCGGAACTCTGAACCATTGTATTCCGAACAGAATAACCAGGCACAGGAGGTGCAGCACGCAACGCGGGCTAGGCTCGTTATGATTCGTTCCAGTGTCGTAATATCGCTTGGGGCACCTTAACCGGGAAGCATAAAATTCCCCAACGCTTTGAATATTTTGTCATTTCTATATATGCAAGATAGCGGCCGCGCATTAACTCCCATAAATAGCTTTAGCTCTCCATATAACTCCCATATATAACACGTGTCTCTGCTCAGTAAGGCTTGCGCTAAAGCTGTGACAAGCAAACTACACAGTGCGGGACCGTTTAAATTGCCAAGATTGAATTATAGAACATCCAAACGCAGTCCATGGTATTAGACCGTCAGTGTGAACTAAGTATTGGCAGTTCATTTCGTGTTATTTGTACGATAGCAGTATCCGCATCGGGTCAAGCCCAGAGCTAAAGGGGTTCTTGCTTGAACTGATAACCTGAAGCTTTCAAAGGACACGAAGAGGGGATGACTTCAGCGTTAGTGGGAGTGGACGCAAGTTTGCGTCATGCATCCTAACTCGCCGGTGCATTTCGCCATACATTTAAACGATAACCTTTTACGGCCGATGCCAAGCGAAGACGCAGAAATCTCCGCCAGAAAGACAACAATGCATTGTACAGAAATGGTCGTGAGAAAAGGGATGATGAATCCGATTTGGCTATGCTGCCTGCGTATTCAATCTGACGGGGCCACCAAAATCTGGACTGTGTATTGTTGGTGCTGAGACCTTTGTTATATTCGTAACTTGACCGCCGTCCTAAGATAAACGCCGTGAAATTTGATCAGCTGCAATGGTGCTCCTCTCTTGTACACCAAAGAGGGCTGTTCATATGCATGGGTAGATATACGAGCTTGTCTTCTTATTTGAATAGGTATATGTGTGGTCGATGTGAGTGGGTCTTTTGAATGGGCTCTGACTTTTCGTTGGCGGCCTGTATATACTAAACTCTAGCTCATGATGATTAGAAAAGAATTGGCTAATATCAGCGGTTTTTTAATTTACATGTTTAGGAGAGAACCTAGGTTTATGTGAAGCGTGCGGTCAGTGTTCATTTCTTTAACCTTCTATAGTGCCTTAATTATACCTCACCTTTCTTAGGAATAACACTATTTGTAATGTCCGCATAATGGACACCGATGGGTTACTTGCATGCTTAGTGTTAGTTAGGGAAGCCGCCCATGAAGCAACTGAAAAGAGCATTGAACATATTAGTACCTATTTTAATGTACAGAAAACAAGTACATGCTGTAGGCTGCACACTGAGAGGCATTAAACATCTCAGACGTTAACCTTTAATGCTACTCATCTTCAGAACGTCGACACAGTCTCCCCAAACGTGTAAACTGATAAATCCAAGTCAACCTTGTAAGCTTCAACAGTGTTTTCATTTTTGTATTGTTTCCGTCAGACCACCGTGCTACAGGCAAATAACCAGTGCAAATTCCTTTGACGGTGATCGTGACGAACCACGTATAGGAAATATAAGAAGAGCGAACTTTAACTCTGTTTCTCATTAAAGGATAAAGTAAAATGTTATCCAGTTCCGGCTTTGTTGACTTCGCTGAGCGAGAGAGCTAAAGAGCGCTCCGGCAGATGGTGATATAGCCTCAGAAGCAAAATTTGTTACGGGACTCTGCTTTCGGTTTGATCTATCCATTCGCTCGCTGCCAGGATTAAATAGACGAATATAAGGTATTCATGACACAGTCACGGGATGTAGCATGGTTGCGCGTCACGCTAGAGTTTTGAAAATTCACTCCACGCTGTTCCAACGAATTGGGAACTTTCGGGCTAATTTTGATGTTCTGTTGAAACTGAACCTTCTCTGACCGCTCTCCACAGCCACTTTCAGCCCCTTAAATTAAACCATTGTGTTACTATCTTACACTCATAGCAAAAGAGGCGACGCCCACTCTTCCGTCAGCTGAACACTCAAGGAGATTTGAACAGTTGCGGTCAGTATCGGTGTAACCTGACTTGAGTGCAATAAAAATATGACTTTTACAATAATATTTTTAGCAAATTTTGTGATGCTAATGAAGTGTTCTGCTGGTGATATCCGCGTAGACCTTTCTCCTTTTTGCATTTTCAGGGAATTGGTAATGTGGCGTCACGAACTCGTGTTTTGCCTTGCCACCACAGCCGTGCATGGACTGGCTACCTGGTGGAGGGACGGACAGTGATCTTAGGGAGCCTTGAATTAGACCTCTTCCGTCGACAAAATCTAATTTGCTTAACCGTAACAATTATTGCGAGTGCCGATCCACAATTTTGGATCGAGGTTCAGGTGTTAGCCACAGACCATTTAGGCTTGAGATGGCCGAAAACTCAATCGATTTTCAATTAACACATGAGACTCTATCCAAAATCCAAAGTTTCAGACAAGCTACCGCTATATAAATTATCCTGATGCAAGTGAGCGACAGACTGCTGCTGCAACATTTGCTATGCTTCACTTAATTATTATTATTATTATCACGCACTTGCATTAAGTTATTTTTTCTTGATGCTATGGGGCAGATCTGATACTTATAACTTACGCTCTTTCATAGATACAGTCGTTTATGAAAGGCGTTTTATCGGCAGAAATAAATCGCCGGTGGAAATTTCTATTTGTTATATTAATATCCACAATAACTATAATTATAATATCCTCGACACTCTCTACTACGAGAAAAGACACTTCCGCAAGAAGCTCTCAACGCTGACCTTTCCTAAATTTGATGGATTTTCCAGGCTTTTAGTGAACGTCTGTCCAAGATAATACTCAAATAAACAGCACACTTTTACTGTAAGGAGGAACTCCCCCAGTGCTGAAGATTTACTACTTGAGTGTCCTGATATTTTCTCGAAACAACGTAGAGGATCCCTTAATTAGCGGAGATGTTTTTAAGACTGATTCCTAATGTAGTCCAATGGCTTAAAGGATTACCCACTAATACCCAGTTCACTCAAGTTATTGTAAATAGTATCAAGGGCAAGGATTTAAACTGTGGAAATGGGTTAAAGTGACGTTGACACGCCTGGTGCGGCATGGGCGTGAACACTCTAGTGACTAAGCACGGATGTTGCTCATGCTTCAGCAATGAACTGCAGCAACGCGTAAGGAAAATATTTAGGTATAAGTGCCTGCCTGCTTACTGTTTACAGCTGCGCAGACGACTAATCGTATCGCTCTTTGGCAGTTTGTTGAAAGAAAAATTTCAATGGTTACACAAAAGCTTCAGTTTATATATAAATACATCACGTCGCCAAATTTGGGTGCCAGAAACAAGGAAAGTTAACTTTGCTTCTAAGTTTTTAGGTTCATAAAACTGTAAAATAATTAAACGTATACACCTACGCAATACCATTAAAGATTTATGTTCTTTACCTAAGAGCGTTAAAGTGATAGGCCTTGCTTGTAGATGCATTACGGTAGATCGCTCGGTTTGTCGAAATAAGCGGGTGGGAGGTTTCGAACCGTTACCACAGATGCCTCATTTCAAAGCAACCTACATTTTCTCTATATATATAGTAGTATTTCTTTTACAGTATCAAAGTCTTTGTAGTGGGCTCTTTAGACTGTAGTCATTGGTGCTTCTCTTCTAAGTAGAATGTGAATATCTTATCTTTAATCTGACGTCCAATTTAGAAAAGCATCTACGCGCAGGTTGGCGGTAGGCGGGTCCTGACTCGTAAAAGTGCACTGGAACGCTTCATGGACGCTTCACTGAGACTGACGAGCGGTGCTGCCCTTATTGTAAACTCGCTGCGGGTGATCACTCGCCCACGCCATGCCGAACGCCTCCTTTCTTGATTCACACGCTATAAAAACAAATCCATAGAGTCTCAGTGTTACATGAGAGTCGGAAATGGTAGTAAGCAGGAGTTATTTTTCCAAGCTAAACTATACTCATGAAGCAAGTTTTCGCACCTTCTTGAAGTACTGGTATGCACGAAAACGATGTGCATACAATGGAAATATTACCTGTGCTTCGTTTCATGATTAACAGGATGTAACTATAAAACTACCTCTCAGTGTTATAAGACTCAAAAACGACTTTGAGCAAGATTCATCTTTTTTTGCTAATCTAATGACTTATCACATTTTCTTGAAATCGGTACAAAATATTATACATACAATGAAAATACCACCTCCATCAAACCATGGTCAATGATAGGGAATATAGCCTTAGAAAACTTACCGAGCATTGTCTAAACCTTCACCCGAAACTTTAAAACAAACTGTAAAACAAGATATTTTCTAAAATTCAGGGTCCTTTTGGCACCTCTGCAAATGCAGCCCTAGATTACCATGCTAGCTTACTGCGTCTTTGAAAGGGATCATAACGAGCTCTGCTGACGATTAATACGTTAAATACAAGAAATGTCCCATAATATAATTTTGATCTGTTCGTGCGCAACCAATAGCACCAATTCAGCAGCAATATTTCCTGTGCGTTTCTTGGACCCTAACTTGCGGGTATTCGCTTCACAAACCCGTTTTTTCGAGTTTCAGGTTTTCGCTGTTATTGCCGCCCCTGGACAAAGTTGGTGCCGTTCATAACATCAGGAGCCGATAAGGAATCACAGCTGCTGCTATTAATGCCAAGCACCTCCAAGCCGCTGATGGCGAGCGTTGTGTGCAGTGCGACAGTTAAGTGCCGATAAATTCCAAATAGATATTTATTGGCTCATCGCCAGTAATTAAGAGAGCTTGATGGAAATTTATCTACGTTCTTCTCATTCTGGGATATCAATGGAAACCTCCCACCCACTAAGAGTTTTTTGTAACTTTTCAGCACGTTTGTCGATTTTTTTCTTCTAACCGCCTTGGCGCTATTGACGTAGAAGGATCTACAAGAAACGACATTATTTGATTAAATAGAGGAATTTTTAGCTCCGATCATATAACAGACAGTCTCAACAGGGGATAATTTGATTATTGTTTTATATTTTTTTCCAAAGCGTCAATACAAAAGCACTGCATTAGAAGTGGCCGAAGAATATATATGCTAAAGGCTGCATTAACAATCGTATTTTGGCGCCTCAAAGCAGCCACGCACACTTAACAATTGAATGAAAAACTCAGTATGCGGAGAACATTCTGTTCAATAAACCAAAATTGGGTACAGAATAATAATTTAGGGTTAAAAATAAAACAGGTATGGATGTGTGTGTTAGTAGTTATTTACACCGGTAACATTGTTAGTAAACATAACTGATTGTTGTCCCGTAGATTAGATTAGATATCTTGCAGTAGACGGACCAAGAAGCCCATTGCTATAAAGAAGCCAAGACTCCCGCACAGGTCTTCTATGAGCTGTCGCTAAAACATGTTTAAGAGAAAACCTCTTCCACCAAAGGAATTGTTTGTGCAATAATGATTATTAGTTTCAGTAGGTCCACAGGGGTTGTGGGCTGTTAAGTCAAATGGAGTATGAAGGAGAGGGGAGCAAAGGGACAAAGCAGCCTCTAAAAGAGGAGTTGATAAGTCTTGAAAGAGTTCGAAGTTGAGGAGGGTGCTGCTCCCAGGGTTTGTCTAAACAATTTTTGAACACTCTGCTCCGACAACGCCTGAAGGGGGTCTATTCCAAATGTTTACTATGAAGTACGGGAAAACCGCTGAGTAAATATGAGTGTAATTTCTGTTTTGACAGAAAGTCCTACTATGAGGTTAACGCCGAGCAACTGTACTTCTGAATTGATTTGATCTCAAGTTTCAATCGAATTCTAGAACTCCATATGCGTACTTTTCGAAATTCACAAGAATACGGCAGAGTTTATCAAAGAATATAGTTTCCATCTTTTTTTATTATTATTTTATAGGTTTGACATACATATCAGTTATCTTACTGAATTTCAAGCACAGTACGTACCGATCTGTTAAAGTGCAGAAGTACGTCTAGTAGCAACGTACTTGAGCTTCAATAAGCAAATCGACATGTGAGCAAGAAGGGCATTGTGCCGTCGCCTCTACTCAGTTTACGCGCTCAGTAACACCCAAGTTCTAGTTTTACACGAGACTCCATAGCAGAGCATAAATTTGTCAGTGTTGACGAATCCTTCATTCACACTTAACTCAAGAATGGGACATAAAACCACCCGTGTACTTGCGATCCCCTCGTTCTCCTCCATTTACATGAAATTTATGAGAACCGTAGGGGCTGGCATTGGCCTTGAGACAAAATTTTAGGGTGATTGTAACATTGAACAAAGTTTCCTTCTTTTTCTTTTCGCGCTAAAGATATATTGAGTTCGGGAAAAATCATGAGAGTAAGATATTTATGAGATGTTGTCATGGTGGACTACACTGGTACAAACTAGTGAAGAACCAGAGGGATTCTTTTCAGTATGTTATTTTTCACGATAAAAACGTGAAGTTTGTCCATAATTTTTGGAGTCAGTTTATGAATTAAGGCATAATGTTCAAAGTTTATATTTTCCACTAAATTCAAATGTGCGACTTGTGATCGAGGCAGAAGGCCCCATCATATGCTGAAGGTTTCCCAAGAACGTAGTGGACTCATATGTCAGCATTATTGACAGTGTTTCAAACTTAACATTCGTGGTACAGCATGCATGTGCGTGTGCATAATTCCAAAATATCACTGTATCCAATGCGTCTCGGAGGGGGGGGGGGAGGTTTACGTAAATTAGATGTTCCGTAACTGGGGGTGCATGAAGACCTAGGGGATGCCTGAGCCTATCCCACGTTCCTGAAATTTAAAGCTATCGAGTTTTTTTTATGAAACTTGAGCATTTATCGTGAGAATATTGCACTATGAGCTTGCTCTATTACGAGGATCACATCGCGTCTTTTTTGAAGGTGCGTGGCAACTTTTGACCTTAACAGGGGATTCGCAGGATAATAAACTTCAGGAAGCACTAGCGTCAACATAAATCAGATATAGCAGAGTGTTAATTTTTTTTCATTTCAGGCAGTGTTATTGCAACGAGATCAAATTTTAGCTTAGCGCTTTCGACTAACGCATGAAATCAATCTTTGTTTCTCGTAAGACTAGCATTATTAATACCGTCCTCAAAAAAAAAATCACAGTATTCGTTAATGGACTAACGTTGAATTCTCGCTAAGTGGTGACGTGCGTAAATGTATTAAGCCTGGTTTACGTGATAGTCTTTCGACGCCGTTAGAACCCTTCAAGTGTCTGAACGTTTTGTTACGTCCGTCTAAGTGCTAAAATATTTAACGTCACATTAGTTGGCTTTGAACAAATGTCGTTCTAGTGAATTTTGGATAGTTCCTTAAATTGGGAGGGAATTAGAACTGATAAGACTGTATGTTGTTTCCAAAGAAGTAACAAAGCATTCAGTCGCTTGACGGTTTATGACGGCATCAAAAAATTGTCAAACGAACTCGGCTTTAGGCATTGCCTGCTGTCGTACATGTGTTGGAAGAGGGCGGAGAAAGCGGAAAGTTGAGAATATCATATATTGTGCTAATAATTTTTAAGTCTGACATAGTTACGTTCCAACTGAGGTGTCGGGAATGCAATATACTGCATGTATTTATTATTATTTTTTGGGGGTGCCCGGGACAGTTAAAACTGTAAATTTAAACCTATGTTTTACTGGTAACTTAAATTAAGCATTCAGAAATACGGGAAGCGGAACAGCAACTGAAAACATTGCTTGAAAAACTAGTCTCAAGATTTCTAAAACACCTTGCCTCGATCGCTTAGATTTCGCCATATTGGTGTAGTCGATACGGTTGCCTAAATCAGCGAAGCAATGCATAGCATTTTCTGCTTCGTCGCTTCATTCCCAAGAGTACAAGAGGCTCATACATCATCGAATGCGTCTCCTCTTGACTCTGCAAATATATAAGGCTGCACTTTTGAAAATTGGTACATGAACCTGCCGAGTTCAGTTCATTCTGTATCGGGCAGCTTTGCCGGAATCTCCAAAACCCTGTGCTTTTTCGTTAGTTTTCGTAGCTTGATACACATTTTCTTTGATAAAAGTTGACTAGATATCATCTGAATGTAGTTGTAACTATAATTCTCCAGTCGTTATAGAAATCGCTGTGTGAATCATTTTCACTTTGTAATTGCAGGCATACCTATATATTATATTTAACCTCTCAGTTGAGTGTAATTTTACCTCTTCTTTATTGCATACACTGAATAGCTACTTCATAATTTTAATATTTCTCAAATAATTGTTAATGGTATTGCTGTCGCGTACATGTAATGGCATAGACTAGTTAATCTCCATGCAGATAAGTTATTTACATATTTTTTCAAGGAAACAGCAACAGGATATACCCTGCCGGTGCATCATTACTTCAGCCTTCATATAGGAATTGCTATTTCCATATTTCCTCACGTAAGTTTTAAAGAATTACCGAACGAGTCTCGAGATTATTACTCATTAGTGTCCTTACCGTTTATCATTCATGCATTTTCCCCACTGTGAACGTTCCCATATCCTAAACCGCCAGTGAAACGGGAAAGCGTCAAGCGCAGTGTATTTGTATCTGTGATTTCATCGGTTTGGCGTGAGTCAAAAGCTTCAGTTCAGAGAAAACCTTCACTTGGTTCTCACGTAGCGCGGACAAAGTGACGTCAGTAGTGCATTTGATACAGCTGGTGTGGTGCAACAGGATGTCTTATCGCTGCAGTGCCACCGACACCACATGCATCTGAGAGAAAATCGCAGCATTGGATGCTGTGTTTCCGATGGCCTTTTAATTGTTACTGAAACCTCATGCTGCTTGCTCTTTGTGAGAGACAGAAGGAAAAAGAGAAAGAATAGTTAGAGAGATATCGAAGTATTAGCGAATAATGTCTCTTTCTGCTATTAATAAATGGCCTTGGAAAACTATAAGGAATGCTAAGGGTTATTTCTGTTCTCTAATCGTTAATGACTTTGTAAAGAGTCAGGGGATATTTATTTGTTTAATAGTGATAGCCTTGTAAAATTTTCGGAGTATAATAAAGAATGTGTCTGTTTTTAGCCCGTTTGATGGTTGTTACATACAAAACTGATGAGTGGAACATTGAGCTGCTATTGGTGATCGAGTGCGCTGGGCCTACCTGATGCGAAGAAACCCTGCTACTCTCGCGATGAAGTTCGTGGTCATGCAGTGCGCGGCTACAAAAATTCGCAAAACGCAAAAACAAATAAAAATAAAAACGAAAGCGTGCTTGATCTCTGTATGGTATTGAACTCTACATCTTAGCGTTCCGCTGCTACACTACGTACGGGGACATGTATGATGCACTTCTCTGCCGAGGTTATTTTTTCAGATGAGTGATGCTGTGTTAGCTCATGAGACTAATATTACTTATTAGATAGTTCTTTACCGCTCATCTTTTGGGTGAACAACTTAACCGAATTGTTAATACTTAACAAGCAATGAGCCGGAAATAATTTGAAATGTCAATTGTTGGCGAAATTTTCATTCTGTGAATTTTGTGTTTTTGTAATTGTGTCCAGTAATTTCAATAAAATTCTTATATCAAGACTTTGCTGGGTGGATGAAAACAAATCATAAAAATAGCAGTGTGGAAGTCACCATATGTAGTCACTTATCCAATGAAGGGTTCATTCATGGCCCAATCTGGTCTCTCTCGTTCGAGTAACTCTATTTGAAACACCACTCATTTGGCACAGTATAAGGCAGATGGTTAAGGTTGCTTGTATGTTTTGGAAGAGTCTCAAGTGATGCTAATTATTTGGGTTTGGCAAAAATGTAGTTTCAGTATCCCTAACTGGACACAGCGTTAAATGCTTCGGACTTTTGATAATATTACTGATGATTATTCGTTCAATTTTAGAGAACGGATGATGAAGTAGGTGCCCGAAACCCTCTCATGACATGAAAGCATTTTTGCTCTCATCTTTGCCATTAAATTTTTAAATAATTTGCTCATATAGCTACTAAGTAAAACAGCTTCATCAACTATAACTAGTTACAAGGCCGTGCGTCCCACGCCCCAGCTGTGTGTGTCACTACACATACAGAGGAAATTGAGCGCAGAGAGCACCCCGCCTCCTGACTGACTAGACGATGACACCTCACTCAAGATACACCAGCTGACATTTTACAATTAGGCTCATGAGCTCCTTAGACGGGCTACATATTCAGGTGCACTAGAGTCAAGTGCATTATAGATGGTGCCAAGCAGTGCACTCTACAGGCAACTATTCTGCGCATCACTGGCACGATGCAACAGTAACTGTGCTGCTGATAAAAGTACTACTAAATTTCCTGCTACCTTATCTTGATACCTTGATGAATTTTCGGGCAAGGTCCAGCTGACATTATGCATGTTTCCCTCTAGTGCAGAGCTGATGCTGCAGTCCGGGACCAGCAGGATAGCTATAGGAGCGAGTTCTCCCCACAGATTACTACTTTTATGCGTTAACCATGCACATTGAGTGTTAGCTTTCCACAAGCGATGTATTTTTGCTTGTAAGAAATGTAAGGTGGCTTTCAACCTTTTGTTTACGAATTCTAAATAAGGTCTAAGCTTTTAAGCTTATTGCCCCTTGCATTAAGTCGCTCCCCATGTTAGTAGTGAAGCGCTGAAACACCTCAAGCTGTTACAAATGCTCTAACGTGATAACACTAATAATTATAATATAAGCAAATAAAATTAACTTTACCCATGCGCATACCACGTTGTATTAACTTTATTACAAGAGCAGCCTTCTCTATAGTATTCTTACATGAGAAAGGACCTGCGCAGTGAAGTAAAACAATCTACTACAGATAGGATTAGTGGCTCACATACCCACGTGAATACCCGAACGGGGACTAAGAAATGCTGGACGTTATATACCGCAATCGAGACTATTGCGCGATCAAAATTTGGCGTTCCTGTTGCTCGGGAACTAATTTTGTTGTTCAAGTTAACATTTTTCATCCCGGAAACGAGAACGTTAGCTTGAAAAATAAATTTTTTCCTGCTCTATAAGAACGCCAAATTTTCAATTGCAAATTAAGACACCAATCAGTGGGACTTTGTTTTGCTTTAAATTTAGGATTTTCATCTTCTGGTATCGTAAAGAACGGGAAAATAGCCACTACCAACAAGGACCAATGTGAGAATTCATAGTATTTTCTATGCCGAAATGTTCTTGTGAATATCTGCGATGATCATCGCACACACAGCAGAAGTTTCCACCCACACGGCCACAGAAAGGGTTGAACACAACGTCCATATGAGACAGTGGATAAATTTTCCCTTCTTTTTTACTTTGACTGATTAATAACAGTGATGAGGAGTAACTGAGAGTTAATACAGATTGTTTTAGGTGCTCCTGTCACATTTTGTAATTCAGTGATCTCGCCACGCATATAAAAGAATCAGGACAATAATATCCTATATGGGAAACACATGCAGTGTTTGGTACAGAAGGCGGCCTCGGTGTTAAATGTGCCGTGCAACTTGAGTCACTTCTAAATGGATGGATTAAAAAGTCTGTCTATAGGCCATACAAACTTCTCTCTTACCATTTCACTCTTTTTCTTCGTTTTTTTTTGTGTGCGAGAAGTAAATGTGCGGTCGGCGTACGTGCGTACCTTTAATTATTCTGCGCTATAAG
This sequence comes from Parhyale hawaiensis, assembly GCA_001587735.2. Taxonomy (NCBI): domain Eukaryota; kingdom Metazoa; phylum Arthropoda; class Malacostraca; order Amphipoda; family Hyalidae; genus Parhyale; species Parhyale hawaiensis. Next base: position 118,797 of record LQNS02278081.1, read on the forward strand.
GTCGCGTCTAGAAACTTAGCAGCAAGCCGCTGCTATCTCTTATCATGCAGTGGGTTGTCTTGCGTGTACTCGCTGAAACAGATACGATGTTCCGCCTGTAAAAAAGAAACGTCGTTTCATGAACGTACGCAGTGGCTCCTTAACTTGGGCCTTACAGCTAGATACCGCCTGCTTGGTTCACAGATAGGAAGCCTGAGATGGGCAGTAAATTACTGCGAACAACGTCTGTTATCCACACATCGTCACATTTATCATGAAGTAAACACGAGACGACAGTTGGGCCGACACGATACGCAGCCCTCGTCACTGAATGTCGTACATCACGGGATGGCCTCGCTGCTCTGCAGCCACTGCACTTTGTAAAATAGAGGAGTTGAAAAAATCCTTGTTGACCTTTGCTTTGGGTTTGCATTCGTTGAAATGTGCCGTAGACATCGCTTTCATACTGATATAGTATAATTTACGTGTGCATCCTACACCTTGGATTAGTTTCAATTTCATTTTAGTCAGGGGAAAGAGTGAAAATAAAAAAGAGCATCTGTTGTAAATAATCTACATTAGCATGGTAAATACACAAACCATGGATTTGAAATGCTGTATTATACTGGTTTTGGCAATTGATTATTTTGGTTGAAGCCAAAAAGCACCAATATTTAATAGCATTTTATTAAAGGATATCTTTCACATATACTGTAGTAAATGTCCTAGATCGAAGAGGCAGCTGCCGAGCACTAGACAAAGTGAGTACACACACATACACACACCTATACACACACACACACACGCACATTCTTGTCTCAAAAATGGTGCTATACTTTTCAGACTATTACAAGAAAGTAGCAAACACTGTGAGATGGAAAGTGTTTTATATAGTGTTGATACTGATAATAAAATACACTCAATAGCATATGGTGATGTTTGGTAATAATAAAATATGCTCACATACAATCTTAGAACGAAACGTTCTTGAAAGTTCAGTTTTAAACTATGAAGTGCCACCCAGAAACACAAGGTGATTTTCCGTATCAGCAGGATCTGAGAGGCTCTTCATGCAGGGTTCTGTTTGGAACCCAAGAGGTACTTTTGATGGCCCAAAAATTCCATACTACATACCTACTTGCATACAGCCAACATCCAATAGGTTTTTTAGACTTACATATATTTAGAAACCAGAGATTTATTTTAAAATCCAAATACCCAAAATTTCTTAGTTCCAAGCAAGCGCTCATCAAATACTAACTATCAACCAGGCCCTTAACTACCCTTGCAAAACGCTCAGCGATTGAACTGAAAGACGTTAGAAAAATGCTGAAACATTTATTTAAGATTCTTCGCGAATTTTTGAAAGTCGCGTCTTGGAAGAGTTGATAATAGAGTACACAGCGTGGTGCTTCAAGACAAGAAAAAAGGAGGAGTATCCGAATAATTTATGTTATACATATGCCGGGTGAAACTATAAAATCTGTGGGTGTTTGAGCACTAAAGCAACTCGCATGAGTAAAGCAAGTCGACAAAGAAGAGGAAGCACTGAACAGAGGTCATCTGTAGAAGTAGCTAAGAAACAGATTAAAGGCAGCTTAGGGTATGACCCGAAAGAAAGATGTTTCGAAAGTCCAAATGAAGCTACAGTAACTTTACAGGTCCTCCTGGTGATTCTATACTCCAAGCATACGCATAGCGTGCCTTCGAAAGTTGATTTCAATTCTGACTTTACGAAATCTTCGAAAGTGCCATGTTTTACTTATAAAATCTCGCAAACCCTTTGATTGACCTTCAATCACTTCTTAGAACTCGTTTTTCTACTTTTTAATGTTGATAAAGTACATAAGTAGTAAACACATTTTACACACTGCAACACTAGTTGCAGCACGATTAAGATATATTTACAGTATGTCAAACTAAAACCGGCGTATACATCAGGCCCTCTCAGCCCCCATTCCACCTATGTGGACTGATGCACCATGCAGAATGATACATTACACTCCTTGCCTGTGCTTCCTTATTCTTCCAGCCTAGTCCAGGAGGTTAAGTGCAGCAGAGACACACCGCCACTTCTTCACTGGACAGCGAACATGCCGTTACTGAATGGCAATGGGATTTGTAGGAAAACCCACGATGTTGGGGAAAAACCCACGCTTTGGCCGCCCTGGATGCGGAAGGACAGAAATACAGACGCACTGAATACATAAAATCCTCTCCCATAGCCAGGAGGCTGTAACTAGTGTCCTCGCGGAAATCTACAGCCCGTAGTGCAGCACATCTTCCATGACAAGAGCCCGAAAGACACCGAACTTCTGGCTGGAGAGGTCGCACGAGTAGCGCCCCATGCACTATGTTGCCTATTCGTACAGTACTGCTATCTCTTTGCTTCAGTTAGCCGCAACGTATTCGTAGATATTTACGATCAACAGAACGTAACTTATACTTACTTCAACGACTAATGAACATCGCTGTTATCTAGAATATCATCAGCATTAGTGTTCTTTTGGGTTGCTGTATGCCGCAAATGCTTTTACGATCAAAAGTCACCGCACGTGAACATACTAAACTATTGACGAGGGTAGAATGCGTCTGAAAAAGATCCAGAAGTTGCTGCCAACATTACGTAACGCGAGCGGTTACGATGCAGTCCTCATTACTGAAAAGCAAGCAAGAAAATGAACTAGTCTGGGCACCGATGCGATGAATTAATCACACCATGGCGTACAAAATAATTAAAAAGTGTACAGAAGCTACATGGTGCTATAGCATTAGGGAACAACCTAACAAGGCTGATCATAACAACACGTGTTAACATGTAGTGCCCATTACTGGCAAGGAAGGAAGAAAATAGACCAGTTGTTCACAGACGTGTTTGAGACGCCGCTCGTATAGGGCAGGCTTTACGAGCGTCATGGGAGGCATGAAGCACTTGCTGCAATAGAAGCTGCACAATGAACAGTCGCCTTAACAATTCTACAAGATGAACAGATGAACTTTTACTCTCGCAACACGCGCCCTATATCTTTGATGGCACCGCCTCCAGCCGTAGTTTTTACTTTTGTAAAGCTGTAGTAAAATGAACTGACAGTGCTGGCTACCATATTTCATAATCCCGGTTATCTGCTTTTTTATGCTGTGTAAGATTTTTTACAGAGCTTATAACTTCATTTCGCAGTAAAATTATAGTGATGGGGAGGTAGGAAAACACCGATGCTAATAGGTACCCATGTTGGGAGGCTGTTGAAATTTTGCAAAATTTAAATTAATTCGTTATGCTCGCAACGCCGTCACTGGACCCCCGCAACCCCGCTTTACCCTGCAATGGGAAGTTGACATGGCAAACGACGTCAGTGAATCACCCGGCTCGCAAAATACGCTTTTCCAAACACTCGATAGTACTCAAGTTTAGACAGGGCCTGTTGAATCCAGTTATTGTTTTTGCTAATGTATCGTGTGTCCAATGATGCGACTCATATCAAAGTGCCTCACTTATTAAGATTGACAACAATGTTAGTTTTATCATGACGTACATCTTACAAAGATTGCAATACTGTTTTTGGTTTCAAGTCTAGGCTCTAGTCTCGCTATATTGAGCAGCCTGCTTATCCTATTGTTGCAAGAACAGTCTTACAATGTTATTTATTTAAAAAAAATTGCCCAATTTTATTTTTTATTTCAACTTCGACTCTACTTCTATATTCAGGCAGACCTTGGGTACTGAACACAAGCAGGTTTTTGCAATTCGCACTTAATTGATTTTTCGAGAGACTCGACCGTAACGGGCTTGAAAATACCACTTGAAACTCAATTCAAAACTCCGAGTCGAAAAACCCACAAATGAAGTTCAGTACAAGCTAAATTTGAGTGGATTAACTTATTCCTACCGTACTGGGCAAAGCGAAAAACCTTCAAACTCGTAGATGTAAATATAGACTACAGACTCCGCCCAGCACACATACTTGAACGCCGTTGCTCAGTTGCAAACCAGTTTGCAGCTAGTCTACATCTGTAATCCTCCGAGCAGTTCTTAAACGCTGCGTTCATTCTATCTTTAGGCTCCTCTATGATAGCGATTTAGTTCACGCAGGAGAGATGAATCTTCCACTGTAAGACTATTTCTAAGAACCACAGTTCATGATTTATCGACTATAAATGTGACGTTTTAGTTCTAGTGATTATTGAGTTCTTTCTGATGAATGAGAAGAATGAGAACATCACTACATTTAAGCACGATGTTAACCACGGCACCAGAGGTGACGCACAGATGTCAATAGGATCTATTCTCAAAAAAACCGGCCGCAGCTAGCTAGTTAGTTTTCGACTTCGATCCAGACTCTACGAAACCCTGCTTCACACTGCGATGGGGAGTTGACATGGCAAACGACGTCAGTGAATCACCCGGCTCGCAAAATACGCTTTTCCAAGCACTCGATCGTTGTTAACGCCATACGTTTCTGTTAGTAACTTCGTATTGTAATCCTAAAATCGGTTCGTGAACGCAACAAACTGTAATCGAATTTTATAAACAGTGTCATTTGTTCTTAGTTCACCATGGCACACGGTCATGCCTAGATTCTCCAATGATTCGGTAAGTTTTAATAGCTTCGAATAAAAGGAATTTCACGTCTCACACTTATCGATCGCTTTTACTTCGTTCAAGTTAGATAAATATGTTGTTAAATACTTTTAATCGTGGCGCCTCTCCTAGCGACCTCAGAGCAAATTATTAGTCAGCTTCGAGCTTTTCTTTGCGTTTTCTTTCTTTCGTACCCCGATTAGATCTTTGAGTCCATAATCTTTCTTTTCATTTTTGCTCTTCTCGTCATCTTAGTGCGCTCTTATTCAGTGTTCACACGTG
>LQNS02278081.1:123810-143364 GCA_001587735.2 Parhyale hawaiensis
CTTTTAGCGCATTTTAGACAATTTACCAGTTTTCATTTGTAAGAGATTTTAAGTAGTGCGTTTCTATTGTTACAGAAACACTTACTTGCTTACTGCTACTACGCTACTACCACGAAGTTCAACAGTTTGTCACGTCGCAGTTAGAAAATAAATTCGTTCGTCACCCTACGTATTCTGTGAACTTCTACCTCGAAGTGTATCGAACATTTCCAAAGGCGTCGGCCTTTACAATCGTACTCAAGTTAGAATCAATGCCTCGTCTTGAATGTTAACATGCATCATTCTAGACTAGGAATCTCTGCTGCCGTTCTCCTCACAGCAGTCATAACACTTACCCATCAGCGCTACAGGGTGTGTAAATAAAGTAATGAAGCTGATGTTTCATGATTTTTTTCGTTCTTTGAAATTACAATTTCAAAGTGTCTCCTTGAATGTAGTTGCTTTGGGAAGCCACACAACATCGGAAACGGTTTTTTCCACTTTTCATAGATCAAAGACTGGAATTGTCTTCAGCTTGTCAGGTACGGATTTTTTCAATTTTATCCAATGTCCCAAAAATGGAGTCTTCTGAGGGGAGTCTTCAATCTTGGATAACGGGAAAAGTCACAAGGACTTCTGTCTGGCAAATCAGGCGACTGAGGAGCCAAAGGAATATTTTTTGGCGCCAAAAGCTCATTGAGTGAAATTGCTGCGTGCCAAGGCGCATGGTCGTAATGCAGCACCTACTGTTGGTGTTTTGGACGATCGAACTCTTGATGAATGACTCGGTAGAAATACTTTATTGTTTAGTATTGAAACGCAAATTTCTAATGGATGATTCTCTAGCTATTGAATAATATTAACCTTATGTTAACCTTTACTTCTTAATTATTGATATCGATTTTTGAAGTCGTGGTGATTGTACTTTTCTATGAATGCCTTAACCCGCCTGCAAACTTTGGCCTTGATAAAACACGGTCTCCCGCTCGCTGAAGTTTATTAAACGTTTCAATCGTAATGTGCCTGAGTCTGAAATAGAACTTGTAGAGTATTTTTGCATGAAATATTTGTTTTAATTATTTGCATGAAATATTTTTTACTTATTTGCAAAACGCAGTAGAAGAGAAAATTGGTAAGTGCATCCATTCGCCAAGGACCACCCAGGGACTTTGCCAACTTCAAACTCGCACTAACGGCGCACGCGAAGTAATTTCACTTACATCCATTCAAACTGCAAACCGCCAGTGCTGCCAAATCTAAGTCATCGCTGCTAGTCTTATTACCTTATTTACAGAGAAATTGTTATCGCTTTCTGCACTATACGAACATGAACAAACTTCAGCGACTTCGAAAGTTATGTATTCTTATCACCGGCGAGCGAAGCGACAGCGGTGACACTGTTTTGGTTTACGGCTCGGTTGTATGTCAGTTTGTCTGGGTTTGTTTGTTTGTCCACCTAAAATGAGGCAGGAGTTGAGCCATCATCACAATCTTTTTCAGGCCGTCAGGTGGGTTGAGTGAGATGTCAAGAATGTTAAAAATCTAGAGTTAGCTGGTCATTAAAAATGATGGCGTTGAATTTATAACTCCCCTCCCCACCCTTACTGCGACTGATGGTCTTACGCCACGAGGCGTTCTTGTTTAACTTACATATAGCTTGCCCTGCAGTTTTAAGGCATAGTTGCATGCTCCTGGTACAGGAGCATGCGACTATTCCAAGAATCTCTCACTCAGTTATACGATTATGTATAACTCACTGTATAAGATTTTTTACAATATATTGGTGAAGAGCCTTTGGTATATTACCACGTTTGGCCAGCGCTCGCTAACAGCCACTGTCACTCTCAGGCCATACGAGGCAGACTTGCCGACGTGTGTAGGTGCCGAAGCTTCAGAATGTTTTTGTATCTCATTAGGCATTGCTCAACTCCGCCCATGCAATAAATTGGCGTCAAAGTCCATATGCTGGCTCCAGATCACACGGGGCTGCTCTCAATAGCTTGCATGAGCTGGTTATAGTCTTGTTTGAATGGGATTTGTCTTAAATACTTCACGCCGGCCTTATTGTTTCTTCTATGCAAATCATATGTCCCGAAGACCTTGCTAGTTTCTGAGCCTCATAATTAAAAATGCCTTTTTATATCATATAGTTCACGTAGAGGTGAGGTATAGCTGTGTATTATATTTAAGCTCAGTTGCTAGTGTTTTATCTTTTTGTACTTTTGAAACTGCCAGTATGCATTGCTGCTAAGTAGGCCTGTATCATCGAAAACAGTACACTCAAGAGTAAACCGGGACAAAGGTTTTGATTCCTGTCTGGAAATGGACCCCTTCATCCATTTTTTGCCAAGCTTTGCATCTATTTAGGTTATAATTTACGAGACATAGCTAATAGATTTCACTAGATTGTCGTGTATAAAATTTATATCTTCAGCCTCTAAAAAGCACCCGGTCGGAGAGCGCCGGTAAAATGTTAGCCTAAGCTGTGCCGTCTCGTAAGCGTCGAAAAAATGTGATGTATAGGGAATGAAAATACTGCATTCTGAACACTAAGTCATTTATGTCGTTTGGCTTCAATTCTCATTTACTTTTAAAGGTGTTGGAAACTAAAAGAATGCATTTTGAGTTGCATCTCATTCATCCATTTTGCATTTTACTTTTTTACTTATTGCGCTATACTTTTTTTTACCTGCAAAACGCAAAATATACTTTGGAAAATATCGTGATGCATTTTGAGCCACAGCTCAGTCGTTGACAGTATAATCTTAGCTGTTTAACTTCCTGATGCGCCCCAAAGCCCTATAGAGATCTACAATACGCATTTTAAGCTATTTGGCGCAGTCATCGACAGTATATAACGTCAGCTCTTACTTTTTCTGCGGCCATCAAAACTGTACAGCATGGGAAACTAAACTGATAAAATTTGCGCTACTGCTCTGTTACATCTAACGGTCGGCTTCAGCTGTGTGTTGCCTATAAATACACGGGAATAAGCTAGAACTATTCATTCTTAACTATTGCCCCGTATGTCCCACTGGTGTAGTGGCTGGGTGTGGGCGTCAGCAGGTCACAGTGTGCAGCTGTGTGATGGGTGCACACCGACGCAACTCTTGCTTTACTGTCTCTCTCTTTCTTACACTGATCTGTTAATATCATCGAGCGTCTGGGCTTTGAGAGCACAGCAGCCTAAGGAGTTTCCCAAGTCTCAACTAGAAGCAAGCGCGCAACTCCAGCTTGTGACTTTTGCTTTCTTTCACTGCTTCCGAAATTCTACCATCTTAGAACCTGAGTTTTTCTACATGGAAGTGTAGATGATCATAAAATGCCCTTAATAAAAATTTGAAATATATTTTCTTTCGACTGGTTGCCAAATTAAACGGTACTGGGCTCTGGGTTGAGTCTTACGTGATTATTTAGTTGTATTTTATATAAGCTAACAGAGTTTCGCTAAGGGAATGAAACAAAACTGGGGACTAGCCTTTTTATTTTGTTGCCTTGAATAGCGGGACTATGGCGTGTTTGAGACTAGGATATTCACCAAAGGGAAGTGTCAATGTCTTTGGAAGTAACAATAAATGTAACATGTCTTTTGTGACTATCTTACCGTAGCATATGATAATATGATATCCCTACAACATTTAAAAAGCGTAGAACCTAAGTTCATTAATTGTCACCGGAAGAATTTTAAATCTACGAGTTTTATTAAAAAATAAGAATCATTGTCATTTCTTTGACTGACGCAAGTATATAGCCTTCATGTTTCGATACTTTTGCATTTGCCAATGTTACATCAAATATAGGTGCTCTGTTTAAATTAAAGTTATTTGTTGAAGAGAAGATGCAACCGATTGAATAATAAGTTGTCTGTGTATAAAAGCCAATGACTTTCTTGCTTCGCAACAGTACAGCACTATATCTAACGTTGTTAATGGTCAATCCATCGTTGAAGAATATAGTGATCGACCATCTCACTATCACGTCCCTTCTTAATGCATTTCACGTCCTCAGAATTTTTAACGTATCTATAGTTTAACAAAGGGAAAATCATTGATAACTGAACTATCGTGGGACGTACGACATCCTCGCGTCCGATCGAATTTAAATTACATTTACATAAGAGAAATGAAGCAACTTACCAATTTCTCACGCTCTTAGCCTTTAAAATGACTTCATTAATTTACCATGTATATAAAAAAGAACGCAGTTGGTAACAGGGTTGCGGAGACGGCCAGAGCCGGAGGATTTGAGGGGGTCGGAGTCGGAAGCTCACTTGCTCTAGAAGTCGGAGTTTTAGTCGGAGTCGGTATTTTTAGCCCGACTCTTTAATTACATCTTTAAAAAATTACCTGTTTTTCAAATTACTTCAGAATTTTCAGTCTTAAGTTTTAAAAATAAAAGATTTTGCAAACCTGGACGTATTTCGTTTTTGGCTTTATCAATGTTTTTGCCATTGATAACGGGGTCCCTAGATTGTCTAACGCTTACTGCTGACTTAGATAAACTTTTTATACCTATTTCATAAACAAACTTTATATAAATCCGGTCCCAAGTGGTGCAACTAATGAAGGAATCCATTTGAGGTACAAATATAATATTTTCTGAAACCTAAGCTGCTGTATTAATTGCATTGCATAATTATTTAGATTTGTATATTATATTAATACACTAAATTATTATAGTTTTGTGACGGTATTTGATTTGTTTTCTGTATTCTATTATGAGCTAGTTTTATTGTACATGCAACTAATTTCACAAAATTATTTTAAAAAGTAACTGAAACGATTGAGCAGACAAGTAAATAAAGACGCCTAGAGTATTAAAGAAGATAAGAATTCCACTCTATTCCAATTTGACCCTGCTAAGCCAATGTTCAAATAAGACCTAATAGGTGGATTTTAAAATTATTTAGAGACTTATGCTCTAATCCCTGCCCTATCAAATGATCCTGACCAATTGGCTTTAGGTTCCATACTTTTGGAGTTAAAGGAAGTTATAAATAATTATTTTTGGGAACTTGTAAAGTTTTTAGAAACCAATCAGAACCTAGAACGCAATTTGATAGCCGAATTTCTGCGTCATGAATGCCATAATTGAAACGGAAATCTAAAAATAAAAATAGGCATGACCAAAAAGTTCACAATTTGACCCCAGCCCACTCTCTAAACAGGTTTTCTGCATTGTAATTTTTATGAATATAAATATATGAAAATTTAATGTCCCAAATGGTGCTCATAATGCAAAAATATCATTGCAAATGTACAAAAATACAATCTTTGCTTAATGTGTGTGTAAATATTGGTAAAAAAAATTATTTGGGCATATTCCATGTTTACATTAAATACTAGTTGGATTCGGAGTTGGAAGCCGGAGTAGGAGAAACTTGAGGACCAGGGGTCGGAGTCGGAAATTCTGGAGGACCTGGAGTCGGAGTCGGACCTTGAACCATCCGACTCCGTAACCCTGTTTGGTAACCACGGGCAAACATGTATCCCTTGCTTCTGAATTCCTTTGGATTTTTTAAAATATTTTAATAAATGGAAAGTAGTCAACAACTATACAGTGAAACAGAAATGACACTTGAATCCGACGTCCTTGGATTGTATTTTATTTATTCATTCAAAACTAGAGAAGTCATTGACCACGGCAGTCGTTGAGAGGTCACCACACCCGGACGTTGGTCGCAGCTAGACAGTCCCCATCTTGAGCGAGGAAGCTCAAGTAGTTACTGGGTACATCCAATGCCAGGCGAAGGAAGAAGGGCGACCGAGTTAGGTTAGTTGGAGCTTGGCTTGTTGAGCAGCTAATTGCTCCCATAAAGTGCAACTTGGTCGCGACACAGCAGACACTCGTTATGACACTTACCTCTGCTATGAGCGATAAAGCGATTTGATTTATCTGAGTGAAAGTTTATGACGCGCACGCACTATCCATTGAACAAACGTATGTATTCTGCCAGTTCTGCTTTAATATCTAAATTTATATTGCAGTTGCAAGATGCTAGAACTGAATTGGCTTGCAAAAACCTTATTTTTGCTGACTCAGCATAGGCAGTAAAGCATGAGATTATTTGGATCCCATCCCTGCTATAATTATATGAATTAATAGATAACTGCACCGATGATATACTGATTTTAGCTCTCTAATACGACCAAGCCCTAGCCAATTCATCTCTATTTACTCTTCTAAGCTAATGTTAAAAACACTTATCAGAATAAACTGTTATTCCTTGCGACGTCTATCCTGGCACTCAGAGCAATTTTTCATTGAGGAAAGCGGCGCTCAGTTTCTGTCTCAGAAATGTAAAATTTCCTCATTACTACAACTGCTACAACTTTCCCAGAAAAACGAGAGCATTCTTAGTTGCCATTCCAAATATTTTTAATCACTTTCGAAGTTAAAATAACGTACGTTCTAATGACATGTAAGATATATTTGTGTGAACATACAAAAATAAACTTCAGAAAGAGCTTCGGAGCAACAGAGTTAAATGAAACATGGCAGCGATGATACTGTGTAGCGACTGTTTCTCTTAAGAGTTAATCGTTGGCAACAAGAAACGCTTATAAGTTTCAAACTGCAGCCCTAATTTACGGCCTGCACTAATTGTGATATACATTTGTCGACAACAAAACTAGCTAATTTAGAGCGAGCTCTGTCTCGCCTGTTTTTTCTCGGAAGTGCTGCTTGACGCCAATTTGTCCCACATGCATATCATTAATATTGGAGAGGCAGAAAAAAACCTTAACACGTTTGCAACAATTTTAGCAGTTATCGTGTGCGGTCAATTATAGTACCTGCCTTTGTTTTAAAGTGTGACCAGTAATGAAATTGTGCCGTAATAGAATTTGCAGCAACCAATGATAGCTATTAACATACGAGTATGCATGTATCTATTTTCTCAAGCAGCTGATGAGTAACACACTAACTCAACTTAATTACTCAAATGTAAAACGGTAACTATTTTAACAAACCTTACTGTGAACTTGTAAATTTGGAGTTATAGGTTAATGCACCACGTAAGACAGTAGCATTTGTATCAAAATTAACCACATTCACGAAGCCGACAGTATTACCAGTCGGATTCTCACGAATGCTATCATTATTGTAGTTTTTCTTGCATCTATACTGCCAGGTGCAAAATTCAGCCAATGCTTAAGGTTTTTGCATTTATTGAAATACTGTAGCCACACCTATGAAATAACGGCAGTTAAGGATGACCCCCGCGAGACTTTTCGACTTCAATCTTGTTCCTTCTTTCTTCGGGTCCTGCTGCCAAAAGCATCGCTCCTCTTTCCTTCGTTCGACATCTTGAACTCTGAGCAAATAAAGCTTTTTTATTGAAGCGAAGGGAAATTCAATATCCATGTAACCGCCAAGAGATACTTCAGGTGTCTTCACTGCTTAAATTTCAGAGAACCCATTGCCGATGCGTAAATGAGATTTTTCTATGTTATACTGATACATGGCGGAGTGATCAACGAAACAACTCAAGAACCAACCAACAAACTATGAGTATGTATTAAATGACAATGGGATACTACTTTTGTAAAATGGAATACGAATTTTTTATGATATAAAATTTTATGAACATAATTCGACCCACTGTTCTAGCCCTTGATAACGTTTCGCACGTAGCATAAGTTTGGCAAAATCTCAAACTTGACTTTCGAGCCGTCTCATGAGTCATATCCCCTAGCCCAATCGGAAGTTTATAGCCATTTATCGGCTGCTGCCTACGGGAAAACGCTGAAAGGTATCCGATAACATCGGATAAATGCCTATAAATTTCCGATTGGTAGGAAAAGTATGTATATGTTTCAAGAAAAGTAAGACTCACAGAAGCAAATTACCACAGTTATTTTTAGAAATATAACACATATATGATGAGTACTGTAACATATGGTCTCTTCATCCCAGCTGACCGCACTGTACAGTACGTAAAACAGTTGTCACTGTCACCGTCATTTACTGATGCATTTCGAGCGGATGTCTGCCCACGTCGCAAAACAGGTTTAGTATTGCAACTTTCTCCTGACGGACATTCAGAGCAAAGCGGACTTCGATGAATGGGGGAGATGAGCCAGCTGATAGTCTGCTTCGGTGCTTTGCAATTCAAGGGACCTCCAAATACAGTACACTTGTTAAGCCTGTATTATTGGTGCGGAGAAAAAAAAACTCTATGCTCATCATATCGCACATTATGGTACGTAGACCGTATTAAGCAGTTAATTGTAGCATTCTGAACATACTCTAAGATTAAAGACAGTCTGTCCCATACTTGTGGAACCTCATTGGCAGTAAAGCAGTCCTCTACTAAAAAGCAGCGTTTACTGTGCAAACGATCGAAAGCAGGTACATTGTGCACGTAAAAAGTGAGAAACTGTGGAATAACGATATAAATTGTACACAGATACTTTCAATCTGTAAATTATTATGAACTATATATCTTAACGGTTGATGTAAAGCGTTCTGCACTCTTTTCGAGCTTTCATTTACCTGAAGAGCATTTCTTCACCTAGCCATCCTCAGTATTCAATGTCTTCAACAGCGATAACGTTAATAAATTTTTAAATTTATTAACTTTTTTCTTATCCAGCTGCTAAGAGATCATAACTGAGTTTGTCTTTTGTTTTTCCCTGCACGGGATAGCTTCAGGTGGGTTTTATCGCACCAGCAGAGATAAAGCGGACCTCGAGAGCAGCAAAAACTAAACGCCATATTTACGATAGGGCTCCTCAGCCGCGACTGTCTCTACGGCTCTCATTGATTAAGATAGAGCAGAAGTAGTAACTTACTCGGAGCTTTGATGATTACGTCGATGAGACCGGAATATTTCTGCTGGAGACATGATGCCCGCTAATGAGGTATAGGTGTAACATTAATGAACTCACATTTCGCGATAATACCTTCAGTAATTCGAAAATGTTTCTGTTTGTGATGTGATAGAGACAAACTACGAATGTGGACAGCACCGTGCAATGATTGCGTCTCCAATGAACCTATAAACGTCGTGTTTGTAACTTGGAGATCCGTATCGAATTCTCAGCTGAACCTGATGCTTAGCGACCAGTGCCAAGTATACGCACAGAACAATGCCGGAAACAAAATTTTTCTTGAAGTTCTAGGGTTAAAAGAGCAAAAAATTGGAACAACAATATAAGACCATAATCATATAAGTAGACTGTAGAACTGAAGGAGCTAAATTTAGATTAAAGAGAACTGCAAATTTGAAAATCTATCTATGCGTAGCATTTGAGAGGTTAGTGTTTGAAAAAAGAGAGAAGCTCGAGCGCGATTCCCGTGCTGACAGCGAGCTCGTCCACTGCTTTGAATAAGGTGGAAGATTATTGCGCCTAGTCATAGCTAGTTGCCCAGTTGCTTCACTTTTCTACAAGATTATTTTCTTGTTGTGATTTCATATTATGATTTAATTTCTGGTCATTATACAGTACTTGGTTTTATTATTAACATTATACGAGCCAGGCCACTTTTCCACCGTATCTCCAAGCCATTTGTGCGCATACACAATTGAGCTGTGTGGCCCTTACAAAAGATATTAAAAATTAATGTATGAGCTATGTTAAACTACAGTCGTAAAAGTCACTAGTACACGATTAGCCGTTTTCAATTATTTTGCGGTTAGTGTAGTGTTCTCAAGTGAACAAATGGAATCGTTAGTATGAAAAATAATAAAACTAGAGAATCATCGCAATTGAAGAGACAAAATTATTCTTCAAAAGGGCTGAACAAAGTAACAAACTTCTTAGATAACCAGGAGGTCAGTTTCATGAGGCGGGTCCAGATAGTGATTCCGTACCTCTATCTATTCCTATATGTTTGAGTCTCTATCTTCTTCCTTGAAGTCAGTGTAGCTGGTAGGCACCTTGTCCGTAAGGGCGATATAATACTTGTAAAAAATCATGTAAGTAGGAAGATATAGACAACAGATGCTTGAAGATAATTCTATAATACTGTATATAATTTACACAGGTTTAGCCTGTAAAACAGCTTTGGTAAAAATTTTATACTTCAAAACTATCTACTAAGCTTTTGTCCTCGACAGCATTGATTCATAAAAAATCGTGCGTTACAAACGCCGTAAACACCACGTTTTCATCGGTATACACCGTAAAGCTGCTTCTAACGAGATTAGCAGACAATGATTTGAACCACATTTGCAGGTCGAAATCAGGATATAGCAAGATCAGTTAATTGGCTGATAAATGTGATTTATATTATTGTTCTGGCTTTAATCTGTCCCATATGTCTAGCCTATGGCAGCGCATACTCTTATCAAATAGAGGCTAAACAATGAACCGCCGTACAGTGTAACGTGTACTTCCGAGTACATACTTCGAACCCTTCCCGATATTCAATTTAGCTCTAGTTTTAAGCTGTGTTCCGTACATTTATTGTACCATCTCTTTATGTGTCCTTAATACATCATCAAACACTGTAAACAAGACTAATGCATATTTATAACATCAAATTACAATTATAAAGACCAAAGTCTATTAATGTATATAAATGAAAGTAAGCATGTTCCGTATCTCTCCTCTTTTTGTGATCATATAGATAGAAAACCGACCCACAAATTAGCAAATGTATGGATATTGATTACATTAACCCCGAGTAGATTGACACGCATTTTTACTGTTTCAAATTTTACTTGCAATTTGACTTCAATCTCTCTTGGATTCTCGAAGTCCAATTTTCACTCGTATCCCTTCTTTTGTTGTCACCACAGCTCATTACTATAGTCTTCAGTATACGTAAATGAACTGCGGTTGTCTCTTTATAGTAAAGTTACGGCTACGGGTATGAACAATGCAGTGCAGGCAGTGCTGTCATTGGAATTCTTAACCGTCGTATTTTTGACGACAACATACATTATATAAACTTTGTATTTAAATAACAAAGGTGCAAATAAACTTAGCTAATTTTTAATTTTATTTTGGAGCTGACGTAAAGATGCCGTCTTTCTTTAGTTAAATATTACTATTTGAATGAATTATCATATCGTTTATGACAATATCCGTGAGAAATGGATATTGATTAAATAACAATGAATGTTCTAACGTAACTTCAGCGCTGATGTCATATACATTAAAATATTGGAAATGATAGTCTATCTTTAAATTACAAATACATTTTTCGAGACCACCCTACTTGCCTTTTGGTTTGACTACAATAAGAAACTCATATATAACAAATTCATATGATGAGGTGTGCCTTAGTTCTCAATTGGTGAATATATGATAAGTAGCTTGATGTAAAGTTTGTAACTTTTCTTGCCTGAATAAGACGTCTAATTTTCGTAGAAATAGCACCGTTTGGAACTTTACCAAATAGCTATACAGTGGGTATGAAGGGGTTCATCCCATAGCAGACTCGAGATGTCCATGTTTGTCGTGCTGAGCTACCCAGCAAAATGCATAGCAAAAATTATCGTCACAATCGAATCTGTACCGTTGGTAGTTAAGTAATTTAGATATCGTGGTGCCATGGGTCCTGTTAGACATTGGGTGATATTTTAACTGTAATATGAGAACGCCAGCACTATTGCGGGTCAATCATCCTTCACTGTAACAAGCTGCCTGCAACTGCATCGGCTCCTCATCATATTGCCCGCCTTGCACACTATAGCAGTCAATCTTTTCAATAAATTGAGACAGTATGTGGCTTCATAGTTCGAATAGAGACAGAAGTCATTACTAAAGATGGAGTGATGATGATGATAAGTGATGGATGGATGGAATGATGATGATAATAATAAGTTATACTGTGTCCAAATAATGACGTCTTGTCGATGTTCCTGCCTGATTTCGAGATAAGTATTAGTTCATAACCAAAATACACATTGGTAATATGGATTGGAGGATGAAATTGCATATACGAACGCGTGTGTTGCATGCATAGTAAATTCCGTTAGATTTCGATAAACAGTTACTGTTTGCAATAGGAAGCGGTCATCTTATGAGGTGTATACATGCAGCGGCAAAATATGAATCGAAACAAATTGTTCATTAAAGAATGTAAAAAAACTGCTCTCAACCTAGCTATGGCGATGATCATAGTAAATATTCAAGTACTAGAGCCTTGTCAGTGATTCTGCCTGATGGGAGAGATAAGTCACAGTTCACAAACAAAACACAAAACAGTAAAACGGATGCTGAATGTGCATAAAGAAGCGTGTTAACTCTAAATTCTATTGAAATTGAGGAGAGCTGTGATAATTATTGTGGACAGATACTAATCAGCAGTCGAGGATGATTTAAAATACCTTTTATCTTTCACAACTAATTACGGCGTGCTTGCAAAGAAGTCAGAACCAGCACAGAATAGGCACGAAGGATGCTAGAGGGACTGCTTGGAAGCCTAACGATGCACATGATAATAATAATAATGGGTAACCAAATACCGAAATCTTATCTTTGTTATTGCTGGAGTGTACGGGGTAACATGAACTGCAGGGGGGGGGGTCTAGCGATATTAATAATTGCCGGTATCACATTCCATAGTCTTACTGTGCTCCTGCCTGAGTACAAGGTAGTAACATGCACTGCGGGGAGCCGGGCGATAATCATAATAATAGTAGGTATCCAGATACCAAAGTCTTGTCTGTGTTTCTGCTTGGCTAGTGATGCCGCGTCGCCAGCCTGGGATGTGGTCTGACTGCATGCGGCTGCCCCCTGCATTACCAGGCGCTCAGGCAGTCCAGAGAGACGCTAGGGCGTCACCAGAACATTGACCTCCCTACGCCTGCATCTCACATGTGAATATGATAGATCGCTGCGCCTGATAGCGCTCATAGTTGCCGCACAAACACGGCTTGATCCAGTAACAATGGAACCTTGTTTCGTGAACATGTGGGTAACAGTCTTATAGCAGCCAAACCATAGGGAATATTCTAAGTGGTTGCACGCTTTTGAAAAGTTTAATATAGAAATATGGCGGCAATGCTATACCTACTGTAAAATTAGCGTAGTTCTAATGGACCGAGTGGCATACGTGTATCCTAAAAGTATTTGGCAGAAATGCAAATGACTGAAAAGTTTTTATTCATCTGCTGTTTCTTGTGGCTGTACAAAAATATGAAGCTTATTTTTCGTGCTGCTATTCCTACTACAGCTTGTGTTGCACAAGAAGCTGTTACCAGTTAGTTACTAACACAGGTTACAGTGTTTCTTCCATACTTTAGCAGTAATAATAAATTGTAAGTTATATTTTGGACGAGGCATATCTTTCCACGTAGGTGATGCAAAGTTGATAAATTCTTTTTCTCTGGATATTTGGCTACGTAGTGACTTCAGCAAATTTGCTTCTTTCAGTTGTCATTGTACAACTGATAATATTTTCGAATAGCCAAAGATATAGAAGATGCTGAACACTGAATTTATCCGTGGTCGCTACCAATAGTAGAACCTGCAAAATACCTAGTGTTTCGGGTTCAATTCGAGGAAAGATCATTAGCTACTTGCATGGTTTGTGTAGATATTTTTTTGAAAACTCAGAAAGCTCTACTATGACAACAGTTGCCATGCGTACTCCATTTGAAGCAATTTATTTCATTTTCGCTGATAATTCCACGACACCGACTCAACAGGATTTATTTCCGGTACTACCTAGAAATTGCTTTGCCGTCTGCAAGTGTACGCCCGAAGAAACTCACTGCACGTACCGACCACCAGTAAATTTGCATTGCTTGGGAACTTTATTTTCATGGGACATCGCCCGCAGCACCAGCCTGTGTAGGAGCTGCCTTTAGTGGCCGAGGGAGTACACCTCACTCGTGTGTCATAACTAATGTCATGAGCTCCATGGCTTGATAAATGTTAAACTGACAGCCATGTAACCGCCGCCGCCCCCTTGCAAAATGAAGCAACCGCTTGGGGTGGTGCGGATCATTACCTCTCACTGCATGAAACACCAAACAAGGTACGTGTCGTATAATGTTATTCGTACGGAAAAGGCAAGATTAAATCAGGCGTATTCATTCAAGATATTTCTCACCCGATGTTATAAAAATGTGGACTCCCTCGAGAAGCTCGCGTTATGGTACTGTGTGAAAATATTTCAGTCAATTTATGAGAAAACTATGGCGGCAAAACAACTATAGAGATACCTTAAAATTTACGGTTGCCCCGTAAATTTATTGAAGAGAAATTTCCACTGATTTTACGGTTGATCCGTGAATTTCGCATAGTAATGGACTTGAGCTTTATTGAATCGTTTCAAAGGGACAAAACTCCGTTATTTTACAACGAAAATCCTGGTCACAAAAATCAAAAGTATCTTGTGAAAATTCGCGGATTTTTTTTTTTTTTGTCATTCGCAACTGGTTTTCATATTTGATGGCTGGCAGTAGACGGAACAACGGACCCATTTCCTGAGAGTTACCGGCATATATGCTCCGGCCCTCTACGAGCTATTGCCACCGAGTCAGAAACATGGAGATATATGAGAAAAAAAAAAGAAGACGAAGGAAATAAACTCTACCAAAGAGGTGATCGTCTGAGCACAATTAATTGCTGTAAATTAGCGGAGCTCGGAGACATTGAAGTTTGTTGGGGCATGGAAGATAATGGTTTACGGCGGCTTAGAATCTTTGGTCATTGCGAGTTTGGGACTCCTGGAGGAGGAGGCGAAAACTGAGGGGGATGTTGCTCCGAATGTTTGTCGAGACGATTTGTCAGAACTGTTATTATTTGAACTTCGTAAGAGAGTACTAAAATGTTTGTTATCAGAATATTTTCCAGTTGTTATAATAATTACATAAAAAAACTGGTCCAGTTTGACAAGCAGCGTTCATAAAATATATTTTGTGGGTGAATCCTTCAGTGCAAGATATAAAATATGTAGTACGTGACAAATAATATGTTACGCGTGCGGTAAAGATTAGATTAATTAATTCTCGCAATGCAGGCAAAGCCAACACGCGTTATGGGCAGCCACAGCTATGAAAGTGAAAAATTGGGTAATGGAAAAATTCAAAAATGGTAAAACGAGTTTTTGAGTATTTTCAAACTTCTTCCGAACCAAGTTTAGTGAAACTCGACTTAGCTTCACCGAACGAGTTCTTGCTCTTGGAAACTTAAGCTGCTGCGCTTCGCTTCATATCAAAGTACTCTCTTATGAAGAGACGAGAATCATTTTTATTTAGATTTTTTTTTTTCAAACAAATGAAAACAAATTCGTAGTTCACTGTATAAGATGACCTTGCTGTAGTTTATGCTTACTTTGATTTGTGCTCAGAGATTTTGTCGCGATCGTCAGTTTACTGTGTCACATTTTCTTGTGCTGCTAAATCGCCTAAAAATTGTGTTAACCATTTTCTATACTCTGGCAAAATCTACTCTGCTGCCCTGTACTACTAAGCTATGTAGAAATTACTTCTAATGACAATGGTATCATAATTTTTTTTTTCGTTTTATCTTTATTATATCATCTAGTAGTGCTTTACTGATCCGTGTCTAGAGATTAGTCTATATTTTGTTTATGATAGTTTCAGTAGCGTATTTTCCCTGCGGAGGTGTTGCCTATAGTTTCACCTTTCGGATGTTTAGGGGCGTGTAGACATGTTTTTTAAGGAACTTGCCATTTGCCACGTGGCTCTTTACTCGCGTTCAGAAATAACACCGGCGACGCAGAAAATATCTTTTGCCTGCTACAGCGCACTTTGCAGCTAGTCAGCTTTGGGCACTGATTTCAAATAGCAACTGAAATTTGGCTGCCCCATAGTTTTTTTTAGATGTTATTGGCTACTCATTACTTACGTTCTCATGAAACTAGCACTATGCAACATGTCACTAAATGATCAGTAGGAGTTCGTGATAGGGAAAACACTGTTCAAACACAAGAAACAGTGCGTGACTGCTTTAAAAATGGGACCATTGCAGAAAAAACAGAGTACAGTTTTGGAATCTCAAGGTGCATGAAAATGATGAGACTGATGTTGAACGTACGCTATAGTACGCTATGCTCGTCGACCAGCGTAATAATAATAGTAATGATTTGCCTCTAGCTTCAGTGTTATTTTTTCCCATTTCTCGTATGGCTATACCAATGTTTTGGGACGCCGATGCGTTAATTGCCGCCATAAATTTCCCTAACACTTGGCACGTTTCGCCATTTCGCTAACCTCAGGCCGTGCAGCATCGTCCCATGCACGGTGTTCTTGTCTGCGTCTGCAAGAGAGATAATTATGATCTGGTGCAGACTGATTGTCTATTTCTGCTGGTCTTATGGCCTACTAACCACAAGCCACGGGATCTGTGAACAGGGCGACTGCTTTTGGTGTTTTCGTGTTATCTCGGTTTTCCCTGCAGCGGTTCTTTTACACGACAATGCAGGTCCAAAGTAAAGGTTCTGTAAGATATCTACTGCAAACTGCAGCGTCGTAATTCTGCCCTGGTAGTGTATATTAAACCAGCATAGCAATGTTTATCATTATCTTACATTGCATTATAAGACATTATTGTGCGTGACATATACATTATACTATATTTTGTACTTTACTTTATGCATACAATAAGCTGTGCATGCCTATACAGGACTGCATACGAGATATATTTAATGTTGATTTCAAGTATTTATTATATATTAAAGAGTTTTCATTGTTTGGGTACTTTTTCCAATAACTGTTTTCCCAAAAATTTAATTTGCCACAAACCAGCGCAGCCTCAGGTATGACTCCAGGTATGTTTACTTATAATTCCTGCATCTTATTTTGTTTTGAGAATTAACCTTGAAATATCTTTGACAACCTCAAGACTCACTAGGAACTCATATCAGTGACTCTCAAGATCCAATATTAGGCCCGCTGGGCATCAAATATTCGCAGAAAAACTTCTTCAAATTTTTGGACTATCCTTTTAGATCGGACAGAAAGCCTTAGGTTTTCTGCATTTTCGGTGCCTCTTTACCCTTTGCGGAGCTCCTAACAATCGACTGCGATTCAATACCACGTCATCAGCCTGTGACTCTCAGATGGCTGGAGAAGATAAGAAGCAGAGTCCATAAATAATAAACCTCAAGTTGTGAGCTGAGATCCTTTTTTTTCTCCCAGAATCACTGAGGCTGTTGAGCGAGCGCATAAAAACAAGATCATAGTAAAATGGATTTTGTGAAGGTTCTTTTGTTGCAGTGTACATACATGTAAAATGAACACTCAATGCATCTCCCATTACCAATAGACCTTTATGATAAAATTTAGTCTGGGACTTTCCTAACCACTTTGTTCCCACAAGGGTATGCAGACACTCTGCATAGCTATGGTTAGCCTTCTCTTTTTAAGAAGATGAACAACTTAGACGTTACTGTCTAGAGGGAACTAGAACCAATCGGTACATATATTGCACGTACAATAAAGGGAACTGTTCATTTTACTGTTGAGTATGTACCGTATTCTTGTACATGGGTGCGATGGTTAGTGATTTTTTTTTCTATTTTTGATCTGTTCTGTACGGATGGGCTTTTTGTGATATAACATGTCTCGATGCGCCAGCTTATCGCAAAATGTTCAGTATCAACTTGTGTACCACCATCCTTGATGTGTGGAATTGTTGCTATCTATGCAATTGCCCTCTAACCATGAAGTAATTATAACTACTGACTTACTGTAATCTCAAAGGTTGTACCTTTTCTTTACCGAAGCAATCCACGACGAATAGTATTATCACTGGCTGTGTAGCGGTAAGTTTAGCAACGCAACTCGATGTGGAGAACAACTATAGCTAGCTGTAGAAGTTGTTCTTCAACATTCCGCACAGTCCTCCATATGCATAATTATTACTAAATGCGTAGTGACAACCTTATAGTAACACATGTTCGATGAACACAATTATTGTTGCTAACTGCTTGGTTGCTTCTTCGGTAATACAGTCCTCCATGCGCAAAATTATTGCTAACTGCATGTGTAGTGGAAACCTTAGCAACACAAGACTCGATGAATAAAATTATTTCTGCTAACCGTTGGAATATTGCTTCAGTAGTATGATCCTCCACGTGCAAAATTAGTACTAACTGTGCAGTGATAATTTTAGCAACGCAATTTTCAGTACGCAAAGCCCCGGCGGTTTTGGAAGCACACCACAAGCGCCTCCCCGCAGAGCAACTCTACATTATGTTCCAGGCGAGCGTCTCACACGGACTGGCGGCTCCGAGCGCTCTCGTCAATCTTGGCAGTCGTGCCAGTCTTGCCTTCGCGCCACGCTTTGTGCCCATCTCAGTTTTGGTTCATTGTTCCTTCATACACGAAGGGCTTCATTTTTCACTTGACATCCCATAAAGTTACGATCGCCTTCGTTCAGGATCCCATTGTGTTGGCTTATTGCTTTTCATCCCCATGTTGCAGTTGCCGATGGAAGCAGAGTCTGGATGATCCGCAGTTGCTTGTATATTCCTATATACACTTATTGACTTTACGTTAACCCTTCACTGCGTAGAGAATC
The DNA here is from genome assembly GCA_001587735.2 of Parhyale hawaiensis. Classification (NCBI taxonomy): domain Eukaryota; kingdom Metazoa; phylum Arthropoda; class Malacostraca; order Amphipoda; family Hyalidae; genus Parhyale; species Parhyale hawaiensis. The sequence goes on from LQNS02278081.1 coordinate 142,242, forward strand.
GTGTATGATGCGTAGTCGTGTTATTACTAGGTAAAAGGCCAGAAATAAGGTCAAGCAGTGAAGGGCTAAATCATGAGGGCAGTCACCCTACTAGTAGGCCGTACTGCACTTATTTTATTCAAATCAAAAAATTGATGCTTAACCCTTTAAGTGCTCATGTGACAATTTCATCAAGTTAAAACTTCGTTTGCGAATACTTATATATCACTGAATATGTGTGTATATATATATTCTTTCTGTTGAATGTCACTGCTGATTTGCACTGGCCTTTGATTCTCTATATTATTTAAGTCAACGGTTAACTTGAGATATCACACGTGAAAAATTCGCCTCTCGATTTTTTGAGTCCGGATCAGACCAGGTTTAGTCAAGTCAAGAATTAGTTGGCAACTCTGTTAAAATTATTAGCACGCGACGATAAGCCAGCTTTCCACCTTAACTATATAAATTGAAAGAAAAAATGCAAATTATATGAGACCAGACATGTGAATTAACTCGGGCGTAATGCCTTATGGGTTAAGATTCAGCGCCAGGAACCTTTCGATGCCATCTTTTAAGGAGCCTTTATACCGTAAATTATCACCAAATGTGTTTTGAAAAGCAATGTTCACATCGGTATTGCTCTTGGTAACTTGCTGCATACGATTGCACTTTTGATCGGGATAACTTCGTAAAGAATGCGTTCGTCATCGTGCTATTATTAATCTCAGCAGAAAGAGCGAAGAATTTTCCATGGGGGAATTTTTATTGTGGCTGTCTTAACAACAATGGAGTACATATGGTATTTTGGGCGTACCGCTTTACGGTTGTTCCTAAGCCCTCTAACCATGAAATCTGAAGACCGGAGATTGTCTGCAGTTTGCCAGACCTGCAGTGCCTCTTGCTCCATAGACGGGTGATCTTATCGAAAAATGCTCACAATTCCTATGGCTGCAACACGCAGCTAAAACGAGTTCCCGTACACCCATTTTGCTCTACTGTCAAGATTGCAAGCAGGCTCGTCTATGTGGACTATCGCGCTGCTCAGACACCACTGATAACGCAGTGTGCCACTTATCCCTACTGCCTTGTTAATGGCAAGTGGGGCCGCGGGGGTGGTTTTATGTTCGTTTTTTTCTTCTGC
>LQNS02278081.1:143852-218101 GCA_001587735.2 Parhyale hawaiensis
CTGTCAAGATTGCAAGCAGGCTCGTCTATGTGGACTATCGCGCTGCTCAGACACCACTGATAACGCAGTGTGCCACTTATCCCTACTGCCTTGTTAATGGCAAGTGGGGCCGCGGGGGTGGTTTTATGTTCGTTTTTTTCTTCTGCTTTAGCACCATATGAGTTGGGGACGTTTATTCCTACTGCTCTGCTAATAGCAAGAGTTCGAAGGTGGTTTTAAACATGCAACTCTTTATAAAGAATGGACTCACAGGAGTAAAGGACTTATATATAGTTTCCTTCTGCTTTGCTAATGGCATGTGAGGATATTTTTGCACGCATTTTAGCCCGGAATGAGGTCCTTAAGACCAGAGTCTGCACTTAAAACTAAAGGGTTCCTACCAGTATACATTTGAAACCCTTCAATATTCTGTAATAACACAAAATAAGGAAATACAAAAACCTTTCGAAACATTAGATAATAACAGGTAGAAGCAGAAGGAATTGAACAAATGAAGAAAAGAATAATAAAAAGCTTTATCAAGTACTCACGGAAGCTTTATATTTAACTCCTGCAGCATTGTATAGAACGCCTTGAAACATTGCATGGTACACCAGAGAGTGTAGCTTATTTCTATATAACAGAGAAACAAGGAAGCAATTGCAGAGGTCTTTCATTCTAGACTTCAATAAGTCCTATTGCTTCGCCTCCGTACGACAACCTTATGTGCTGCCATCGTAGATGCGCATTAGATCGTTTGCAGCCATGATCATTACATATAACTTCTAGTAGCGAGTCGTTGGAATTATCAATCACGATTTGTAGGCTGTGGGAGCATTTCTTGGTCCTGATGTTGAGACAGTTGACTTGGGCACATTCATTAATCTGAGGAATATGTCGTTATAAGCAACGCGCAAGCGCGCGATGGATTTCTTTTTAAAGTTACACCAACCAACACTATGGGAGATAACAATAAGTCTAGATCGAACAGCTGGCAGCTCTTCAAAAGGTGAAGGGAAGTTTTCATGAGTATTATACCCATAAAGACATTGCAATAAAGACCAATGTGTATATATTAATTTTTTTAATAATTTGTCAATTTTGTGAAGTCTTCAAGTAAGAAGGTTTAGAATTAAATGTACGTTAAATTTCCTCACATAGCTCATAAAATTACGGTGATTGTAAATGTGCAGTTGCGGGCACGAATACATTGGCGTACGGCTAAAGTTTTGAATCCCTATTGCTATTGAATTTAGCCTCATTCTCATATTAATTGAGAGTTGAAGCTATGTTTGATCACATTTTTCATAGCAAACGTTACAAAATATGCCGTGACGTCGTCTTTTTTTACACTTTCTGTTCCCTCAGCGTTACGAGGCGAGTGAGAATCCATGCAGGTCCAGGCAGTGCCGACCTTCGTTCACTTGACTCGGTGGGGGTCGACACTACGAAGTCCGCTTCGATTGCGGGTCGAAGTCATGCATTGGGCTCATGACCGTCGTCGGTGCGGTTTTGGATGCATAACAATTATATTATAGCGCTATTGCTGAGAAGGTAGTTATTTTGAATCGTGCCTTAATGGGTTGACTGTTTTACATATTTTACATGGAACGTCATTGAGCCTCGCGTTTTTTTTTTTCTAAAAAGATGACTTTCAGCTATCTTACGCAGTGGTCTGTGGCTATGTATTTTTATAAGACTTTTACCATTAGAGGCAAACGTCGATGGAAGAAGCGCTTTGGGTATTTATGTGTGTGGATCAAGATCGTTTGCATAGAAGTAACCGTGTATATACATATATGCTGGAGATAACGAGACTCGTTATTAGACCGCTATTATTTATTAGAGGTTTAGGTAGCAAAGAAATCGGATTGTATCCTGAACAATGTATTCTTCAATTGTAGTCTTAAGAGCTGCTAGAAAGGGGACGCTAAAAAGTGCATCGGTTTGCAAAGAAACCCAACAATTTTCTTAAGGGTGAGCCGAAGCAGACTCTTCATAAGTAGGTCAGGTAATAAAGAAAGCCGTTGCTCCGAGAATTTAATTCCTGCAGCCATGTTGTGTCAAGCCAAGTAAACACGCGCTTATCTCTCGGCAGCAGTTTGGCAATCTCTCAAGTGTCGTTTGCTCCTAAGGTTAATACAAGGAGTTAGACCGTGGCGCTTCTCCTCACTGTAGTGAAGCGCATCGTGTATCTGCTTCTGTGAGTAAGCAGAAAGCCATCATTATTAATTTATCATGTAATAAGCTAGCGTCTCCCATTCAGTAGTATCTGTAGAAAGTTTCTCTAATGTCGTAAGCGATGTCTTGAGTGGTAAAAGTCGTATATACTGCACTGTATACACTCGCCTATACTTATAAATGTAGATGTACAGACGTTCACTTAGTATGCTAGAAAACCGAATAAAACCTAACACAAGAAGAGCAGTTATGCAGTCAAGCCTAAGAAATCGGGTCCGGTACTTTCTGGCGCCGATTTTTGGCACCGATTTTTTGGCGCCGTGGGGTTTTCGTGGCGCCACATTTTTTATTTTTGCGCCGAATATTTTGCGCTGATTGAAATTGAAACAGGAGCCTAAATATGGACTAGATGAAATTACTATAAAATAATTTATGTTAGATAAATATCTAAAATTAACATTGAAATAGTCGCACAATATGCAAAATGCGCTCGTCAACTTTCACATACTAAAGAAGATTACATCAACACTATATTGACTAAAGTTAATTATTTAATCCGTCTCGTGATTGTGGGCTAAACCACGCAAATATTCTAACTGCTCCTAACTTAACCATACGTAATCTAACCTAACCATACCTAGCCTTACCTAACCGTACCTAAACTAATCTAACCTAAGTATTCAGCGCCAAAATATTCAGCGCAAAAAAAATGGGCGCCAAACATCGGCGCCAAAAGTCCCACTCCGTAGGAAAGTCTACCAGTATTGTGACAGTTTCATGCTTGTTGTCTTTATAGCCTTTAGTGTTGGAGCTATGCATCACTTTCTGTAGGAATAGTACTAGTTACAACGTTCATAAATCGCTCGTTTGCGACAGCGACGTCCACCATGCTGTATGTCAGTGCCTAGACATAAGTATTTGCACAACTTTATTTTTTATGTATTTTAAAAAAAATTAGGGACTGCTTTAGGATAATTAATACAGGATGTTTATATAACATATACATAATAGAATATTTAAGCAGAACAGTCAAATGTGCACTTATAACAAGAAAATTTAACACAAGTAAGAGTAACGAGGGACAAAAGTATTTTGACCAAAATAAATATGATGTTGAATCTTTGATATTTAATAGTATTATTTGAATAAATTAGTTTGGAAGTTATTCTAGAACGTTCACGAAACGTCTCGAAACAAATGCAATGTAAACAAACCACAGCCGGCGCAATCATTACCTCTCTAGACCTCGTTGAAGTCGCGCACACTCTCACTACAATGCCCAAAGTTAAAGAAATCCCTGAAGCTACTCATAAACGGATAATTCAACTTCGTAGTGAGGGATTAACTTATAAAGTAATAGCAGAACATGTCAATGTTCCTTTTTCAACGGTTGGAGCAATAGTCCCCAAGCATCAAGTGACTGGGGCGGTCTCCAACCTGCCAAGAGCTGGAGCTCCGCGTAATATCATGGGTCGTCCTCGGCGCTACATGTTACGTAAGGTGACTAATGATCCCATGACAACTCGTGCTGACCTTCAGAGTGAACTGGCATCTCAGGGACTGCATGTCAGCAAGAAAATTATTGTTAGGGAATTGAACCGTACTTGCATTCATTCATACACTCCTCGCAAAACTCCTCTTCTTATTCAGCAAAACATGTCAAGAGCCGCTTAACATTTGCCAAAGACCACCTGGACAAAGGAAATGAGTTTTTGGAAGAGGTTATATGGTCTGACGAAACTAAAATAGAACTTTTTGGCCGAAGCGAAGCTCAGCATGTATGGAGGATACGTGGTACTGCCTATAACCCCAAGAACACCATCCCCACTGTGAAGCATGGAGAGGGTAGCATCACAGTGTGGGGTTGCTTTACTGCCCGTGGTGTTGGGGATCTTCATATCATTGATGGCAAGATGAATAGTTTCATGTACAGGGAGATGATAGAAAAGATGCTTCTAAGTTCCAAAAAATTGTACGAACGGCGCAGGTGGACCTTCCAACAAGACAACGACCCCAAGCATACTGCAAATTTACCGAAAAGATGGTTTCAAAAGAAGAAAATAAATATTCTTCCACGACATAGCCAATCACCGGACCTTAATCCAATAGAAAATTAGTAGCGTCTTTTTAAATCTGGTGTCCACAAACGGTGTCCCAAAAACCTTACTGAATTAAAGGTTATCTACATAAAAGAATGGAAAAAAATACCATCAAGTGAATGTGAAAAATTAATTTCCACCTATAACAATCGTCTCCATGCTGTTATTGCCAATAAAGGTCACGTCACCAAGTACTAATGTCATATTTTTTTGGTCAAATACTTTTGTCCCTCATTACTTTTGCTTGTGTTAAATTTTCTTGTTATAAGTGCACATTTGACTATTCTGTTTAAATATTCTATTATATATATATTATATAAACTTCCTGTATTAATTATCCTAAAGCAGTCCCTAAATTTTTTAAAACACATAAAAAATAGAGTTGTGCAAACACTTATGTCTAGGCACTGTAAGAGTGCAACACAGGAGTGCCAGGCTTAGTCTAAGTGCCAGTTTAGCATAGTTTATAATTAGATCCGTACCAGTGCCGGACTAGGTCATTTTTGGGTCGTAAAACAGGTAATTTTTGGGTTTCATGTCCGCTTTTTTGGATCTAGGTATTGGGCAACTCCTAGGAAAGCTGTCAAAAAAAAAATAAATAAATAAAACTATTACCACTTGCAGCGGCTGTGGTTGTCCAATCGTGTCTACTCTAGGTAGGTACTGCCTTTTTGGGTGCCGAATCGACTTTTGTCCCGATTTATACTGTTGTTTTTCGCAACTGTGTGACACCGTTGACGCTTACTGTCATATGTCGACTTGGAAATTTGCCAATTTTTAATTGAAAATCAATTACGGAACAAACTCCCTAAATTGCGACCAGTAAAAGATTCCTACCTTTATTTCTTAACGACTGGCCCGGTATGTTCGTGCTACATTGTTTGGAATTAGCATGGAGATGTACATACATCCGTCACACAGTTGCACAATTTGCAACCAGCCTTCGATCATATTTACTGGAATTCTTAAAAAAATAAAAGTGCGTAATGTGCTAAGGATTGTACATGATAAGGAAGATAACGTGTCACTTGTCGTACAGCATACTCAAGTGAATTTTAACCCATTTTGCCCAAGTTAATTGAGTAATACCCATCGTTGATATATATGAGATCGCAACAAACTTCTAATTCTACGAAAAGTGATAAGCAAGTCAACCATAAAAATATTAAAAATTGTATATATTTTTCTTATTTTCAGGCCAAACGCGTGCGTGGTGGAAGAAGTCCCAGGAACAGGCAAAGAGTTCTGGACAGAATGTCGCTATTGGCTCAACCGGAAAATCTGCGGCAGGAAAACGTAAGTATTTGACTATAGGCAGCAAGTGGGCGGACACCTACAGTGTGGTAAAGTTCCAACCCTTAATGCACGAGAGGCTTTTTCGATTGGCTCATTTCGTTGATAGAATCTGATCCGATTCGCTTAAGGTTATCCTGAACCTTAATTTTGAATGAGCGATTCACCCCTTTAGATGAAGTGTCAGAATGAACACTCAAAATTTCCGGACAAATCAAAGCTAGTCGAATTAGTTGTATCGATGAACATAGGAGGATCGATAAGATACCTAGACTTTCCACGATATCTCACTTAGCCGTGTGTGTTACATTTGATTCATAAATATCTCATTTTTTTGGTCATGATTCGGGAATTGGGAAGTCGTTTCATGTAATAAAAGATAAATTGCTGAAAAATCCACTGTTGAATGCTAAGAGCTTTTCGGTTTTGTCTTATATAAACTGCCAATTTGGTGGACTTCCAACTGAGAAGTGTCTAAGCAGCATTGTTCTCCCGTAATGCATGTAGTATTTGTTGTATTAGCCTCTATGACTTTGCATATATGTTGTCAGTGAAGATGTCATTGTGATAGCTCACATAAATCCCGCTTAGCCCATTTTCTAGACTGCCGACAAACTGTCAATCAGTCTAAGGTTCTTAGATAAATCGTACTGAATAATACTGCTATTATAAATAATATAGTCTGGGCGTAGCCCGTCAATGCGTAGCCTCCTAGGATAAAACATTAACAGCAATGTAGCGTGCACCATTGGTAAATAATCCTTCTTCTCAAAAACGGCGAGTAGTGTAATATCGCACTGCTTAACTAAAATTTCTTATTTCTTTTTGAACGGCAGCTTTCTGTCCAGTGTGAGATAGCCATCAGCATTAAACTATTAGACGCACATGCAGTGCATTAAATTTTAACTCGTTCCATTCACTACATATTGTTTGCTCGTGTCCGACACACGAACACTTTTCAGCATATAAAACCTGTCATTCTATGCGTATAAAAACTATGACTTATGAGAATTCTCACTTTGGCTTCATGCCTACGAAGCACACAGCTCCTTTTTAAAAATTTAGGGATTTTCTACTAACTCAAATAAATCTTAGATATCATCTGCAAATAATTGTGTTTATGAATGGCTCCAATCTGTTCTTTATGTAGCGGACATTTTGCACCGAGCGCCGTCATCTCAGAGAGCTTTGTGAAGCCGACGTGGCTGACAAAACGCCGCAATCGTTCCTAGATCTTGATAACCTCCTTAACTTATGTGAACTGCTTGTGCATTTTGAAAGCTTGTTGTGGCCCTCCTCAAACTTTTTTAAGGGCCTTCGTGCATTTATATCATTCGGAGCAGGGCCTCCTCGCGTTTTTGCTATAGTCCAGTTAAGTCAATGGATATCTATTTGCAGAAGACCGAGTTGTGATACAGTAAAGCCACTAGGAGAAAATTTATGGATATCCCCACAATGCACTTGTTTTCAAATGTAAATAGTCTCTTCCTCATCAGATGTGGGGCAAGATAAATTTGTCATACCCAGTACTTTTAATCTCGGTGTATTGGTCGTCGTCTTAAGGCGCGAGGTGAACTGCATACTCTTATACAGTGAAGTCATTGGAAGGACTAGTTGGAAAAGAGAGATAATCTCGTCAGATTTTGATGTAAATTTAGGGTTATAGCGATAAATGTGAAACGGGCAGTTAGCCCAGAGAGCTTCTAAGGTATGCACTATATGCTGGTTAAATATTGTACGATGTTGTCAATAATTTGAGCTAAAATCTGTCAGTATTATGGTATGTGTGAATTGAATTCTTGGCTTCGTCACTCCTTATTATCAGAATCTATACCTTCATGTTGTTGGGAGACTTCATTGAAGAAATTGTAAAACTAAGAATTGTAGCTGTGTAAACTTATACCCAACTTCTGTCTCGCAGTAATAATAGTCAGTCAAATTTTCTGTGTTGATGTTACTTCCAGAAGAAGAAATTATATGATGGTGATGCAGTTCGTTGTGATTTGCATTGATTGTAAGGCAAACGTAAAACAAATGAATGACTGGATTCTGTCATTTGGTATATGAATATGAATTGCCCTGGATTGTTGCCTGGGTTGACCGCTAAATTTATTTCAGAATCGTCCGATTTGAGTGCTGTGAAGGCTTTGAGCAAATTGAGGGCGAAAATGGCTGCACACGAGGTATGTTTATTTAATTTTAGATAATTCCCATGCATAGTTGATAGACAAATTAGGTGATAAATCGATTAACCCTCTCCAATCCCCCCCCACACACATCTAGTAAAATCATCTCTGCCCCCCTCCCCCCACTGAATTTATTAAGGACTGTTCTTGAGTAAAAACGAGAGAATGCTAAATAAAATACATTTCGCCTGTCAACAGTGGACATCAAGAGGTAGAGCTGAAAATCTAAAATTTGTAAAAAACAAAATATATAATTAGTTGTAGGTAATGCAGAAGCTAGGCATTACACCACATATATTACCAAAAGCAGCTGCATTACATATGGTCTTGTACAGAGCTGCAACCGAACAGGTATGATGCCTGGCCAACGTGGTTGGTTGTTCGCTTTGGTATGACGTTATTGAACTGGAAGGGCAGGACTCCTTTAGTTGCATAGGTTGAAGAAATTTAAGGATCCATTATGCTTTACGTTGATGGCTGGTAGATGTTTTGCAATGGTTATAGCTTCGGCCAGTTTCAATGATATTACGTACAGATACGAATAGAGGTTAGAAACTGCAAGATAAAATAGGGCTATGCGGGCGGTTCAGTATGACACTTATCCAAATAGTGCTTAAGAGTGTTACTATGTACAATCTTAACGCCTATAGAAATGACTCTCATTTCCTAATAAAATATTATGTCCAAACATGCCAAGCCAGCCGATGGCCTTGAGAAAACGGTACTGAACCCTTACTGCAGGCCCAAGAAAATTCTTAATTTTTAGCGCTCGCACCAAAGCACCGGAAGTTCAGCGCGTTGGGGTTGTGTACCACATTACCTGTCCGGAGCAAGGCTAGAACGCCGCGCTGTACGTAAGACACGCCTGCGCGCTGGAAAGCCGGTGCAAGCCCCACCACTACTCATCAAGCAGTGTATGTATTCAAGCACAATCGGGACGCGCATAAAACGGGACTGCCCCATAGCCTTATTTTCTTCTGCTTTTCTATCCTCTATTCGTATCTGGACGTCACACGATAGAAAATAGCCGAAGTTATAACCATAAGAAGAATCTGCCAGCCATCAATAGTCAAACTTCCTTAACCTTTTCAACTAAAATAGCCATGCCCTTTCTAGCCAGTGACGTCATACCGAAACTAACAACCAACCCCCTTGGCCACAACATACCATAGGTATGTTGTGTAGCTGCTCTTAGTAATTTATGTGGTGTGATGCCTATAGGCATTATAGCTTCTGCATTATGTACAACTAATGGTGTTTTTCGCTTGTTACAGATATTAACTCTTTACTTTTACTTGCTGATACCCACTGTTGAGGTAGGAAATGTAGTATTTTATCAGCATTCTTTCACTTAAGAATACTCTTTAATAAAATCAGTTGCGAATAGAAATTCATTTTCAGAACTTTGGAGAAAAAAATAAGTGTTTCGGGAAAATGTGTGCTGATTGGAATACCGTTTAGTAAAGGGAGTCTTGTAGAAGAGTCTTTTCTCTCAAGAGCTGTTAGCGTAGATTACCACCTCTTCATGGGGTGCCACAGATCAGTATGGTGTCTCTCATAATTGGAGTAATAAAACCTAAATATATCTCATCCTGATACTTAAATCCAGTTATTGATTGCATTATCAGGCGGGAAAATGGCTCTGTCCTGACTTCTTCACCTCTCGATGCTGACAGTAAAATATTTACAAAGCTGTGTTCATTACCGCTCATGTACGAAACTCAGGGAATGAGTTCTCCTTTCATTGTAGTCACATGATACTTGAATTAATATTGCTTATTATTCAAATGCTACAGACGATCCTAACTTCGTAAACCAGGGAATATTTCAGGCCATCGATGCATTTAGCGGATTATTGTGATAAATTTAGATACGGTAAACTATATCAACAGTTAAATATTTTCCTTTTTCAGCAACAAATTTTATATATGCTTGGTATATACAAGATTCAAATGAACACAGTTTTTGAGACGTTTTTTCACCCCATGTCGTGCTATTAGACATTTGAAGATATGAACATTTATACTGCTTAAGCAAAACTTGTTTGTGTAATTTCCCGTCCTACGTGGATTACCTGACAGTGAAGCATCCGACATACTAGCAGAATGTGCGATGCATAACAGGTGTTTTACTATAACGGGTTGGTGGCGGGCAAGCAGAATCGACGTAATTTTCAGTTATATAATAAATCATCTGTAATAAAGTCTGTGATGAATTAGCTGCATATAATGCTGGGCAGGCAGGTTCTTAAGAGTCCAGACATTTGCTGCATTGTATTAAGATTTACGCTAGTAGCTAGCAAGCCGCGGGTAAGTGAGCAAATCCAGGAAAAAAGCGAAAAGAGAAATCTTGTGAACATTTAAAGGGAAACTGTTGATGCACTGGTTTTCATTTCAAAAGCAATTGATACTTGACAAATACATGATGTGTAACATTCAAAGGTAGCTAGCTATAGTTCACTGTAAACATGACCCGACAAACAGCATATAACGAACTTACTTGTTATATATATTTGCAAACAATTATACTTACAGTAACAAACATACGTTTATGGCCTTACGCACTTAGTTATCATAGTCATACGTTTATGTCAACGATCCTACGTACAATAACACAAACGCGTTTTTATGACTTTACGAACTAACTTTTTATAGAAGTAAACGATCCTATCTACAATAACACAAGCATATTCCTCTGACCTCACCAACAGTGAAGCCTCTGATGAACTTGCTGGAGACGGCCGAAGCCCTGGGAGCCACCAGATGGGCGGCATACATCAGAGAAAGTGGGCTCGCTAATGAGCTGGAGACCGCCGGAGCTTACACCCTCTTTGCTCCCACCAACGAGGCTTTTGACGTAAGTTGAATTTATGTTCCGCTTGGTTTTCTAAAGCTTAATTGTTGCGTAACTTTCTGTTGCATGGGAAAGGGCTTTGCTCTTTAGTTGCTAAACTCAAATGCAGTGTAATACGATTATTTTCTGTTTCGTGACAAAATGAGTGACTTTCCCTATGTATAGTGTATATGAGCTGTCCAGCTGTTTTGTTTATTTCCTAATCTGCATTCAACTGTAGCATAATTTTATTCCATTGCTAGGTAGCTTTGGCACAAGAAACTTTTCCTATTGAATGTTTGGTTTGCTAGTTGCTTGTTATGCTGATGCTGAACAGTTCGATGTCGATCTTCGGCCAGGCTTTTGGTGTGATAGGGCACTTCTTACTCCAAAATCATAGTCACAGATGCATTGAACTGTAGATTACTGCCGTGCGCTTATGCTGATAAATTCGTTAGAAATGCCCACGACTCATATTAAGTGTCGCCTGACCACGTCAGCATAGCGTCGTGAAGTCGTTCAAGTTTCTTCCGCTCAGCTTGTGGGGTACATCCATGTGGGGTAAGTGGTTACCATGAATATTAATTGCTGCCTTCAAACCTTTGGTAGTTCGATGTGATTACAAACAAACAGTTGAAGAACAAGATAAAACTGGGGCGTACAAAAGTAGCCGACCAGATTTTGTAGCGTAGATTTGTTATAATGAATTGCATTAAAAGCTACATTTATTGCCAGTGAATCTATTGGTTAGTGCTGTTCTGTTACAACCAGAGTAGCTCACTTTACGCCTCATCGTCGCCGTTTTCCTGAAGCATTACGGATCCTTATTTTGCTTGTACAGAGTGTAAAGAGTTCCCTCAGGAGCCAAATGGAGTCCTACCGTGGCAGTCCCAACAACCCAATACTGCTATACCATATCGTCCCAACCAAACTGCCTTCAGATCACTTCGAAGCCAACACTGTTGTTGAGACACGGGCTGCCGGTAACTTCCTCAGGATCAACAAATATTCCAACGGAGTGAGTTGTTATATATGAAGATAAGTATTGCAGATAAAGCCAGGTAGCTCTCGCAGTGAGTGCAAGTATTAAGTTTTTGCTATTTTGGCCTACGGGATTATTTCGTAAATAAGTTTGCCATGGATGAAGCGTAAAGTATCAATAAGTTTTCTAACTGCAATGCTTTTGAACAATCAGTTAGTTCATTGTTCCGCAGTGCTGCCAACTGCACAGTATGCATGACAGTGCTGTGCGATTACCACCGCTACGCGTAGTTATTACACTGTTCACGATCAAATGAGTAAAATATTTTTTTGGAATTGAATTTCTTCTCTTTGGGTTTAGTTATTCAAAACAAACAAACAAAATTCTCGTCACCCTGCATTCTCTTTGAACGTTTTTTGGAGTTTCTCGTTGCTTACGCTGGATACTAGAGTCATGTCATCAACGACACTTCTGTTGCAGATGAACACCATCAACTGTGCCCTACTGCTACAGAAGGACCAACAAGCGACAAATGGTATCGTCCACGTGATTGACTCAGTGCTCGATCCTGCCAAATCATTGCCCGAGAATGTTGCGGAGATGGTGCTCAAGGTAAAGCGTTCTCATTGTTTCATCGTATGTTGACGTTGCTTCTGGTTTAGCAATCAGCCTCAATGACCTTTTCTAAAGAGTATCCATCCCAATTTGTTGGTAAAATAACAAGAACCTGACCGATGCAGGTGCCATGTATTCACGGCACTGGACAGTCAGTGGTGTAGCTAAGTTTTGGGTCCCCGGGACCTAATCAGTTTTAGCAGTTCCACATATTCCCCTCGTGACAAAATGAAAACGCATTTTATATATGCAAAATTCTGCTGCCAATTTGTGCCCCAAATGCTGCGAGGACAGGTGTCGTCCCTCCCCCCCCCTCATGTTCTCCCTCTTAGTGACGTCCCTGTTGACAGTTGCCTGCAGCAAGTGAGCTGTGAGCAGGAACGATAGATAAGTTGGATAGGTGTTGACTGACAAAAAATAGGGTTAAGTTTTGGAAACGTTTGTAGTTGAAGGCTATTTTAGGTTATCCCAGCGGATGCCGCGTGCGTGAAGCGCTTCTGTAAAAGTATACCGCTACTCAGTACTCGCACCCTGAGCAATATTGAAGGAAATAGTTATGTTGATTTCCAAAGAATTGCCCGTGCGTTTTGTCATAGAGATCAGGTCAGTGGTGCAAAAACAGACCTGTTCCAATACAATTGAAAAAATACAGCCTCCGGCGAGCTCCTGAGCTAAATACGTCTAGGGCAGTGTTAAGTACTGCTAGTTTACTAGGCTACTTTTGCGACACCTCCGATTGTGCAGCTACTATAAATAACTTGATCACTCGAAGTACATAAAAAATTCTCAGAAAGTAATTATTATTTTTTTTTCCTGTTGTCACTTTTGGTCTTTCTCAAAAGCGCGTTCTCTACATGTTCTTTTTCCGTTTCTTGTTCAAACGGGCAAAAAAGGCGCAGTAGTGTAATTAACTAACGCCCGCAATAAAGATAATTTTTTCCCTTGCTGCACACTTGACAGGATGGAAGATTTACGGTGCTGTCAGAAATGCTGGAGAAGAGCGGCTACATCAACGTGCTGCGGACCATGCAGGGCTCCATCACCTTCTTGGCTCCTTCAGACGAAGCCTTCCAGAAACTGCCTGACTCTAGGAGGGAGAAAATCATTAACGACCGAGAGGCCAGGCTGGGTATGAGTCAACGGTGTAAAAATATAACACTTCTATTTTTTCACGCGAGAAGAAGTATTCTCTCCTTAATGAAATTTCAATTTGAGTTTAATCTAAACTCAATTACAGTTCCTCTATATAGTCTTTTAAACTACGCTAGACTTGCGCTAATTTTTTTTCATAGACTTGTCGCAAAATAAAGATTCATATGTCTATAAATTCTTGAGACAGCTCACAGACTAAGAGTGCACATCCACTAGTCCGAATGTATTACTGTGCTCTAGAATTGCAGAAAGTGCCCTTTTTTAAGCTTTATTTTACTCGAATATTGAAGAGATTTCCTTAACTTGCCTTGTGAAACTTGCAGAGATAACCGAAAGCAGGCATTGGCTTTCGATCACGTTGCCCTGCAGGCGTTTAAGACAGCAGTTAATGGTTTTTTGTCGGATTTCCTTTAGCAGCGTTTCGGGCTTCAGGGTGTTGCAAAGTGCTTCATTTGGGTTGTGCTACTTGTCCGTGGTGGCCCGAGCTTGAAGTTTTTATAATAATGACGGTTAACATTTTTTTATAACTTTTTATGACGTACACAAAGTTGTGCTGATAACGACGCTGCATAGCATTCAGATGAGTGGATGAGTGAACGCGTTGTTATGAATGAAGTGTGAAATTGGCCTTATAGTCAGTTTCCCACTGTGTGATTGAGGTAGAATCAGCTAGGCACAAATTGGTTATTGTTAGTTTGTGGATTAGCTTGTTGTGCGATACTTCTGTGCCACGTTATTGGCTTAATGAAGATTTGATGCAAAAAATATGCTCAATAGTATGTACTTTCGAATCGCTGTCATGCTTCTTTATGCGAGTAAATTTTTTAAATTTATGCTTTCTGCTACAACTTTTTTGCCCCATGGTAACTGAGTTCGTATCAGCAACTTCTGCACCTACTGTGTTTCCATATGAGACTTTATCCGACATTATTTTGGAAAGATCATCATCTTCTTTGCAGCGCTCATCCAGAATCACATCATACCGCACGTGATCTGCGAGTCCGCCATCACTGGGGAGCACAGGGTCAGGACCGTCAGCAGCAACAAGCTGACTTTCAACTGTGACATCACCGGCGCTTACGTCGAGACTTCGAAACTGCGAGCGAATTTCAACCTTGGCAAGAACGGCATCATTCACATACTAGATGACGTGTTGCTGCCTGATCGAGGTATGTATTCCTTACTAAACGCTTGTCTGTTAATGGCAACATATGAGTGAAATTGAACATAGGCAAAAACGTTATCATTCACAGAGCTGATGACATTTTGTTACCTGGTCAAAGTATGTATACAAATAAACCTTGGTGCTGACTTATGGCAGCTTTTTTTTATTTCATGCTTTCCCTGCCGCAAAGCCTTTTCTGGAATCCTTGTAACCAGAAACCATCGGTGAACTTCAAGCGGAAGTGTTTGAGCCGGGACCTGCATCCGTTTCAATAGCTAAAGGGGCTTTGTGGCTGCCGAGACAGAGATGAAAAATTACGATCTGCACCCAAACTAAAGAAAAATGCAAACTTCAAGAATGTAATAACTCAGAGAGCCAATGGTCGACAGTGTGCCAGTCAGAACCACAGGCCGTAGATCCTGCTCAGAAAGGGGCTGTAGGAAGGACAAAGCTAGAAATGGGGAATTGCGGCAATAGCGTGCCAAGCCCTGCTTTGTGTACCAGCATTTCCTGTTAAACATATAATTGTTATTTACATAGGTCTTATATGTAATAGCCACGAAACATGCTTAATTAAAAGCCATATAACTACAAACTTCTTATAACCAGTCAATTCAATAAAAAATCAGTACTATGGTGTCTAGCTAATTAAATTAATTTCGTTCAGGGTGGCGGTAGATTATAGGAAAAGTTGAGTATCAAAAGTCTTATAGAAGTTATTATTAATTATGCTAATAACATTAGAAACCCTTACAACAATACACGTGCTTATTATACCTCTAGCATTCGAGGAACGCGAATGAGTATGACTGACGAGTCCCAATTTTTTTTCGAATTTTTAGCTAGAGAAATAAATTCTGCAGAAATAGTCAGTCCGAGGAATAGTATCAATCTATACTATAATAAGAGAGCTGTCTGTCAGTCCGTCCGTCCGTCCGTCCGTCCGTCCGTCTGTCCGAAGCCTTATTTTTCTCCTATCTAATACTGAAGAAAAAAATTCCAATGCACCTTAAATTATTTTTTGTCAAACCGTATCCAGGATACGTGCCCGGGAATTCCCGCGGCTGTGNCTAACGCACGCAATAAAGATAATTTTTCCCTTGCTGCACACTTGACAGGATGGAAGATTTACGGTGCTGTCAGAAATGCTGGAGAAGAGCGGCTACATCAACGTGCTGCGGACCATGCAGGGCTCCATCACCTTCTTGGCTCCTTCAGATGAAGCCTTCCAGAAACTGCCTGACTCTAGGAGGGAGAAAATCATCAACGACCGAGAGGCCCGGCTGGGTATGAGTCAACGGTGTAAAAATGTAACACTTCTATTTTTTCACGCGAGAAGAAGTATTCTCTCCTTAACGCAATGTCAATTTGAGTTTAATTTAAACCCAATTACAGTTCCTCTATATAGTCTTTTAAACTACGCTAGACTTGCGCTAATTTTTTTTCATTGACTTGTCGCAAAATAAAGATTCATATGTCTATAAATTCTTGAGACAGCTCACAGACTAAGAGCGCACATCCACTTGTCCGAATGCATTACTGTGCTCTAGAATTGCAGAAAGTGCCCTTTTTTAAGCTTTATTTTACTCGAATATTGAAGAGATTTCCGTAACTTGCCTTGTGAAACTTGCAGAGATAACCGAAAGCAGGCATCGGCTTTCGATCATGTTGCCCTGCAGGCGTTTAAGACAGCAGTTAATGGCTTTTTGTCGGATTTCCTTTAGCAGCGTTTCGGGCTTCAGGGTGTTGCAAAGTGCTTCATTTGGGTTGTGCTACTTGTCTGTGGTGGCCCGAGCGTGAAGTTTTAATAATAATAATGACGGTTAACATTTTTTATAACTGTTTATGACGTACACAAAGTCGTGCTGATAACGACGCTGCATAGCATTCAGATGAGTGGATGAGTGAACGCGTTGTTATGAATGAAGTGTGAAATTGGCCTTATAGTCAGTTTGCCACTGTGTGATTGAGGTAGAATCAGCTAGGCACAAATTGTTCATTGTCAGTTTGAGTATTAGCTTGTTGTGCAGGCTGGCCACGTTAGTGCCACGTTATTGGCTTAATGAAGATGTGATGCAAAAAATATGCTCAATAGCATGTACTTTCGGATTGCTTCCATGCTTCTTAAAGCGAGTAAATTTTTACAATTTGTGCTTTCTGCTTCAACTTTTTCGCCACATGGTAACTGAGTTCGTATGAGCGACTTCTGTACCTACTGTGTTTCCATATGACATTTTATCCGACATTATTTGGTAAAGATCATCATCTTCTTTGCAGCGCTCATCCAGAATCACATCATACCGCACGTGATCTGCGAGTCTGCCATCACTGGGGAGCACAGGGTCAGGACCGTCAGCAGCAACAAGCTGACATTCAACTGCGACATCACCGGCGCTTACGTCGAGACTTCGAAACTGCGAGCTAATTTCAACCTTGGCAAGAACGGCATCATTCACATACTAGATGACGTGTTGCTGCCTGATCGAGGTATGTATTCCTTACTAAACGTTTGTCTGTTAATGGCAATATATGAGTGAAATTCAACATAGGCAAAAACGTCATCAATCACAGAGCTGACGACGTTTTGTTACCTGGTCCAAGTATGTATACAAACAAACCTTGGTGCTGACTTATGGCAGCAATTTTTTATTTCATGCTTTCCCAGCCGCAAAGCCTTTTCTGGAAGCTTTGTAACCAAAAACCATCAGTGAACTTCAAGCGGAAGTGTTTGAGCCGGGACCTGTATCCGTTTCAATAGCTAAAGGGGCTTTGTGGCTGCCGAGACAGAGATGAAAAATTACGATATGCACCCAAACTAAAGAAAAATGCAAACTTCAAGAGTGTAATAACTCAGAGAGCCAATGGTCGACAGGTTGCCAGTCAGAACCTCAGGCCGTAGATCCTGCTCAGAAAGAGGCTGTAGGAAGGACAAAGCTAGAAATGGGGAATTGTGGCAATAGCGTGCCAAGCCCTGCTTTGTGTATCAGTATTTCCTGTTAAACATATAATTGTTATCTACATAGGTCTTTATATGTAATATCCACAAAACATGCTTAATTAAAAAGCTATGTAACTACAAACTTTTTATAAACAGTCAAGTCAATAACAAATCAGTACTATGATGTCTCGCTAATTAAATTAATTTCGTTCATGGTGGCGGTAGATTAAAGGAAAAGTTGAGTATTAATAGACTTATAGAAGTTATTATTAATTATGCTAATAACATTAGAAACCTTTTCAGTAATACACGTGCTTATTATACCTCTAGCATTCGAGGAACGCGAATGTTTATGACTGACGAGTCCCAATTTTGTTTCAAATTTTTAGCTCGAGAAATAAATTCTGCAGAAATTGTCAGTCCGAGGAATAGTATCAGTACTGCATAATATGTATAGGCATGTAACGCCATCAGGAATAAATGTCTTTCCATCACATAAAACTTCAAGCATTATGGTTTTTTAAAAATTATCTTTCGCTAGTTTGTATATAGAGTTGAGTCAGCTGTCTCTCTCTCGGTAGCAGTGTATATTCTATCGTATTTAATGAATTTGTTATTGCCGAACATCAGTCGGTTATGCCACCCGCCGTCGCTGCCCACACGAAATAAAACAATTTCCTGAGGCTCAATCAGTTTTTTCCTTCAAGAGGCTGGTCGCTCTTGTTATCAATCACATTGATGACTTGTATAAAGCAGTGCGTCGCAATCTTGCTTGTCCTATGCACTTCTTCCATTATATGCCGTAACATATGCAGTACAGTTTAGTTCTTCGTAGCTTACTCTGAACTTCATTGTAACTGCAATGAGTCAAGACCTGTTGTCAAAACTTATATGGGAGGGGGGGGGTCGATCGCGAGACGCTAAGAGCTGAAGCCCATCAACCTCCTGTTCCCATTTCCCTCTCTGAAACTGATTTCCTTGATACAGTAATTTCCCCTCCCTCCAGCTCCTCTCCCTGGTTCAGAGCCACAGGTTCGAAGAAAAGAATACAAAATATCAAATATGTATTTCTCTGCACTGTATCATCAACTGCAATATTTTGCTGTTCAATTTGCAGCGAAGAACCTGATTGAGCTGGCAGAGAGCAGACAGCTCTTCACCTTCGCCGAGCTGGTCCGAACCGCTGGACTTGAAGAGACCCTGAGCCACACGGGCGACTACACCTTCTTCGTGCCTGATGAGAACGCCTGGTTCGGTAAGGAGACAGTAGGCTCTACCTCAAAATTTCTTAAGGCTTCCTCTAAGCGAAGAACTGAATATAAATATATATTTTCTGCGATGGTGCATGCAGTGGTATTTTCTGATTATCATTCGTGAATCACATTAGTACTTAGATAGCTGACAGTGGACGGACCAACAGGCCTGGCCCATTCCTGGCCCGGAATTACGCTCCGGCCCTCTATGAGCTATTTCCATTTGCTTAGAATCATGGATACTTCTGAGAGAAAAGGAGAAGAAGAAGAAGCAGAAAAAAAATTCCGGCAACGAATCTTGACTCCTGGGATGATAAATACTTCCCACCGGAATATATTTCAAACTTTCTCTGTGATAATTTTTATACGTACTTCTTTTATGCATATTTCGTCTATGTCATTTACGTTGGAAATGTAATGCAAAGTGTTTAACTTTGCCAGCTGCAGTAACTCCATTCTCTTACAGAACTAGACCCAGCAGTGCTACAACAAGCCCGCAGAGACGTGGAGTACGCCGGTCTACTTATCCGCTTCCACGGGGCCTACGGCAGACACCTCACCAACGCCATCACCGACAATCAGGTAGAGGATGACAGTTAATCTGTTCCTCTCGTTTTCTTTTAGTCAACAATTCAATTTTCATTAGCTTTATTAATATTTTGCATTTTTAATTTTTTTTAAAAAGATGGTTTACCCAGAAGGTCAGTGCTTAAAATAATGTAATCAATATAATCCTAACAAAATTTCTATCTCCCCTTCAACAGGAAGCTATTTCACGATTAAAGCTCTTGGGGCGACCAAAAATTTTATTTGTGCTTTGGATTTCATGTGTTTTTGTGGTTGATCTCAACAGAACTGTAGAAGGTAGTTCCTTGGCTTTGTAAAATCAAGTAGAAACGATCTACTGTACAGTATGTGGTGGAGGAATCCTCTCCTCTCTGCACCAAATACTCTAACCATTGCTTTTCAGTAGTGCTATGTTATTCCAGAGCATCAAGTACCAGACTGAAAAAAATTCATCGTGAATATATGATGACTGTAAGTTTTGATCACAGGTGGCAGTAAGTATGTATAGCCTACGTTTATACTACAAGGATGCCCTGTATGTACTTCTAGGCTATCATGTCGCTGGATGAAGAGAATCCAGTGCGGCTTCAAGTATGGCGACGAGCCATGGGTGTCGAGGACGCTCGTATTACTACACCGGACGTTGAAGCTCAAAACGGAGTCATCCACATCATCAACAAAGTGATCTTCCCGTCGAATAGAACGGCTGTCGCTACGCTTCGTTCTCTTCCTGGCAGGAACACTTTCAAGTTAGTTTGTTATTCTTCGATGTCCCTTTCAAACAGAGTTGAGCAACTGTGGTCACTTGTAGCTCTGTTCCAGGAGTACAACAGGCCGGAGTTCTGCGGTTTTTGTTTTAAGGGCCGAAACATCCCAAAAGCAGCTCAGCAAGAAGCTGGCAGGCAGGCTAGCAGTTTTTGAGAAGCACGGAATGCATTGGAGCGTGCGCACCGAACAGCAGCAGCGGCCTGCTCAACTGCCGCTGTTCGGTGTGCGCGCTCCAATGCATTCCGTGCTCAAAAAATGCCAGCCTGCCTGCCAGCTTCTCGCTGAACTGCTTTTGGGATGTTTCGGCCCTAAGTTACTCTTGTGGTTCGGCCACAGGTAGCTGGAAGAGCCCACTTCTGTTATTGAAAATCAATTTTTGAAAGTAATAACGTTCACAGAAACGGGACCAATGCTGCCCTGCTAGCACTGTCGTGGTAAAATTATCCGTCTTAGCATTTTCACTTCCGATTGTTCCACGGTGTGGCAGCTTGCAAAGATATATTTTCGATGAGCATCATGTGAATCACACAGGCAACAGATAAGTCCTCAGTCATGAGCATCTACGAGCACTGCCTCGAATACTATCCAGAGAAGTAATTGCTCTTTCTAATAAAATGTTTTCTTGAGCTAACTGACGGACCTTTTCACCTCCTCCTCTTTTTTAGTGGTTTCCTGTTCCCATATGAGGTACGGTTACTCTGCGCAAGCGGTTCACGTTTTACTGATAGATTATACTGCAGCATATGTTCATTCCTTTGCTTCCGTTCAACCATCGTTTCACTGAGTTAAGATGGAGCACGCACTTCTCAAAGATAAATATAAAGCAGATCCAGATTGCAATTTGAGAGATTAAGCAATTCCCTTGTAATAGAACATACTTCGTCCAAGTTGATCCCGTGAGAAAGTGTTTGTAAATAGAGAATGACGGACTAAGCTGCAGCTCGCAAATGAAAATCAGAACATTCATGTAAAATAGTTCAAAGAAGATATCTTACCCATTTTTAGAAGCCTTGGGCTCCTAAACTATTACATTGTTTTGACTTTTGCGCAGAGAAACTACAAATAAAATAAATGAACGTCATTTGTGTTACACGTGAACCCTGTTCATTATAACCCGCGAACGAAGTGAGAGAAGTGATAATGTTTTCGTTGAAGATTTAAGCATACATATATATATTTGTTAATTTGTCTGTCTACCCAATAAATCGTCGAAGGAGTTGAGCAATGTTCATAATTTTTTGTAGGGAGCTTGGTGGGTTGACCTAGATGTGACCCATGCCAAAAGGCTCGACCTAACTGGATATAAAAAATAACGGCGTTGAATTTGCCTCCACCGCGGCAGATCGTCTCGCGCCACGAGGCCTCCCATTTTTCCTACGTTATTGTTAAGAGCGCAGGCTAGCCCGCGTCAAAAATGACTCTGTTGAATTTGCCCGCACCGCGGGTGATGGTCTTACGCCACCGAGGCGTTCTAGTTAACTATGAGCTTGAAAACTTCAGTCTCTTTTCAGAGAATCGAAATCCCTCTTTTCTCCGAATAGATTGAGTTTGCGCTAAATTTACCTAACCACAAGCAAGATTTAGTTTTGATACCGAGTAGAAAACTGCAGCAATACGAGCGCTTATGAAAGCTCTCAATCCAAATGCGGTTTAAGATTATTGTCTCGATGCGCTCAAACCAACACACCAGTTACTTATTAATGCAATAAGCCGAATTATTGCACGCCAGACAATGGGGTAACTACAATTTTAGCTTCAGCTGGTATATGTACATAGTGAAGGAAATTTTTTTCTTCAGATTGACGCTCAGTGTTAAAAAACTATTGTACCGTATAGAGTTTGAACGCGTTTGATTCACCCACTTGGATTGACTTTATCGAATTAGCTTAGCTTCACATATAACGTAGGACTGAGTTTAAGCGTAATGAGTTTACGATTAACGCTGCAAATTCAGTCCCAAGTAACAATTCCAACTCAAAAACTTGACACTCCGGACAAAGTAAAGCTAAGCAGATTAGTTTATCTCGAATCCAGCGGGTGAAGGGAACACGTACTTAAACTAAATGATATTACATTAAGATTATAACACGATACTCTGTGTTGCAGTAACTACCTGGATGTGCTGCAGCGCGCCAGTTCACAGTCTCCACCTGTATTGACACTTCGTCCTGAGGATGAAACTTTCTACACCTTCTTCGCCCCCAGCGACGCTGCCATCAGCAGAATGGACTCGGTGAGAGCTGCGTAACAACTCAATGCGAAATAATTTGTTAATCTTTTTATAGAAGAGGAATGCACACGAAAGACAGGAGCTCTTAATGGTATATACTCTAGCGCTGGCTCCGAACTTACCCAACGGGAAAAACGTAATCACGGTAGCTTCAGGATACGAAGATGGGCCTACGTCTATTTATTATTGCTGACGTTACGTTGCTTCTCTGAGCTGAACCAGAGGCAAATAAATAGGGGTCATCATTTTGTGCAATATCATGCATTGCCCTTGTTCAATAAACTAAAGTGGAATTCGTTTAAGTTGTGGCTAAAATTCAGATTCCCACGGCTCGTAAGGTTCGTTTAGCGTATCGACAGCCCCTCCACTTTCACGAATGCGCACGTTTGGCGCAAGTGTATTGACACTAACACCCAATCGGAAATATATTGGCATTTATCCGATGTTATCCAATACCGCTCGCTCACTCTTTATTCGTTGTCAGCCGATAAATGCCTATTAATTTTCTGAGCCTGGCACGATGGCCATCGCCAATTATACGTTGCAACGATGGAACATCGAAAAATCCATCGGCGATAGCGATGGTCCGATGAAAATTGTATCAAACAATCGGCGATGGCCATTTTCTCCATCGGCAATGGTGTTATGAGGAAGAACTGGTCGGATGAAATGGCTGAACATCCCATCGACGATGGTATACGATGGGCATCGTCATCGGTTGTACTTCCGATGCCGATGAAGTAATGAATATAAGGCTAAAACTACAGAAAAACAGCCTTACGAGTTTGCAACATTTGTTTTTTAGTAACAATAAAACAAAGATTGGGTTACAAAGTATACTTGGTGAATTTTTTGGAGAGGTCAGTAATGACATTTAGTATTTTTGTTGACATACTTTGGGAAAATGAGGCATTCTAAGACGTTTTACATGAAAAACGTTTGCTCCGCAAATGCTTAGTTTTCTAGATATTTGACTATAAAGTTCCCATTGTTTCTTTGTCACGCTCGTCAATACAGCCATGCTGACATCTACTTCTGTTGATCAACAAAGGCGCGACGATCGTACGCGTGTTCGAACACGTGTCTTTAACTAATTGTGCAATCGCGAGTTAATTGTGCAATCACGAGCTTATTTTAATTAACGATGAATGTAGAAAAACGTATTCTAAGAAATTTTTCACGAATGTTTTCATCGAGAACTTTGAAGTTCTTTTTATATACGTTTTTGACACGGCCAACTGGCCCACATTATTGGAATGCGTATTATTCAATATTGTACTGCCGGCAGTGGTGGTGTTTGTATCTTGCGTTGTTCAATAATTTTATCAGTATTGGTGGTTTTATACGTAATAGTTAGTTTTTTGGTATATTTAGGCAGAAATAAGGCATTATAAGACTTTTGAAGAAAGCGTTTCCATCGCAAATGCTTACTTTTAGAAGTATTTGACTTTTAAGTTGCCATTGTTTCTTGTGAAAGAATTTAAGATGCGTCATTATGGCCGTGGTGAGGCATCAATAATGAAGCCTCGTAATGGTTTTTCGGCAACAACGTTGCTCTTACTCATTAAGATTAGGTAAGCAAGGACTGGTTCTGCTAATATCCTGCAAGAAATATATGCATAAAAACAGTGTGAAGCGATATCGTGCTAGTCGTAATGGCGAATCTTATTTTCTGTCATGCGAAAACAATGAGAACCTCAAAGTCAAATATCTCGAAAACAAAGCGTTTGCGGAGAAAACGTCATTCATGAAAAATATCTTAGAATGCCTTATTTTACCTAAATATGCCAACAAACATACTAAATGTCATTACTGACCTCTTCGAAAAATGACCGTTTATTTTGAAAGGTTCCCCAGATCTAACAATGTCAATTACTATTAAGGTTTTGAAAGATCATTATATTTGAAGCATATTAGCTACAAGGCAAATAATAATTAAACTTTGTAAAGCAGGCTTTAATTAACCCTAATAACCTGGACTTTACATTTTGCACCATTTATCAGTTAGGAATAGTATTACGGGTGTGAAAATCGCACACAAGCCGCAGTTATATGAGATGCTGCTTTTATTCGATGTCTCTAGTTTTGAGATCTTTGCATTTTTAAAATGGTGTTAATGCGATGGTCCATCGCCGATTGTGACGCCCTACGACTGCCATGCCGATGATTATTTCATCGTAGGTCATCGCCGATGAAAATTCATGATTTTTCGTTCTGATAGCGATGGAGTGATGGTAGTGCATTTTCCATTGTAAGTACAATGGCGATGACCATCGTACCATCGATTTTGGCAAGGTACGATCTTACCATCGTACCATAATCGGAGATGCCGAGCTCTGTAAATTTCCGATTGGGCAGGAGCACAGTATTCATTCCAACCGACCTTCACCCTTCGATGCGTAGTGGTTGTGGCAGGTTTAATATGACAAGTCACACTTACGAAAATAGCCATAACAAATTTTGCACTGAAAGGTTAACGATATTAACTCTAAATCACCGCGTTAACTTTTCAATATTTCAAACAATGTTAATGCTAATATATAGGAAATTCAGGTTCGGCGATAGGTTTACATATACATAGAAGTTCACATTGTCGTAGTATAGGCACTATAATATATTGATAAAGTTTCACCAAATGCAATGAGTGGGAGCTAATTAGTTCAACTCTAAGTGATAGATTTGAAGTTTTCTTTTTATTTTACTATTAATAATAGGTACTCCCAGTTAGGACGGTACACACGTATTTACGAGCTAATGATGTCAACTGTGACTACTAAGCGATCAGATATGCTACAGACACGTAAAAACAGGCGCTTGTTTCTTCTATGAGCTGCCATGTGAACAGCCTTAACCTTTATCTACCTACTGACGCTTCATTGTTTTAATGTTAGCTAGCCTTTCTCACGATGCGGCTGTATCTCAAGAAGGAGAACAATGTGCTCACTACACGTAAAGCTGAAGTAATGTTCACCACTCGGGTTATAACGGAATGTTGACTTACGGGTAGGACTCATTCATTTAAATTTTCTCTACAGGCAAGCCGGGAGAAGCTGCGTAGAGGCGACGCAAGCTTTATATCAGCATTTGTGAAGAGGCACGTGGCAGTGAATATGTTCCCAGACACTTCTTTCGAGCCCAACCTGATTTATTCTATTGAAGGCATGGACGGCCGCAATTTCCACCTCAAGAAAAATTCTGAAGGACAGCTCACAGTAAGTTGTATATTCTTGCTCCTGAAATGCTGTGCAAATGGTACATGAGCTACGCACATGAACTATAAAAATGAATTATGAATATACTCATATCAAATGCATTCAAGGCAGTGCCAGCTTGAAAGTGCCATAGTCTCAATTGCTGCGAATTAAATTACTGTTGAGAACGCAGTTTACTAGTAGTAAGCCAAATGCAGCATTCAGTGAATGAAGCGTGTGTGTGCCTCCCAATTAGCAAACTTAACATTTGGTTTTGATCTGATAAAGCACATAACGTAGCGTTTGAGTACCATGTTTACCGCGTGCTGAGACCTTCGTTAGGGATGCGTTTGGTTGGCTATAGGCGCTCGCCTCTATGCGGAGAATACACGCTATGTTTATACCAGGGGTCCCCAAAGGGGTCGATATCGACCCCCTGAGGTCGGGTAGTTCGAGTTTCATGTGGTTATTATGTACGTTCTATAGCTGCACAACATCGGAAACGACAAAAATCATTACATGTTTTCATTAAACTTATGAGGGGTCAATGGGAAAGTAAATCTTCATTGAAGAAGGCGGTGAGTTAAAAAGTTTGGGGACCCCTGGTTTGTACGACGGACTCTTGAGCCTGGCTGTCTGAGTCAAAATGTGAAACGACCGTGAAAGTGACAAGGGAGTGTAGTTATAATGGCGTGCAGAGGTCTTGTAATACCACCTAGACCTACCTATTTATTTTAGGCCCCCCCCCCAAAAAAAAAAAAATAATAAATTCTACACAATACTGAGAACTATTTTGAGATGTGTGATATTGAGCATACTTGAACACAGGTGCATTCTAAACTAGAGAAATGCTGTAAGAGCGCATGCCTCCGCCAAGCAAGCCAATGTTAATGAAAAATTCAAATTGGTCCTTCAACTAGGGTTTCCTCTTAGCATCACAAAAATTTGGTTATTTGTCTCTCCTTGCATTAATAACAATTCCTATGGTTTTTTTTGTGATCCGTCCGTAACGGTTCGAGTTTCTGTACTGACACCCACTAAGACGTCGAAAATGCAAATGGACCTACCGATCATCACTAAATTTTGATCAGGTGTGCATTTTAACATTTTTGACAATTCTCCGAAATTCCATGAAGATCCGTCCTTAACTTATTGAGTTATGTTCTGACAAACATAGAGACAAACAAACGAACGGGCTGATATATCTTCACAAAAAATTGGTCACTTACTCCTCGCGACAATGCAACAATTCCTGCGACTTTGATAAAAATTGAGCTTTTCTATAAGGAAAAAACAAGAGGACAAATAAACTGTTGGATGGATCTTCACCAAAAGTTACCCGTACCTAACACACATACCCAACATTCCCTGTAAATTTTATAAAGATCCATTAATAGCTTTTCAAATAATATTGGTGTCAGACAATAACCATACAAACAAACAAACTCCTACAAAATCATAACCAGTGATGGGCACTAAATACATCGAAGTATTTAAATACTAAATACTAAATACATCCGTAAAATGTAATTAAATACTAAATACTAAATGCATTTTTGAAATGTATTTAAATACTAAATACTTAAATACATAAATGTATTTAAATACTTCGGTAAATACATTCTTTTTTTTTTCTTTTTGGGCACCAAAAGGCACAAACTCAGGTGTATTTTCGGTGTTCATGAATTACTAGCGGGACCCGTGGAATTCCAAGGTTGAATAAAGACTATAGGTACTTTCTAAAATGAACCAACTNAAATCAGATAAAGTAATACGAAATGTATTTAAAAATGTATTTGAATTTTTTTAAATACATTGTATTTAAATACTCGAAAATGTAGTTAAATACAGTATTTAATTACATGTTTTTGAAAGTATTTGTAAATACATTTTCAAATATCAAAATGTATTTAAATACGTATTTAAATACAATTGTATTTAAATACTGCCCATCACTGATCATAACCTCCTTGGCAGAGGTAAATATACACTCTAGCTGGCTTAAACATAAATATACCCCAGTGGATGCCCGGGGTCACAACCGTCGTCATCAATTATTAACAGCCACTGGTAAAATATTATCTCTTATATTGTACTCGTGATAATGAAATTTTGGGCACCGTAGCAATCGAAATCTTTGTGGCAGTTTTTTAATCTTTACCCCAACGCAGTAAGCCCATTCACCATAGCTCAATATTAAGGCAATGCGTATTTGTGTCGCGATTTATCAGCGTGCTTTTTTCTTTCGCAGGCCAATGGCATATCAGTGCAAAGTTCGCATATGAGTGCAAATGGTGTCATTCACACCATCGAAGATGTTTTCCCCGCCAACTCTGGATACAGCAGCAGCTCTTCGTATTCATCTTCTTCTCGGTCATCGTCCTCTTATGAAGGCGGTGGCGACTCCTACTTCTCGTCGTCGTCTTCTTCATCGGCCTCTTCAGGAGGCACAACCCGTACGACTCAGACTTACCGAAGGACTGTGACGTTTGCTGAAGGCTTCGATGACGAAAACTCACTGCCGACGTATCCTCAAGGTAGTGAATTATCGAATAATGTTCGACGAAGACAAGACTCATACCCTTCTTCCTCTGCAACCCTTGCAACTTACCCTGAGTCATCCTCTACTGACAATAGAGGATACCAGTCTTCCGGAGATTCCTCTAGCTATCCCTCTTCTCAGTACGGATCAGCGTCAGTTGATGCGTCCGGTACTCAGACTGATAATGACATTAACGAAGTGCATGATAATTCTGATCATTATTCTTACACCCATTCTTCTCATTCTGTTTCTTCGCACGGTGATGTTGACGAGCATGCTAATGCTAGATATAACACGTCGGTTTACTCATCGCATGAGAATGAGCCTGGTTTGCGCAGATGGGAAGAAACCAAGACTTCATGGAGAAACAGGGAAATTAACACACTCCATAACCGTGGTCCGTCGCGTGGAGACCAGATAGATCAAAGACCGAATCCAGTTGCTGAAGATGAGTCACGAATTGAAGAAGAACGAAGGAGACGGCTGGAAATTATTCGTCAGGAAGAAATAGCAAGGCAGGAAAAAATTCGCAGAGACGACGAGCGGCGGCGACAAGCTGCTGCTGCTGCTGCTGCTGAGGAACAACGAAGGGCGGAAGAGACTCGCAGACGGGAAGAAGAAGCACAGCTAGAAGAAGAAGAAAGACAAAGGGAATACACTAGACAGAGAGAGGAAGAACTTCGTCGACAACGTGAAGAAAACGAGCGAGTTGAGGAAGAGAATAGGCAAAGGGATTTGGAAGAAAGAGCTAGAATTGAAAAGGCTCGTGGGCAAGAAGAAGCTCGTCAGCAAGCAGAAGCTCGCCGACAAGAAGAGGCTCGCAGACTGGAAGAACAAAGACTTGAAGAAGAACGGCGAAGACAAGAGGAATTGCGACGACAAGAAGATTATCGAAGACGACAAGCAGCTTGGAGGCTTGAAGAGTCCAGAAGGGAAGAAGAAACCCGAAGGCACAATACAAATCAACCAGCCGTATCTGAATCAGGGTCATCTAATGCAGGCGAAGAAACTTCGCATCACGATGAGAGATACTTGCAAGAAGAACGTAGAAGACAAGAAGCGCATAGACAAGTTGAGGAAGAATACCGCCGGCGACAAGGTCCGGACTCCGTTTATGAAAGAGAAAGTTCTCGAACACCATCTCGTCCTCGCTATGACTGGTCCAACATTCAAGCACAGTCACACGGTGATCATAGAACGAATCTTGAAGTCCCTGAAAGCGTGCATGAACCTGGATTGCTAACCCGTAACCTTGACAGTGTGGCTAACATTGGTGATGGTTTTTCTTCTAACTCACCTCATACTAATAGTTCTGTTTCTAGTTCTTCTACCCGCTTTACGACTAGAACTTCCGTTCACAACACCATAGGACCTGTATCTCCTAACGGTACTCGATATAGCTATGTTGGTCGTTCGTATGGAAATGATATTGTGGGGCACAGTTCTAATCCAAATCCTTATTTGAATAGAGATGAAGGTTCTGGTGCTTACCGTAGTTCTGCTTCGCATGTACGTAGTGGTAACACAGTGGGAAGTGGTTTAGCAACTAACGGGGTTAGTACTACTACCACTACAAGAAGACGAGTAAATGTAACGAGAACTGTGTTCTCTTATCCTGCCACACAGCTTAACACCACAGTTAACTACACTCCACATCGATACCCTGGGAGAGGAGGTAGCAGTAGGCAGGCATCAAGTAATTATCACCAGTATGCCACGTCTGGTGACCCAAGCAACTCTGATTCCGTTTCAGCGTACGCCTTCACAGGCGGCGAGATGGACTTTGCCGATGGTCGTGAGTTTGCCGAGTCTGGATCCCCTCTGATCTCCACCATCACCATGAACCAAGCACGAGCTCTCCGCCGCCAGTGGCGCCGTAAGCGCCATCAGATGCTTCGCCGGCAACGGGCTGACGACACTGAGGGCAAGTCGATGAAGAAAGGACGCAAGCGCTTCAGGAAAGGTCGCGGAAAGGGTTTGCGCAAGGCCTTCAGGAAGAAGCAAGCGTTGCGTAGGATGCGCAAAAATATGAAGAAGAAGCAGGAATAAAGATTATGATATTACAATTTGTGCGCTACCTTGCATTTGCTTGTACTGACTGACCAACCTTCATTTCGAATTACCAGTCAAATTGATAATGATATTCATAGTTAAATGACAATAGCATGAGCTATGAACTGGACTGACTTTCGTCTGCCAACTTGTGCTAGCCTATCACTGCCTTTTTGTTCCCTATAGTATCAATGTTCATTCCTTCTTGCTTGTCTCGATGCTTGAAAATCTTTATTATTATGAAATGTAGTTATTCATCAGAGGATTATACCATCGAATTGCTTGAGCCTATCTAGCTTCATTCAATCCACTTTCAGATTTCATTCGCATCTCTATATTGCATAAAAACTAACGTCAACAAAACTAGTTCGTGCACTAGATCTGACCGTGAAAAAACGCGACCTGTTTCATTGTAAACATTACAAATGACTGTACGGTAGTTCACCTTTAACTGCCTGCGTCAAAGCCAATTTTTGCAACAATAACAATGTTACGCGTTTCAAATTTGAAAATTTGGTGCGATTGTTCCTGAAGTGATGAAACCTTACTGTTACGCGCGGCATAGATTGTCGTCTTCGAATCTACACCAAACAACTGTCACTATCCAACAGTGCACCGCATTGCGATAATAGTCGTCCGTTGACTACATTGTAAGCTGTGGCAACCGTTACAGTGTAATGAAATAATGCCGTACGACGGACAGTTTGATTTTTTGCCATAAACCTGTATATAATAATAATGTTGTTTATCCTTTTCATTAGAATCCATAGGCGTTAGTCTTTATTATTTAAGTATATTATATGCTTCACGACTGTTGTCCTTTAGTGAACTTTTGTTACTATATATTTCCTAACTATTGTTGTTGCCTGATATTAAAATGTAATTTTAGTTAGTACGTAGGATTTGAGTTTGCGGGATATTAATATCACAATGGACTTAACGTGTAGTCTATTAAATTATGCATTAGTAGAGCGTCATCTAGCAGAAGATGTGTAATGTGTATGCACTGATTATGAAATTTTGCAACAACTTAGTCTTTAATCGTGATCGCTATTGTGTCGTAGCTGGCATATAAAGCCCGACAGATTTTTACGTTTTGCCCGGTAAAATAAACATACAAAAGTTCAACTTTCACCTGTGGAAATTGTATTATCCTCAGATCAGTGTTTGCTGTTTTATGTTACTTGCTCATTATTTTTAAATAAAATAACCTTAAATAGTCGACGATTATGAACTCCTCGTGCTGCATTACATCATGAATTACCCTAACTATAGTAATAACTTCCCCTTAAGTATTTTTTGTTCAGTTTGAATTGTATATTTCTTCCTTGAACATAATTATTACAACATATTTATCTATAATGAGTATATTTGCATTAAGTGACCTAGGTCTTTTATTTGTAACTCCCCACTAAAATTCAGCGTATCTCTACCAACCAGGGTGGACGCGACATACCGAACATGTACTCTACGTGTCGTTGTCACCTATGAACCACATCTTATATGCATCGTAAACTGGTTCAATGTGACGACTGCCTCACCATAGCTAGGCCCCACATAGTTAAGCCACGCGGACACAGCATGGCACGTTAATCTTGTATTATACGTACGTTCATACTTCAAAGCAACCGAATGTTTTCTCGTATCCTTGTAAACACAACTCCGTGTAGAGTAAAATATTTACTAAGATGTTAGTCGTCGAGATAATTTGCTTCCACAAGTGTTACTAGCAGTGTTTCTGCTGTCATTTTATATTTGGCGTGAATCTGAATTCTGAACGCTATGAATTTTCCTGCTGCTTCAACAGACACAACAAAACATAAGAGCGAAGTGAAATATGAGCGCAAAGCAAAATATGANGCAGTGTTTCTGCTGTCATTTTATATTTGGCGTGAATCTGAATTCTGAACGCTATGAATTTTCCTGCTGCTTCAACAGACACAACAAAACATAAGAGCGAAGTGAAATATGAGCGCAAAGCAAAATATGAACTTGTGAACAGTCTCTGCAGTATGAACAGTATGAAGCCCCTTTAGGCCAACGTAACAAAGAAATTCATGGTACGTGCAAGCCACGCTGGCCCAAGGATGATGAGACTTTACAAGGTTAGCGCACGGGGCGGGGCTAAGCTGTGGTGCACCATAGGTAATGAGGCTTGAGACGTGAGAAAATTGAAGTACAGTAATACGCAGCTATTTTACATTGTTTCTCTATCATTTCATTTGGGCCTACAGAGTATCCTACATGTCCTACAATCTTTATAGTTGCACAAAAACATGTGTCAAAACATCTACGAACTTTTTAGCTTTCTGTATGATGAGATTTTATCAATATTATTTCGGAGAGTGTCTGTAAAATGTGGCCCTAAGCTGTGCCATCGCGTACGCGTCGGTAACAGATCCTCCGCTCCTAATTGTGAAAACTACTAAATCATTGGAAAAAGATTATGGATTTAACATTCGCCAGTTTCAACAACATCGTTCTGAAATGCAGTTTAGGAGTTGGAAATACGGTTGTTTCCCACACTTAAAGCCCGGATTTCTAGTCCTAAAATAGTGGTCAAAATAGCGCTAAAAATCTAAGCAAAATAGCTCTTAAAAAAAGTCGTTATTGCAGGTGTCATAGCAAAATAGTTTTTATTTCTAGCAAATAGATTTTATTTCTAGCAAAATAGTTCTTATTAGTAGCGAAATAGTAGGTAAAACTTTGAAAGTTTTAGCTAAAACTCAGCAGTTTTCTTTCATTTGTAGCTATAAAAAAAACTGAGAGAAAGTTATTATTTTAATCGGACACCATGTTTTTTTTTTCACTGAACCTATGCGCATATTGTATGAGCAGGAAGTTATATAGTTGTGACCTTTCTCTATGGTGATCAATTTTGTAGTATTTACATATGCGAATGAAAGAAAATACTTTATTTACATTTAACAACTAACGTAGCCTAACGTAACCCTAGTTTACCTCACGTCAGGGTCAGGTCAGTATTACGTCAGGTTCGGTCAGGTTATTCACAAAAAGAACTCTCCTGCCCCTACATAAGCTCGGTGGAGCTCATACCCTGAATACCACTCAAATGAAAATAATGACAAGACTAAAGGCTTGAATCCTATACGATACTCCAGAATGTAGAATGCTGTATTATAAAAGGAACCTGACTAAATGTTCGGTTCCTAGATAACTTCAGCGCTAGACTATTCTAGGAGCTTACCGAATAATTTAGTGTTTTACATGAAGTAGAAAATAATTCATACTGCCATTATGTCTGATAAATACAGTACTTGTACAGATAACATAAACTGATTGGATAATGCATATATGTATTTCCTACTTTCATGACTGTTTAATGTCTAGCAAAAGAAAATGCTGCTGTTATCCCTGTACCCCATCTCGTTATACAATAGGCTGTGGGGGAAGGGGCACGTCAGGAGCCTTCTCTCTGCAGAGTTCGCATCTACTTGGGGCTTGCGGAAGGAATATTTTTTACCGTTTGGTATTAGTTTATCCTGAAAGTGCGTCCGCACAGGAACTCTGTGCTAGCCGTGTGCGAGGCAAGTAAGGAGCAGCATATGGGGGTACAGAATTTGTAGAGAAGCAGCGATTTTCTGAATTTGTGTTGCAACGTCTGTCACCAGCAACAATATGTTGTTATACTTAATGGATCCTGGCCAAAGAAGAGATAAAGATGACGCAATGAACTGCATTAATGTTGTACTGTTAGTGCATTCTAATTGAGTGGAATTTAACAGAAACATAGCAGATTCTTTGTTTAATTCAAGTGTGCCTATTATTGCTTTCGTAATCTGCCCTCTCGTCGTATCAGTGCACTCTTCCACTGCCAGCACTTGTGTAACTGGTAATGTCGTGACCAAAATGACAGTGACTAGCACTGTAGTAGTAGTAGTAGTAGTAGTAGTAGTAGTAGTAGTAGTAGTAGTAGTAGTAGCAGTAGTAGTAGAGGTTTTACTAGCGCTTCAGTGGCACAATGCCTATATCGCGCCGAACTATTCCTGTGTTTATCCACAGCCTCGCGGGCCGCTAGAGCGCAAAGTATGTTTGATTTTACATTCGTAGGAAGTGTTGAGGAGGGGACTATTATTAACTTTACATAAAGCATAAGTATTTAGCAAACAAGTGGATAATGTCATAGTTGGTGGTGGTATCTATCGTGATGGGTTCATCACAGTTTATTACAAAGGTCACATCCAATAAGGAAGGTCTTTAGAGCGTCTCCCTTGAATTGGCAAGAGGCCCCTCAGCCAGCATTTCCCTGAGTATGGAGTCAGCATCCCGTCCATAAAGGTCTGGAAAACAGTCCCTCCGCTCGTTGGAGATTGTAGGGCTCAGATGTAAGACGGTGAGAGGTACGACGCAATTGTCGCAATAGGGCTGCGGGAGCCCCATTCGCAAATAGTCATGAGTAAGTCTCGTGTGCCCAATACGCAGGCTGCACAGTATACTTGCACCGACAGCGCTTCTCAGCTACAATCTCGAAACCACGATTGAGCACCTGAAAATAATGAGGGCGCCCCTGGCATGGTTGTTTTAGAGATGTTTCATTTATGTCATAGTTCTCTGTATTGGCTTACAACATTTCTCTATGCAAGCTCCCGTAAAGCCAAACTATGTTTGATGCTACTGTCAAGAATTTGTGCCTTAGAGAGTGCATATCTTAACATATTACATGTACAATTGTACGGGCGGCTGGGATTCACCCACTGGGATCGATATAATTTATTCCAGTTCGCTTTAACTTCTCTGGGAGTTCAGTGTTAGGGGACTGATCCTTCAGTTGCCTCAAGCGTAACCGGCATACGAGGAAGTATGACAGTCGGTACAGAGTGCTGATTCGAATGCCCGTAATTGAAGTTCTGGACAAGTTAAAGCTCATCGAATTAGATTATGGTCATAGAGAAATCGGCGAATTGCTCGCTTCCACCATGGGAAGATCGGCACTACTCGTTGAATATTTGTTAATGCAGTGTACATGCGATCCTGTGCTGTCATTGGAGGACCTAAAACACAAGCGCGATAACCCATATCAGAGCTGCTTGAATTTCTCAGGTAAAATGAACAGGGTTGTCTTACATGTTAAAATCACTTTCAAATGATACCTTTTTTATCACATCATTGTTCCAAATGCCTTTTATTCTGTATAAATAACGCAGATATTTACTAAAATCTCAATTGCACAGCTAACAAAGCTAGCTAATATCGGGTGGCCGAGAACCATCTCTGCATTAATCAAAGATCCTTAGCCGAAATCGGTCTCTCGTAAACTGATTTTGTTTGCAACGACAAGAGAAGTTCAATCGGCGATGTAAGGTTGAGACATAGCGACTTGGGCTTACAATTAGTTCACATGTACTGTTCTTAGGTGGTAGTAGTAGAAATCCACTATTGAGTTGGGAGTAATTGAAATATTAGAGTAATAAATTTTATTTGCCACTGGCCCTAAAGGTAACATTTGTCTGGAGCTAGAGGGGAAGTTAATAATTGCTAGAGTGCTCATTGACGAACTGTAGCTAACTCAATCTTTGACAGAAACTGTTCGAGCTTGGGTAATACATACTGTATCTCGAACCCTTGAAAAAGATACCAGAAAAATCGCGGCAATGTCAGGACTGTTGTAGGAGTACCGTTTTTTGAAGTAACTTTACCGAACGCGCAAAGTAGAGATTATGTCAAGCCAGCTGTGCACTGAACACTTCTACTTTGCATGCAGGTAAATACGGCAAAATATCGCAGCTACAAATGTACCATTAAAATCATAGGGTGCGTTACCTTTTCCATATTATAGAGCTTTTTCAATATCAGAAACTGAGAAGCTTGAAAGTCGAACATTGCGACCCATGGAACAATGAAAAAAAAATTAAACTAGTAAGAAAACTGTACAAGGCTTATCATTGTCGATAACAGATTTGAAAAAAAAAAAACGTTAACCGTAGCTTACAGACTACGGTCAGCTTCGAAGCCTGTCTCCATACGTTTCTTCACAGCATTACATTAGCCTGAGCAATGCAAATTTTGTGCATTTCAAAAAACAGGCCACGTTCAGCTCTGCACAAAGTGAGCTATCGGCATCATATATAATGCCGCAACGCTGCGTGCTGGCCGCTCGTGACTGAGAATCTTCAGAATGAATGAAAGTTTTTCAAGGAAATAGGAAATAAATATTTACAAATGTTGTGGCTGGAACTCTGAACATGACAGAAAACAATGTTAATAATGAAACGCAACTGGAGTCTTTATCGAGGCAGAGGTTGTGTCATTAAATAATTTGCTTTACCAAGTTAGAGTAATAATTTTGAAAGTCTAAAGCTGCCCATATCTTTTTTTTTGGGGGGGGGGCGAATTCAGTCTATCATTTTTGTAAGTAATCTATAAAAGTAGTACGACGGATAACTGAAAAACCTAAGAGAATTCACACAAAATGATACCGTATCGACTGGCCTGGTCACGTGAAGTTAAGCTAAACTTGCTAGGCTTGACTTGCCGAAATCCATGCGGGCTTGTTGGCCTCGCCGATTTGAATCGCATCACAGGTGTTAGCAACAGCCCGATTATGCCTGAATGGCAAAAATCTCTCCCGCAAGGAGCAGGATTGAGTTTTTCAGCCATCTCAGGGTAATCGCTTCACGGGTTAACGCCAGAAACTCTATGAGAAGTGGCAAACAGCGAAGCTACGAATAAGTCATGTTTGTAACTCAAAATTTTAGCGCCAATCCACATCACGGGCACGACAGAGCGCAAAGTCAATTCAACCGTTCACGGTTCGCCAAAATACAGAACAACATATGTACAATTAGCTGATGGGCTTTAAAAAATTAAAAGACTACTGTGGTAACACAGGCTCTCGAAAGTGCTTACAATTATGTCCATGGTAGTTTGAGTAAAGAATAGATGACATTATGTTTCCACTAATTTACTTCACTTCAATACGATAGGAAGCATTCACACTTCAGGGTAGCCGAATGCCATGGCACGGGACAGCTTGAGGGCTACCCGTAGGGGTGGTCAATTTAGTGCAGGCAGGCAAACCTTTCGCACCTTTGCTGCCTTTGTAACCTTTGAGCCCATGCTCTCCTGCGAGAGTTTGGGGTCCTTTGGGAGCGAGCGGCTCAAGAGGAGATGTCAACGTATAGAAGAGTGGTCGTCTGGGTCCTAGAGGAAATCCTGGCCCGCCCGGGCCCGCTGGCGGAAGTAGAAGCACCTGGTTCGCTGGGACCTCGTAGCAGCGGCCCGCCCTTCCTTCGTAACCAGAGAGGCCTCTCTGGCCAATACCGCCTGGTTCTCCTTTCTGGCCTTTAGGTCCAACGGTCTGCACATCTGGTGGGGCATTAGGAAGTAAGGTGAGGTCGTAGGAAAGTATTTTATTCAAAATTACTATAAGAGCTGGATAGGTGAGTGAGTGATTACCATAACGTACTGTGAATAGCAGGCACAAAAGTTCAAAACAAAAACTTATTTTATTCGTGATAACATCATCGCTACTAGTTTATAAAAAAGATTACGTTCACAGGTCATAATTACATTACAACTTTTGTTCATACAACTGGTAGATTTACCGGGGTTTCGTTTAAATTATTGAAAATTAATATTCAAGAAGAGAGCTTTGGAGTTATAGGATATGGTGAAATCATGTAGTGAATGGTAAACCAATGTACAAGATGCGTAGTGTGATGGATGCAAAAACTAATAAACGAAGAACTTTCAGGCTCATAATCTCAAACAAAACTCGTACGTGAGAGGGTGATGGTGATTGAACATGCAAAAATATGGCACCAAAAAGCCAGCCTGCCAGCGAGTTTGCTCCGGTCATTGTGGTCTGCAAAAACCACGGAACAGTGAAGCAGCGAGCAAGCAATGATTTCTTTGGAGTGAACTAGTTTCTACCCTAGTCTTCTCTAGAGAGTTTAACGACGCGACTCATCTGGACAAGTTAGGTAATGAAAAAGAGAAACATCAACTTCAAAGTGATTCTTGTATCTCTTTAACTGGTCTGCGTACATGAAAGACAGCCTGACGGCTGAAAGGGATAATTTTTTCAATAATTGAAATTACCATAATTTGCTCAAAAAGTATACCTAAAACAGAGAACAAATTAAAAACTAGTCGTTTGCTTAAGTTATAGATTTGAAAAGAAGCTGGGTGAAATGTTCCCTCTCCGAACTCGCTTATGCACGCTGAATACTCACCATAATACTTCCGTCTGAGAGCAGCTAAGTGTCCAGTGAGAGATTTCACAGTATTCTTAATACTGTCAAGTGCAACCAGTTGTGATTCCAGGCGATGGATGCGGACGAGGAGATCGTCCACTGAATACTGACATCTCTGCGCAGAATTCGATATGGAAAGAAAAATATAAAACAACAGAAGTACAGAGTACTCAACATTTATGAAAACAAAATGGTCGATATAAGACAAAAAAAGCGCTCTATTTGCAAGTGCAAACTGAAAGTAGAAACCAGAAGTACTTGTAGACGCAAAGAACACGTTAGAAGTAGGGGGAGCTCAAAACACAAAACAAAATTTATTGAAAGATTATGAACCCTTTGTCAAAACTTTATTAATCCATTACCAGGTGAAGAGACCTGCGAGTTCACAAGGAGTATATTTTACCACTGGGCCATTTAATAGAGAGTAGTCGCAATGATTCAGGCTAAGCTAGGGGGTTACATCGAGCTGCCCGCATAAATATAAAATGCAGGTATCTTTGCATTTTACGCAAGATGGATCGTCGGTGAGATATTTAAAGTTCTAAGTATTTTTATGAGCAACCTCTAAATGACAGACGACGGGTCATGCACTGCGTAATTGGAACTTAATACCTCATCTCGGTGGCGAGAAGACAAACACTATGTCTAATTATTCAAGAGCCGTCTTAGGGTTTATATCAGAGCTTCATAAAATTTATTAGACTTATTGGGGTTATTGGGTCTATTCAGACTGAAAGACATCACAGTAAAAATTTAAAAACACTGATCTCTACAATTTTTTAAACTGCACAGCTACTATAAAATTCACTAATATTTTTGTGCCTATGAGAACGCTAACTAGTACTACGGCATCAAGAATTCTCTATGTCGTTTTTCCATTACAGTGTGGGTAATTAGATCAACCAGGACCAGAAGGCTCACTGCTGGGGCTGGTGAGCACAGCTTAGTTTAAATAGAGCTAACACTCAAAGAAAATAACCTTACACTAGTTTGTATGTTTTTGCTTAATAAAATTGATCATGCTATATAGACGAAATGGCAACATACAGCAAGTGCAATTCCTCATCGTAAGCCCTCTGCAGTGTATATCGTTATCAAATGTGTACCAAGAGAATGTAATATATTACTACAAGGATGACGACGCAGGAGCGATAGACAAAATGTCATATGAATTTACGAAACTCCTCAATCAAGTGGCCACTTTCAGTGCTAATATTATCTAGACAAAGGTGTTCTGTTTCGCACTCGTATATTTTCTTGGTCAATTTGTTACTGAGGATGACTAGTGGCTCGATTGGTTCAGTATGATATTTTAGTTATCCCCATATTCATCATTTAGCTTTATACAGGTTTTCTTCGGTATTGACCAGAGATCAGTGCAGGAATGAAGCGGTTCAGATCAAGTCCGGTCGACTAATACAAGTCCCGAGGCTTGTTGCAATCAGACTGCCCGTGTCACGTGTGCTGCCCCACATCCAATGTAACTCAGGTTAGGTACCACCGATGACAACCTTAACCTATGAGCTGGGAAAAACCACCTTTGTTTACGAACATTGCCTTTGCTTGCTAGCATTGTGATCAATGGACGTACGAAACTGAAAAGAGAAAATATCCCACGGCTGATATAAATTTGCCCTCTTGCAGGTTTTTCATATTTTTATCCTAAAAAACAGCCGAACTAAAGGTCCACTAGTAATATTTATGAGTGAGGTTTCCGCTTGTTCTTCTGAGATTGCGTAGCATTCATCCCTTACTTTTGAGTCAAACAGTGTTACACCGGAATCTCATAGTAAAACGGTCTTGAGTCTCACTACAACACGCCTCGATCCGCGCTTTTTGATAACTCTGAAAAAAGCGAGGAGTTTTGAAGGCATACTGCAATAACTTCAATTGATTCTCATATTATGGAATAGAAAAGAAGAATTTTAAAATGATAATACACCTTGCATATCATCACTGACATTGTTTAATTTATGTAAACCTAATAAACTGAGTCAGATAAAGGGTACCCGTGGACGTAGTACGCCTTTTGGAAGTTGGCACCAGTGCTGCAGGAAAAACGGTTCAATTAAAAACCAAGGTTCAACTAAACTGCCTCGTGGCGTTAGACCATGACCCGCGGTGGGGACAAATTTCAACGCCATCGTTTTTGATGGCCAGCTTACTTTAAAGCTTTGGCATTTTTCACATTTAGGTCAACCCACCTGACTCTTCAAAAAGTTATGAACATCGCTCAACTCCTTTTCCCTTTTTTTGGGTAGACAGACAAACAAATATATGTACATACATATACACTTAAATCTTCAACGAAAACATTATCACCGCTCTTCGCTCAAAGGTGATAATCAAGGTCCTGGAAATAAAAGTTTTGGAATGATATTGAAACCTGTTTAGAACAAGTCTGGTCTATAACAAGGACTTCCTGTAATTCCAAAGGATGACTCTCTCTCCAGTTCCGAGCATCGCGCAACGGGAAATACTAGCAACTTTCAAACTAGCTCTCGCTGCTGTTTACAGTATTTCTTCATATAATGAAAGGCCCTTAAAGCACCATTTTAAGGTGGAACTCGAATCACTGTAGTATCAATACAATCCCTGCGCGTAAGATAGCAGCAATTACAACTATTTTATTACTACAGTATTGTAATTTGTGACTTCCTGTTGGCACAAAGTAGTGGCCACGTACGTATGTTGTCCTGCACTGGAGGTTCTGCTCTACGATGCGTCGCACCTCGGCGGGGTCGATTGTCACTGGCCCTCCAGGCTGCTGTCCATGACAAACACCATCGGTTCCATCTTGTCCTGGGATTCCAGGAACCCCAGGAAGGCAGGCACCAGGAGGACCTGACAAAAAATTAGCCCTTTTACTCCCAAACCAACTTTGGTTTGTCATAGGTATAGAAGTGTTAAAATATAAGATGCGTCCTATTTTATGAACGCTCCAGGGCTCTGAGCACTGACGTGATGAATTAGTCATATTGAAATGTTCTTCACGAACAAAAATCGAATTTCTGGCTGCTCAGAAGCTATTTTAGCTTCCAAAGTGTCCAAGAACTTATTAGGTAATTGACTTGGAATGTCAGAAGACAAATAAATCATTTTCATCTTGTTTATTGTATAGGACTTTATTTGGTTGCGCTGCCAACGATACCAGCAGCATGACGCTCTGAAAAATAGAAAAAAATCAGCCAAGCACATCTCTGGGAAAGATTTCTGAGGAAAAGTGAGTTAAAACATAGCCTCAGTGTTTTTCCGGCCGGTATTTCATCGCAAACGTATATGCAGCTCTTACAACATGTTACATACAAAGTGGGAACTTGCGAATTCGCAAATAATTAAGTGGACAATTTTGACAACTGATTCTCTACATGCGAGAAAACTTTGCTCTTATACGGTTTGCGAGTTGAGTGGGCCGACCCGAACCGAGTGCGACCGACTCGCAGTATCGCGTTCCCCCTGTTTTCCTCCACCAACGTTTGACGCAGCCTCACTCTCAAGCCTGCCCACACACCTCTGATCTTCGAATGAGTATTTAATACAATACCGCAATACAGTAAATTCTTTTGTTGTTGATGCTCACAGTGTTTTTCTATATACATTGTTCTAATATAAAACTGCCAGAATTAACATTTAAGGAGTCAAAACAGGTCATGCAAGTAACCCTATTTATATGTACATACATATATTGTGATAATCGGTTTGATATATAAAAATTTACCAACTACGACTTTTATTTTCCAAAATTAATTAATTGCATATGAAGAGAACCGGGTGTATAAATTATTTACTTTTTATTTTAGCCTTTTAAATGTAATCCGTACATATATAGGACCAACAGTTAATTCCTGACGTGCAAAGGTAGTGAATTTAGTTTTGAAACCTCACCAGAAAATTTGAATGTAAGTTTGCAGGGTTAATGTACGTGCATTCTCGACACTAGCCTTAACACTTTTGTTGCTCTTTTAAGAGTTAAAAAATCTTAAATCCTACTTAAAAATACCACTTAAAATTTATTTCGTTAAAAGCAGTCGACTTGTCAGTAGTCATGAGTTACATTCCATACCTGTAAACTATATCAAGGTGTATGTATAGACTCGCCTTCATTATAGTCCAGCATTAAACACGAGTAGGTCTATTCATAAATGCACGTACGGCTTGGAGCTTCTTACCCTAATATGGACCAACTAAAACGTAAGCTTATCGTCGGAATAGAATGAAATACGTTGTCTCTAATAATAGGTTAACTAAAGATGTTCGCTATATTCAAGACGCATTAGCCAATGACCCTCTCTGCAAAATTTTTTTTAACCATTTCTTGATACTTTCAAGACCAAGGGCACCAATTGGCCACAATTCAAATGGTGGCTTTCCTCAAATGTTGATTTTTCAATGGCACACTTGAGATTCAAAAGTTCTGGGGCTAAAACTTCCTTGGATGCACGAAGCACATCTGGCGACCATTAGTCTATTCCCTGAACGCACCTGGCGTTCCTGGACATCCACTAAATCCAGGCTTGTAGATTGGTTGTCCGGGAGGACCTGCTGGTCCCTGAGGTCCAGGTGGTCCAGGAGTAAGTGTCGGGTCAGTGGGAGCAGGCGGACAACCGGGGATACAGGGAAAAAGTGGAGGACAATAAGGACATGTCACTGGAATTTGCCGCTTGTGAAGTTTTTTGCTGTTGAGTAGCACAAGCATCGCGTCCAAAGCGTCGAGTTGGTCAGCTATGGAGCTGCCCTCAGCTCCTGTCCATATGGCTTGGGTCATCTTCTCCAAGTCCAGAGATTCATTGTCAGCCCATGTCGCTCCGATGGACAAGAAGACGAAAGTGCACAGCAGCCGTGTTCTTTCCATGCTGAAATTACACAAATTTTTCATTTCATGTGTTGTGTAAATCATGTATCGTACACTCAAAGAACGCTTCTTAGTTGTAATTATTGTGAAGTT
Source organism: Parhyale hawaiensis (assembly GCA_001587735.2). NCBI lineage: Eukaryota > Metazoa > Arthropoda > Malacostraca > Amphipoda > Hyalidae > Parhyale > Parhyale hawaiensis. Next base: position 187,039 of record LQNS02278081.1, read on the forward strand.
GAAAAGGTGGTGATACTAATGACCAAATACATGCTCGGGCAACTACATTGTTTACTCATGAACGTTTTAATGTTAAAACGAGTTCACGAGACAGTGAGACGCTCATCTTACGCTAACTCAGCCCAGGAGGGGTTACTAGTATCCTTCTAAGCAGAACAGTGTGTATACTTACCAATATATTTACAAAGTCATTAGACATCAAGCCAGCCGGTTCAGCAACTGTTAGTAGTAAAGTTTCTGTTATTTTTTCAAATTTGAAACTTTTTTTGCTCTTTGAACGTACTCAACTGTTAATATTTCAGTAAAACTCTTGATGCGCGGCGCATCTACAGTACACGCACAGAAGTGCTTACCAGAACGAAACAAAACTTTCTGACGCTGAACACGCAGACTACTTTCATATGACGATCGTGTGAATCATGCAGAAGCGGTTCTAAGGTGATTGCAGTTAAAGACAGGATACGCTACGACAGCTGTGTTTGATGCAAAATTTTGCTCGCATATAGTATTCAACTTTGGTCAATAACCTAAAAGAAACTTCAACCATGAAACTTAGAATTCCGATAGGTACTGTGCTGCTCACTATGCTTGCATACTACTAAGAGGACCATCAGCTGATGGATGCGGGCAGAGAGAATTATTAAATCTTTTATTGAAAGTATTGAGTTTTAGTATACATGTTTATTTATTTTACGTATCTGGTCTCCGTGAAGTAAGACTGTAGTGAATTTCATCGGTATGGATAAATGAATCTTTGATGTGAGTCTCCAGAGCTGGAGCCCTTCATTGGACTGGAACGAAGCTGTAGTGGAATAAAATTTTTTCTGGGCTGAAGGAACATCTTAAGTTGACCATACGCATGCATGAAAAAAAGGGGGTACAGCAGCCGTATATAGATATATTTGTGTATCTTCAAAAAGCAAGCCCAGTATTTCCAATTCCCTATGCTCTGCAAAACGGATATGCCTACTTTCAATTACTGAAACCAAATTTAGAGCAATATATTTCACACGATACTCTGATTGCCGACTGAAATCGGACTTCCGCAAGTGGCCCGTCGGCTGATATACGTAAGGGTTGATAAAATGAAACCAAAGAATCACAGAGACCTCAAACAAGAACATTTCTTTGTCACACCGTAAAGAATATGTTGTAGAGCTGGAAAAGCAAATTCATCATTATACATCATCAGTGGGCTATAAATATCATACTTTCGGACACCAAGAAAAACTTGAAAATTTGTTATAGTGTCTCAGAATATCAGAATTAAAAAAAAAAAAAAACAATGATCAGATGAATACTGCATGTAATGCACTTTAGTATCCTGTACAATTGAGTTTTTTCTATTGACGGATTGGAAGTATTAATCCCAGAAAATGATGTATGTAGAGCTTTCCGCGGAGCTCATCCCAATAGCCGTAAGACACGAGAGATTAGGCAACCCAGTAACGCTGAAGAACAGAATTAAATCCACTGTAATACAGAAAGTGAAACCGCACTGGTAGACATGAACTAAAAATGCAGGATTAACCATGAGATAAAGATACCAGGATATCAGTGAAATGATTTTAAAACATGAGTTTTGGTGCTGATGCAACCCTTCAGTACTGGAACCATCTCAAGTTGCACATCGTAGCTGTCCATGTCATTTAACACAACTGCCTGGGTAAATTACACCACCACTTCGTGGCTGCATATGTTACTTCACTTCATGATTACCTGAGGGAAATCACTATATGGCTGCCTACATTACATCACTTCATGGTTGCATATGTTACTTGACTTCATGGCTGCCTATATTACATTACTTTATGATTGCCTATATTGCACCACTTCATGCTTGCCAATATTAAATCACTACCTGGCTATCTATGCTCTTCGTAGTCATCTCTGCCAATGCTAGATCACTTCATGCTGCCAATGCAATATCACTTCACGGCTGCTAAAGCTACATACCACTGCATGGCAGCCAGTGCTGCATCACCTCATGCTTCCAGCTCACCTTTCAGCTCTTTTGTGTGCATTGTCTTTCTCACACAGCACGTAAACCAGATTATTTTCACGAACAATTCCATTAGCTGCTTATTTGGTGTTTCGTTAGAAGAAGAAATCTGAGTGTGCCACCAAATTCAGAAGCCTCTGTTCTACAACATGGGACTCTTTATTTTACCAACTATTGAGAAATCATAATACTTTACTGCAAAACCAAACTGTCAAAATCGATTGATTTACGATATTACGCTGCAAGCCTATCTATTTTTGTGAATTTGTTAGATCTAGGTACAAGTTTTAGAAGCAGGTACAGGTTAGCCAACCGTTACTGAATGCAAAAGAATTAACTAAATATCCCAAACAAAATATTAAAAAGTAATGAAACAACATCTAAAGGCCTGTTTGCCGTATCGCACAGTCAGGGTCACTTGCAAAAAGCGATATTTACCGCTTGGTCAAGTGGTCACTCAGTCTTGATGTGCTCTATGGGACATTATATCAAGTACATATGCATTGTCATTTCAACCGCCATCAAGATTTCACGTAGAACTGAATAAGGAGAATTATATTGAGTTAAATATGTATTTTCTACCGTAAACTATTTGATAATATTTTTGGACAACGTGTTTGTTCTTTACACATGCTTCAAAAGATTTAGGTCAGAAGATTTGAAGGTGATACTTTTATGGCACCATGCTTACAATTATTAGCAAGCTTTCAGAGTAGAATTTGATGATATCTGCTTTTCGCCAGGCCCAGCTAAAAATGATAGCACGTTTACAAGTTTCTTTCATACGACTGCGTAAATATATGCATAACCTTTTCAATGTGAGTTATTACTCAACGCTGAAAGTTATGATAAAGTTTTCTTTCCTGAATTTCATTGCAAGAGCTCCAGATATGAAGCACATGGCACTATCGTGCAACAACTACGGCTATATTAGTGTCTGTTGTTATCTAGTATATCAACAAAGTTATTGTTATTTTTAGTTTTTGTCAATGCCAAAGTACATGTAAACCAAAATACTAAAATATCTCCAGCAGATGTTATTGTTAATATATTTTATATTTTTTTCTGGCGTATTGTGTCAAATTTGCACTAAGTTGTCATTAATTGACTCAGAATGCATTTTGTTCAGACACCATACATCTTAAAGAAAAAAAATACAAGCAGTAACTTCTGATTGGCTTACAATAACACGTGAACTCTTGCAGTAATTTGTTTTTCTGAAATTGACAGTGAAGTATCCCCTGAAACTACGATAAGAGATTATGTTGAAAAGAGAGGATCAAATATTTAACTCTTCCAGATACTCACTGTTGTAAATTCTTTCCCTTATGGATATTGCCAGCTCATTCCTACCTGTTAGGTTGCGCTTGAGCAACCCGCAGCTGCAGATGTGCTTCAACCGATGGAAATTACAGTAACATCCTTAGGGTTTCCGATAAGAAAAACCGCAGCTATGGTGTTCCACTGCAAAGATCGAATAATGTTGCAGCAGCAGCGGTCTACACACAACTTGTGTTCTGCCAACGAACTGCCTGCACCTCCTAGCAACACTGAGACTTCCTTGTTCATCTCTCTGCCCCTACGTACGGAACGTCCTTGCGGGAGATGCTCACAGCCACTATGAAATGTACACAGTCTGCCACGTTCCTCATAATATTAGTTCGTCCCGCACTTTTTGGATCCTTTTGCTAGGTCAGCTTTGTTCTTGCAATAACTTATTATTACCTGTTCATAGTAATATAATATGTTATTTGCTGCATTAGCTCATTTTCAGTCAAGTCTAAACGTAAACAAAAGCTACCAAAACGGTTGGATTAGCCCTTGACAGTGCTGTCAAAAATTTAAGATAAAAAAAAACGATGGTTTGGTTTTGATAATAAACATCTGACGAAGATGTCTAATAATACCGATAGGAACAACAGCGGTTAATCTTACGTGATGCCTCATATACAATTATTTTTATACATTAGCCCCATTTAAATAAGTTTGCGCTATATTGCTACTAGGGCTTTCTTTCCTAGGAATACAATTCAAGGTACAACCGTTGGATCACAAATGATAGTCGGCTCAAGATAGGGCTATGGCAACGACATTTTACGGTATAATATGTTTTCACCAGGAATTTAATGATTAATGAAATAAAATATTGTGCAGGCCATAGAGAGGTCTGCTTTGTTAACTATGCTGATTAATTTTTTTCTCTGGTGGAGAGTAAACTTTTTAAACCACATGTGACAAATTCGCAGAGCTAAAACAGTGTTTATGACCGTTTTATACTATGAGGAACAGAAAAATGATAATACCTTCTATCTTAAATGTTCCTATCCCTATCGATAATATTCAGGATAATTCAACCAATGCCTATAAAAGAATTCCAGAGTGCATTGCTTACTCTTTACGGTTCATATAGAACACAAATTTTCGTAAGAATGTCCCGAATAAACACTTGGCAAAATATTCCCTTTTATGTTATAGTGTTGATATGAAAAACGTCGACCAGACAGGAGGATATTACTGCCAAAAATTCCCGGAAGGGATTGTTAGATATTTCATTTCATGGACGAACATCGATATTTTGTATAGTGTACAAGTCATGCACATTGTCGAGGCTCCGATCAACGCCGTGTACATGGCTGTACAAAGGAGCTCTGTTGGGTGCAAGAGGGCGACTGTGTCGCCGATTGGGTTGCTTCCAAAAGCGTTCTCGATCAGCTAGCTACATTTCACTACTCTTAGATGCAGCGCTTACTACGAGTGACGTATTTACTGAAAAAGAGACACAAAAAATGCACATTTTATCTTAGGATGCAAATATAGTGAAATGCTACTTATAATGATTGTTACAAATATCTACAGGAAGAGACGGACACTCGAAACATTTTAAAGCGTTTTAGGAATGGTTAGGAGCCTAGGTGATATTATTTTGACCCTCTTAGGAGAGTGTGCTTTATGACAATACATTCTGTGCTAATTATTTCATTATGAGGGTGAAGTATGCGTGGGTAGGTAGCCACCAAGCCAGCGTGTGAAGATACAGTAGCGATGACTGTAACTCATGATAAAAGTAATTATTCCCTTTTGTTTTTTCAAGATTCTACTTAAAGTTAAACTTTGTTCGCCATGTTTTGCGCTACGTCCTTTACTAATGAACTATTTTAGGACCCTCTGCGTTAAATTTTGCAGTGCCGCTCGTGGAGAAACTGACATCCTGTTGATCAATTTTGCATGAAGACTGTATATTGATCTGAGCTGTAGTAAATGTTATCAGCCGCTGTAGTATTTCTCCTACAGCAATCCTATAGTTCTTGTAGATTACAAATATGCTGCACACTGAAGCTTAAACTTGATTATCTGGAAAAATGAAAAACTTAGATTAACCCTAAATAGTGAGAAGTTGCAAAATCTCGTTATCTTGACGCTTTAGAGCCAGTATCTAAATTTCGTTACATCGACGATATAAACAAGCCTAAGTTAAAAGATGAAAATAGCTTAATGTCCGTTACATTCATCAAGAAAAGATGCATAGCGTTTACTTTTTGAACAGTGAAATATTAAGATAATTCAGTAGGCATTTCAGCTTAGCATGTTTACATTTCAAGGCCCCTGACATGACTCTGTGCAGCCTTGCCCGGCCTCAAAGCCTCCTCTGTTGCTCTCAGTTACGCTGCGAGTCTCGAGCTGTACATCAAGTCGGGAGAGCGCTCGGTTGTGTCGTCTGCTATGCAGTAGGTTAATATCGGAAGATCTTTTCTAAATTATTCGCCATAGACAATGTTTGGAAACCTTTACAGATATTACATATAGCTAAAGTTATAAGCGCAGCTCGATATATGTGTAAATGCAACGATATTTAATGTGTTTATATAAGCAACATGCATTTGCACCCCTGTTTATAATTCTGTAGCGTTCTCCAATGGCTAACAGTTTTGGAACTTGTAAAGGTACACAGTGACTACGGTTATTTAGCGAAGCTATATATACGGTAGAGACGTCAATGTGTATAATTTATTGTCTTATTGCACATCTTCATCTCTAAATCAGTGTTCTAAAAATGATGCTTTTTGATATTTACAGGGGTATGAAATGACTGTAGGTGTAAGATAATCATCTAACAAATGTATTACTATTTATAAAATCGTTACTTATTTCATGCATTATAGTTTCTACATAATTTTCCAGTCATTAATACTTGTTAAGCCTTGTAGAGATATAACTTGACTGTATATTATTTAAGTGAGCGTTCATTTGCCGAAGTTTGTCGATGTATATTATATACATTAGTAGGTGCAATGTCAGAAGAGTAATATAGCCCCACTGTGTGCAACCCTCGGTAATTTTCCAGTAGGTGTCTCCAAGGTAAGTGAATAATCTAAGCCATAGCTATAACTGTCATAACAAGAAGACACCTAACTCGTCTTTAATCAGTTCGCCTTATTCATACCAAATGGCTTTATTTTCAGATAATGGTTCTTTTCTCTATTGTAGTTCTATGGAAAAAATCTTTGTAGCCAAGAAGCATTGTCTGGTACAGTTAGGGTTAAGGGTCATCAACAACCCATGCTATAGCAGTGGAGTGCATTCTATTGCACTCGCATTCAACCATATTATTTCACTAACGAGATGTGATTCCCAGGTGTACATCTCGACATAATTGCTATGTGGGTGCATTATGTTTCTAAGGTGGTTAGTATTAATATGGATTTCGTCTTAAGCTGGTTCACACTAGTGACTGTCGATGCCTTTGCAACCCGTCGAGTGCCAGAATGCATTGTCGCTTAACCTTGTAAATAAGAGAAGCAACTTTTTGAATTTGTAAGCACTGGAGTTGGCAAGGATGCAGTGCGACGTTCGAATTCTTTATACTACGTACTTGGGCCAAAAGACTAAATTGTGAGCCTGTCTTTAGAGGAGAAGAAATGCTCTGACTGTGTGAATTAGTTACTGTCACCGGCAGCAGTGACGCCTAACAGATAAATTTGTAGATCATCTTCCACTAATCGCCACGCTACCATGAAACCAACAATTAGAACATGTCCGTGGCAGATATCACACTACGACACACTGTTACCATAGTGTATATTCCATAAGGAGCCTCTCTGGGCAAAGTGAACCGTCAAAGAACTACGTTGCTGGGGACAATTGGGTTACAAAGCCTGAAAACGAAATGCAACAGAGGAAAACTAGATTAGTCACATAATGGCAAGTTGGGAACAGAAGAAACAGTGCAAGACTTTGAAACGGAAGAAAAAAGTCTCTGTAGCGGCTATGGAAAAGCCACAAAGTACAATCCAAAATCAATCTACATATATGCAAACGAATGACAACACAATATAGAAGTTATAGGCCCACCGAAAAGACCCTGTAGTGAAGTAACTATTGACCTATGAGACAAAGCTACGAGCCTCATTATTTGGCACTGAAGATGTAAAGCAAATCCCGGAACTAATTTGATCCCTTAGACGCATGTGAATATATCTGGAACTAACACACAGGGTTTTTACGGAGTATATGAATGAGGTCCTTTCAAAATTAATTCACTGAGTGTGTACAAGTCCACTGGCTCAAATGATCTTCGTCCACTTGTTCTACGGGAAATGACTCCAATCATCGCAGAGCCACTGCTGAATATCTTCACCCGATCTGTAAGTACTGGAGAAGGTAAATTCCAAGGGATTAGAAACTCGTAAGCGTGACCCTAATGCACAAGGAAGGATGTAGAAAAGCTCCAATCAGTTTTGCTTCGATCGCCAGTAAAGACTTCTGATTAAATAAATGCAAGCCTTATCATTCAGTCATTCCACAATCAGAGTGCATTGATTTCCAGCACCCAGCCTGGCTTCCGAGATAGGAACAGCTGTTGAACCAACTTGCTTGGCTTCTCTTTGAGAGTGACGGACAAGACAGACGAAGCAAAACCAGTAGACTTCGCTTACCAAGACTTCCAGCAGACTTTTGACGAAGTATTCCATCAAAGTAAAACAAACAAAGAAAATAAAAAAACTGGAAGCCCATTGCATCCAGGGTGATTTTTTTGCGCTGCATCCGCGCATGGCTCGCTTGTCGGTAACAGCGAGTACAACGCCAAGGAGTGACGAGCTATAGTGGACGTCTGTCTCATCTGGGGTTTCCCAGAGTAGCGTGCTTGGCCCACTCCTGCTCATATTATATCTACATCGATGAGTTTGATCTAACATCTGCAGTACAATCAGTAGATTTACCAATGAGTTTAATTTGTCACCACGCCGCTATACGGACACAGTAGAGTTCTAGCAAAATCTTGACCGCCTGGAATAGATCGCAATATGGCAGATAGTTACAATATGGACAAATGTTCAGTAACACACATTGGACAAACGAACATTATTGCCTTACTTGAATTGTTTTTATTGAGCGTCCCTGCAACGGGGCATTTCGACAGAGCGTTGATGGTCGACTTCGAAACAGCCAACAGAAACTGAAACGTCAACAAAGAAGAACTGTACAAAGTCAGCAGATTTCCTCGTACTTCACAGAAAACATTTGGATCGACTACCCTCAGAATTGTCGGAGGAGAGATAGTCAACGTGCTCAACGAGTGCATAATCCCATCTGGCTTCTACGGGCAGAACCCCTGCAGATGTATTGCATCTAATTATACAGCCACAATCATTTTCTTGGATGAGGTTTTTTCCTTAAACGTCTTTTTTTATATAACGGCTATAGATAATTGAGGGCATGAGGTTGAGTCGCAATCAACTCCACTCCGAGAATGGGCTTGTTGGTCCGTCTGCTGCCAGCTATAAAATCTAATGCAATTTAACATCACGAGGCTGGCTCTGTGTTTAATATGTTAAAGGTTTTAAAGGCAGATTATTAGTAATGGATTTTGAATAAATAAAGCACATTGTTAAATTTTCTACTAAAATTATATGTTGTATTTACACAACAGCACCGCAGCAATAGTAATGATTTATAGCAACATTTTCTTACACTGCCAGTAATAAGCATTATATTTTATGTAAAAGGTCTGTTACAGAGGGAGGTACCGTGGCCCAACCACATGTGGCTGCAAGTGTCTACCGCTGGTCTGTTGGACAAATTTCTCTTCAATTGAGCCAGTTGTACATAACGCACAAGTGCTTTGCACTTGGCTTCTATTTCCCATGCTCCCTGCAATGGGACCCAGGATATATTCTTCTGATGAACTCAAAAACTACAGTCGATGTTTACACGGTGCAGCTTTTCTTGTGTGACACACTCGTCTTCCTACGAATCTTTGTCTTCAGGAAAACTTTTTTACTGGGTGTTCTTCCACTTGCGTTGCTAAGGTTGCCAAGCTACACGAAAGTTTGAGTGCATATATTTTTCTTTTTAATTACTTTAATGGAAAATGAGCTGTACATCAAGTATGTAAATAATGTAAACCCTTTGTTTTTCTTTTTTTTTTCAGATGATGCATTCAAGATGTTGCGTAGTCTTTTTAGCCGTAATGCTAGCAACTCAGCTGGCCAGTTCACACACTCCTGACAAAGCAATTGAAGCAGACTACTTCATAGATGAACTATCAGAAGATTACGATAGCTCTGTGGAGCGGCGACAGGCTGGACCTCTACAACCGTGTTCCATTCCACCAGACGCAGATCCGCAAGATTCTTACCCGGACTTTCCCGAGTGTAGAGATGGGAGCTGCCCGCCTTGCCAGCCGAGAGGTCCGCCGAAAACCCGAGGCCGGGGAAAACCTAGTAAACGTCCTCCGCCTCCTCCACAGCCCGGTCGACCAATGGTTCAACCGCCTCCAACAAGCCCTATCATACAAAGACCTAGCTATCCTTCTATAACTCGTCCTGCGCCTAGTGCAAGTTACCCATCTCCAGCTCGACCTGCACCCAGCCCAAGTTACCCATCTCCAGCTCGACCTGCACCCAGCCCAAGTTACCCATCTCAATCTAGACCTGGCCTTACTCCAAGCTACCCATCTCTATATAGACCTGCCCCTAGACCAAGATACCCATCTTTACCTAGACCTGTACCAAGTTCAAGCTATCCATCTTCTAGACCTGCTCCAAGTCCAAGTCTCCCATCTCTATCCAGGCCAGCACCAAGTCCAAGCTTCCCATCTTCATCAAGACCTGCACCGAGTCCAAGCTCCCCTTCTCCATATAGGCCTGCACCAAGTCCAAGCTACCCATCTTCATCAAGACCTGCACCGAGTCCAAGCTTCCCATCTCCATCTAGACCTGCACCAAGTCCAATCTCCCCATCTTCATCAAGACCTGCACCAAGTCCAAGCTACCCATCTCTATCTAGACCTGCACTAGGTAAAAGCTACCCATCTCCTTCTAGACCTGCATTAGGTCCTAGCTACCTATCTCCATCTAGACGACGTGGTTCAGGTTCGATGGGTAGAGGATCTAGACCTGTACCAAGTCCAAGCTACCCATCTCCATCTCGACCTGCACCAAGTCCAAGCTATCCATCTCCATCTCGACCTGCACCTAGTCCAAGCTACCCAACTCCATCTAGACCTACACCAAGTCCAAGCTACCCATCTCCATCTCGCCCTGCACCTAGTCCAAGCTACCCATCTCCTTCTCGGCCTGCACCAAGTCCAAGCTACCCTTCTCCTTCTAGGCCTGCACCTAGTCCAAGCTACCCATCTCCTTTTCGGCCTGCACCAAGTCCAAGCTACCCATCAGCTCCAGCTCACTGCCCTGGCCCTCAGCCACAACCCTTGCCAGAAGTCTGTCCACGACATACGATATCTTCACTGGTGGCGCAGCCCTTCATGTGCCCCCCAGGCACCACAACGCCCTCAAACTATGATATAGATCAAATTATGAGCATCATTTACAACAGCGGAAATTGCCAGGTAAAGTCGGAGCGAGAGTAGTCAGGGATTATTTGTTCTTAGGCCTGCTGCACACTAACAACTTTCGTTGCCGCTAGGAGCTTAGCGGCAACTCAACTTATCCGTGTACGTAGCTACGGCACGGCTTCAGCTTGCACAAAATTTAGCTGCTTCAAAAACTTTCAAATATTTCAATCGCCACTGCAATTTCTACACCCTAGCGAGTGGCAATGTTGAACTTTCAACGATCGCTCTTAATTATGAGCGGTTGGTGTTCACAACAACTGGTATTTTAAGAATTACAGCACGATGTTCATAGACGTCATGCTGAAGTCACGGCCACGGCTGCGCAGTCGGATAAGCTAAGTTGCGTCAAGGCTGCTATCGACCACGAAAGTTGTTAGTGTGCAGCCGGCCTTAGAGACAGATTACTAAAATGAAAGATTAAAATATCCTTTCTTTGCAAATTTAACATGGATGGAAACATTGACTACTCTTCGATTAGCATATCCGGAATTGGGAAAATAATATTAGCAGTCTAGTTTATTTAACTGTTAGTTAACATTTACATATTCATGTAAACGATATCGGTTAAGTAACAGACTAGTTCATTTCACTGTTTGTTCATAGTTTACATTTGGTAAACACAAAGAACAACGTAGAAAGCACCGGAAGCCCAACCCTTTTGATGTCGACGGATTAACAAACTTCTTGATACAGTAGTATCGGCAAGGCGTTGTGTCCTGCGATCACATGTACAGTACCTGTTTTTGGGTCATAGTAAGACATTGGCACCGCAGAGACTGCGGCGATATACATTAGAAGTAAGGGAGATCCTATTCCATCTTCAATAATTTTTGTCAAGTTCAGGATTACTGAGTTCTTTTATTGAAAAGAAACTAGAATGTCGTTAAAAACTAAGGCTCATATTGGACAAAGTAGATAGAAACTTGTAAAGTTCGGTCCCCATTCTCGGTCTATCTCAGTTTCCACCTGAAAATTCAGTTACTGAGCTCCACTCCTTGGTGTGTGAGCGCCCTACTAGTGTGCAGCGAGCTCTCTCGTTGGCCGGGCGAGCAGGGCATATGTGTAACGTTTTACAGTTACAATCATAAGCGTGTGCTTCGTAGATATTGTTGCACTCGGAATGCATAGATTTTGTAAGTTACAACAGTAAGACCTACAATGTTGACACGCTAGTGAATCTGGGCTCTCATTCATCGTCGAAATTACTGCATATCCAAAACTGATTACTGTACCTCTTGGTATATGTTTCACCAGTGCCACTCCTATGGGGGAAGTTTTGCAATTTGCAGCACTGGGTAAATGTAACGAGTTACAAGGGATTGTAACTGTGCGAATTCTTATAATAGTATTCAGTGACAACATACACAATATTGGCTCAACCTTATTTTTTTTTATTTTATAGTAAATTTACTGACAAGTTTCTTATCGGGATTTGATCCAGATGTAGATGTCGGCATCTCTCCCTTAGCACTAAAATAAAGTCATGAGTGAGTTGAATTTACGCTCCATTAAATCATAATTAATACAAATATTATTTTACTGAGCGATATTGTGCTCAAAAATTGCCAGCTGTTAATCTTGAAGGCACAAAGGAAGCACTTTCTCGGTCATATTGTGTAACGTGTTTGAATTGTCTTTTCATTATTGTAAACTCAAATAAAAATTTTCTTATTCGCACTTTCATACCTTTGTTCGTCTTATAATTTAGTTTCGTAAATTTTTCAGGAACTTTTCAAGAATCTCTTAAAAGTCGCCTTAGGACTTGATGAATGAAAGAGAGGCCTTACTGCTGAAGAATTAACTCTTTGTTTCGCTCCCAGCAAGGTGGCGTCCAGTGCAACTTCAGCGTACAGGAGCTGCTGCTCCGCCTGACGCTGCTGGAGGAGAGGCTGCGGCTGGTGCAGCAGGCTGAGTATTTGCTCAGTACTTACATGGACCAGATACGGGAGCTGGAGAACAAACTCGAAGGTAACGGGCACCAATTTAAAGAATATTTCAGAGCAACTTTATATTAAAAAACTGTCTCTTTTAGGCTACCGAGCACAACGAAGCAAGAGCTAGTTCTAAATAATCTTCTTTTATCAAGATTTAGAATAAGTATCAGGTAGAGAATTTATTCAAAGAGGACTTCTTCCACTAAAGCTAAGAATAAATCGAACTATTTCGCAAGCACACTTATTCCGCTAAGTTCGAAAAATTGTTTATATATAAAGCATATATATACTTTTACATTATATGAGCGTGTGTGTTTTTGTATTTGATTTATGACTTGGAGTTGTACACGCGTTGAGATAAGGGCAGCGATCCCATTGAGTGCATATCACATCGAAATACTGAAACAGAAAAGAGAAGTAAGATTGACAACTCTCGAGTTCACATTCATAAACTGTAGATATCTGAAGAATTTATCATAGTGCTAGTCTATAAGGCAGACAAGGGGCAGAGTGTATGATGTTTTCTTTTCCTTATGAAACATCAACTTAAGCTTGTCTTTCACAGTATATCATACTAGAAACATTTCAATTAAGTAGTGTTTTTACCACGAGAAATATAAGATTGAAGCATGAATTAATGGCGTAATTTAGGTTTCACAGTTCTTTAATTACGGTAGGAAATAAACATCTAGTTCACAATGCGATGAAAGCTGTGTTGATAGTAACAGATTTTACAAAAGAAGAACGCATTCCATTTCATCATGTAGTAAGTGTAGTTATTAGGACCTTCTCCACATGCCAAAAATACATATGCTACAGCGAAGAAGAGTGTCTAAAAGGAAGATACAGCTTTTTACAGTGTATTCTATGCCATGGGGTACTGCATATAATCCTAATATTGATATGGAGAGCATTTGGCTTTCTGAGGAGATGTATGATTACTAGAGGCCGGTCTTTATGCCCTTAAAAATATGCCTTTCATGCCTGAAAAATATACCTTTTATGCCTTAAAAATATTGGTTTGATGCCCTTATAATATGCCAGTTATGCCCTAAAAATATGCCTTCATCCCCCAAAAAATATGCCTTTGTGACCTAAAAATATGGGTGTTATGAACTTATCAGTTGCTATTATGCCTTTATGCTTGCTATTTAGGTCCCTATGTCCCAAGATATCACATTCGGAAATATATTCTTAATTTTAAGTATCTATGTTATTCAACTGAGATTTTTTTTTTTTTTATTTCATAGCGTTACTTGTGTACGTTTCTTTCGTCGTTTTGAATTTTATTGTTAATTTTATTTAATAATTCCGTACTTCTCTGGAGGGGCGTGGTCCTATATGTAAGTTCTACCAAAAAATGCAAACTAAAAACAAATTAGGAAGGAGCTATGAAGTAGGACTTTAATGCTCTTCTATCAATAGCGGCGTCAGTAGTTAGTTCCCTATTTCGTGTGCGATCTGATTGTCGATTTTGTAGGTTCAGAACGCATTGTCGGAACTGCTTATGGGATTGAATTCTGTTTCCTGACTACGGTAGATACTTGAAGAATCTGATTCTTCAAACCGAGAATCAGATCGCACCTATTATTACTTATTTCCACTCGAAGCTTGTTTGCCAGCGTCAATTCACTGCATGAAAAGGCGATACGATCCTTTAATGTCTTCGCTTGTGCTATTTCGTTTGAAGTGTGATTAAATGCGAAAAATAATTTACAGCATTTACTAGCGTCAAGCTATATGATTTTCTGTTAGTGCTTGAAGTTTTATCTTTGGTCCAAGGAATTAGGTATCATTGAATAGCGCATATAGTCCTAGTTTCATGAAACAACAATAGTAGCTCCTGTTCAATTTGTGCAGCAGATAAATTTGCAATTCGTCAAGCAGGTGCTTTATTTCGTATATTTTGCTCAGCTATATCTAATAGATTAATAGTAGCGTTCCAAAGAAATACTCATGCTCGGAGATTTTAGGAGAAGGAGACATTCTGTCCCAGACCCTGCATCGTCATTTGGTATTTTGCGAACGTCTGGACAGAGACGACAGAGCATACGCTCTCTGTAGCCTCCCGTACCTACTGAACACCGAAGCGGCCAGCGCCGGCTGATGAGGACGGCCAGAAAAAAGTGACAGTAGGATAGTAGAAGAAAAGGGACACGTAAAGAGAAGGTCTCACTAACCTGTAGATCCTAAAAAATAATAATTCGCATAAGGAAAGTGTGTATCGGTACAAATAAAGAATAAAAAAAATCGATGAGAAAAAATCACAATTAATAATGATGGTGTTGAAAAAGCAGCTAATGATCCGACGATGTAAAAACCAACAACCACCCACCCCTGTTGGCTTCTAAGTCTTGCCTAAATAATGCTGCAGCTATAATACTTCGCACTTTAAGGAATGAAGCCCATACACGGCAAAGTTTTAATAATTTATTTGGGGTTGTTACATTCGTATGAGCCAATAACCAATATTTCTTCAAATTGTCAGGAGTAAAGTTTAAGCGTTAATCAGTAAAAATATTTCGAAGAGCAGAAAAACTGTGTTTAACTTCTACGGAAGTTGGAGGGGCATACAAAAAAGCTGTTAATTGTGTCGGGCTGTAACGACGCTTTTAGTTTCCGGATTTTCTCTCAAGAATGCCTCGAATCTGACGGAGTTCAACGAGTCCTTCGTTGCCAGCATCAACTCGTTGACACTTCGATTTGACAGTAGCACCAGTAGTTTCATGGGTAGAACTTAAATGACGAAGAACAGAGTCAAACTAGTTCAATGCCCCTATTCATTTTCAATTCACGGGTTTCTAGAATTGCAATACTGTTGATGACACGAGCAAAGTGAGCTTTCACATAGGCCAGGTAGTTTTGACATTATCACTTCCCGTAATTTCTTGCACAATCTGAATTACCACTTGATTGAAGTCCTGCATAATAGAGCAGCAGATATCCAAGTTCCCCAACGAGTCAGAATTGGCTGAGGAAGAAGCGCCAGGTTCGGCTTGAGCCCATTCAAAAGGATAGTCCACGCAGGAGCTTTCAGGAAATTTTTTTCCCTTTCGCATGCGACGATTCACTGTCGGAAAAAGTCGGTTGACCTCCTCGGAAATCCTGTAGAGTCCATTGGCCAAACAGGTTACGTGTATCATTTTGGGATACAGAACCCTCAGGGACCGTGCAGCCTTCTTCATGTACGGAGTTTCATCCGTTGCGAAGAGCAGGGCAGTCGTACGAGATTTCTTGGGGCCATGCTAATTTCCCGCTAACAAACGACGTAGGATCAACGTGGTGAGCCCTAGCTCGACGTGCTATGCATGTTGATTTGTGAATTCTAGATAACGTTGTTAGCACGTCGTATTACTACGTGCTAACAAAGTGCTGGGCACGTCCTCATCACCTTGCGTTGGGCGGTCCCTTGGTACGTTGTGATACGACGTGCTAACAACATTATCTGCTCTGAATTCCCATTATCAAGTAGCTATGGAAGTGCTCACAACGTTGTCAGCACGTTTTCTCAGGTCTCAAAGGATTCTACGTAGAATCAACGTCAAATTGTTAGCTGGGTTGCATTGAAGAATTGATGAGTTGGACAATTGTAGTGCCGTTTGTATGCTCAACGACTGCCGAGGTTAAATGGAAAAATTTCCCTGGCTACGTCTACCTGAGGACTCCAACAATTACCATAGGTTGGCAATAGCACGTCCCTTGGTATCTGGTTTCGTCGATGGATACCCAGATTCTCTTCTTTTTGATGGCTTTTCGGATTGCCTTAATGACATTTTCATTGGAAGACTCGATGTATCTGTTCAACCTATATTTTTTTACCACAACCGGTGCACTATTTATGGAAAACAAAACATTAACGATTGGGCACTCTCTTATAATTAGGTATATGTACACATTGCTTACCTTCTATGTCTTGAATTCACCGCCACAAACTAGTTTTAGAAGTAAGCTTTAGTTTCTCACCAACATTAACAAAAACTCCTCCAGAATCGGTACCGCAAGGATCAACCACTTCTTTGGCAGTTTTCTCTTTCTTAGGTATCGTTAGGTAGTAGTTTTACTTAAGATAAGGAAAGTTGTCAATAGCAAGGAAACGTATTAAGAGCTGGAACGAGACGAACAAGAACCCGAAGTGTGCAGTCATTGTTTCAACTACGTATATGCCTATATATAGTTATTGTTTAAAGGCATATTTTTTATGCCCTTATCCATAAAGGCACATTTTTATGCCTTTATCCATAATGGCATATTGTTTTTATGCCTTTAATGCCCTTTCAAAATTATGCCCTTAAATCCGGTCTCAAATGATTGCAAATTTGGACCTCGTTAACAATAGAACTGGTTCATCGGAAGCTTAAGTTTTCATTAGGACCATGTCTTCAGATGAAGCCAATGATATGCTACAAGTAAAACGATTTTTTAATCAGAAAGATAAATCTTGAATTGTCAATAAGTAGGTGCAAGTATTATGACCTTGCTTACTATGATGAACAACATGTAACATGGAAACAGGCGCACTTGCAAACAAAAACTAATGTGTCTTACACGTAAGCGTAGGAGGATTTATTAATTGATGTAGAGAGAATTTATCTCAATGGCAGAGCATTTAGGTTGGATGATCGTGTTAGTTACTTTCGCTATAAGGTGAGTAATGTGCTTGAGTAAAAGGTGCGTATAAGTATTATTCCACAGCTCAAACAGAGGCGGAAGAGTTCTACAGTAGTTTGCAATTTTTGGCATAGAGCATCAAATGCCACAGAAGATGTGAAATTGTGCGTTTGTCAGCCAGAGTAAGATCAAGTGGTCTATCATGCATACCTATCTAAAAATCGGTAGGTGAAAGGGGTTTGTATTCCAACTAAACTTGTATCTGTCATTCTGAAACAATCTTACCGTGCTTGAAAGGAGGATTTTTCCAAATATAGTCAATCAGTTTCAAAGCTTACATCATTTTCTGCATCCCAACAGCCACCTCCTCAGGCCAGGCTGGACCCCCTGGTCCGACAGGCCTGGAAGGTTTACAAGGCGCCCGTGGTCACAGAGGATCACCTGGCAGCTGCACGACTGTTCCTGCCAGCCTCAACCTGCCCGCCGGAAAACCAGGGCCACCTGGTCCACCTGGGATGCGAGGACTTCCTGGAGATAAAATATGCAACTGTGATGGCATTGTGGGAGATCCTGGCTTCCCAGGTTACAGTTACAGCGGCCATGTGGGACCCAGAGGCAGGAAAGGCGAAAAAGGGCAGAGAGGCACCAATTACTCGCCACATGCTGCCCAGAAGCCATAGCCTAGTCCTCGTCAAAGAGATTATTTTACACCCACTGCGTAGCACTCCCAGGCGGTGCTCTTCGCATACATAGGTAACTCTCCACATGCTGCCCAACAGCTACATCATTCTCCGTAAATACTTATCACACTTGAATAGTAACCTTCTGTGTGTCATTCTGAGAGAATTTTGACCTGCATACAAGTATGTTAGTATCCTGATGGGAAGAAGGTTCACCGTTTGTAGAATCAGACGGGCTAACAATTTTGAAGTGTCAAGGGAAAAGCTCAGGATATTTTCTAAATGTTATTATAAAGTTAAAGTTTGCAAGCTGTTTCTCTGAGCAGCATAGTACGTGTCTACATCACCTCTGCCGTAATGAACGGAAAAGCCTACTCGTTTATTCGGATGTAGTAGCGAGTCGTGGTGGGAGCACTGAAGAACTGCATCATCTTGTATTTTTCTCCATATTAGCAGATTCAATGCATCAAGTACACTTTATCTTATACTTAAAACTGGAAACAAAAAGAATTATTCTGATAAAAGTTCTTAGTAATATCGAGTGAACTGTAGGGTACGTGCTGCCGTTCTGCGGTGCCCCCTACCCCCTCTACATGCAGGTAGTCACTGTTTTAATGTCTATGCATTGATGACGTCCTCCCATTTTGTTTTCAGCAACTTTAATTGGAGCTTTTCACTGCATACTTGATTTACAACAAATCTAAGTTGTGTGAGACAAGTTTTACCGCCTAGTATGCAAGGGTTAGTGCAAAGACAGTGCATCTAAAGTATAATTAACAACTTGAATAAAAAACAAAACCGTAGAAGGGAACATTGCATTTTATTTAAAAATGAAAAAAGTCGCATTCCGCTCATATAATTATAACACCTTAACAGTAAAAATTTCGGTTCAAAAAGAAGATGATCTTAATGAAATAAACCACTTCTGAATATAGAACACTAAACACAGAGATGAGTTGTTCATTAGTTTATTATCTCCGACAAGGAGATATTGTTTTCGTCGTGTCTGTCTGTTTGTTTGTTTGTCTGTCACCAAGATAACTAAAAAATTATGGACGTATTTTTATAAAACTTAGAGGGGTTGTAGGCATGTTAGTAGTAGCAGATGATTAACCGTTGGTGAAGAGCCGTTCAACTAGTTGTTGTTTGCCTATCTATTTTGTAATATTATAATAGAAAAAGCTATTGACGGATTCTTATGAAATTTACATGTGTTGTAAGATATATCACGAAGAATGAATTACCAAATTTTTGTGATGAACTGTTGGTTCGTTCGTTTGTCTATGGGTTTGATTTTGTGTTTGTAAGTAAAATAACTCAAAAAATTAATAACGGAATTTTATGAAATTCACAGGAATTGTTAATAAAGCTGCAAGACATAAATGATACAAGTTTGGTGATGATCGGTTTTCCGTTTGTGTGTTTCACTAATGATTGCCAAAATGTTTGTTAGCAACATAGCTGGAAAGGTTATGAATGGAGTTTTAGAAAAATTACAGAAGCTGCTATTACGGTCAAGGGGCACAAATGATTATATTTTGATGCTGATACAAATAAAATCACAGTTTCAGAACCAACTTTAACTGTTCTTCACCGTTTCTGTGCTTGGCGGAGGTATGCGCTGCCAGAGGCTCTAGTTTTTAATTTCTCTCTTCTGTTAAGAACGACACTTCTCAGTCAGGATAAGTCTATTCACAGCTCACATCCAAGCGCAGTCTGAGCTCAACCATTCACATTCAAGGATACAGCTGCAGTCTGCCCTGATCTGGCCCAATCAGAGGACGTGGCTCGCAAATTTTGGCTGCATTACTGCGGCAAGAGTATGTGAAAAGTTTTCTGTAGTCCATAATGCAGATGACAGCCTGTGTATTGGAGCTAATGTGGTGTGTAAGTTGTGTGAGTTTTTGCTTGTAGGTAAGGATTAAAGTTGTAGGTAATCGCTGTCCATTTCTCGATGAAATTATGTTCTCGCAGGTACTATATGCAACATGTCATTGTATATCTACATGCTTGAATGCTTTCATTAGGATGGTTAACTTTGAAATGGACTCGTCAAGAAATTAGCGGAATAATTTTTTT
The DNA here is from genome assembly GCA_001587735.2 of Parhyale hawaiensis. Classification (NCBI taxonomy): domain Eukaryota; kingdom Metazoa; phylum Arthropoda; class Malacostraca; order Amphipoda; family Hyalidae; genus Parhyale; species Parhyale hawaiensis. The sequence goes on from LQNS02278081.1 coordinate 207,196, forward strand.
CTACTCTTGCAATGTTGTCCTATTAACTGTGAAGTATTAAGTCTGCTTACACTGCGCTTGAACAAATACGTACGTGTTAGATTGTTTCAAATAAATGATGCTAAAGACAAATAATTGGCTGCACGTAGTAGCTCAAGTACGTGTACTTCTTGCACTTCACAAGTGTTTATTCTCGAGTACGTTACACTTTATAAGCTCCCAGTGATTGTAACTGATGATGAAACATGTAGCTAAATACTGTTCATATTATTAGAATTGCCATTTTGAGTTATAATCAAGTTCTATGTTGCAACAATGCCGTTATCCTGCAGCTGCAGTGTGTTTGCAGTTACTGAAACGTAATGTGCAGATAACGTAGACTTTCTTAACATGTCAGTCATTGGACACTGCACAGACCCAAGTATAGAATATGTTGGGCCACTGTTACAAGCTATGAAGTGACCGAAAGCATTGTGATGAATAATAGAATATCATGGACAGAAGTGTCTATCTCGTCTCTTGACATATTATAGCATGACACTGCCAATAAATGTAAAAAAGCTTCAATAAAAGACTGAGCATAACAAGTATTATCAGTTTCAGCAGACGCTAGTTCAGCAGCATAGTAAGTGTTAGATTGTTTTCTTACATGATTTCAATAAAAATAATAGTAAGATGAGCTTTTCAATATCCTTATTGGAAACATGATATTCCTTTGGAGACTAAAATTCCAAAACGTACCCACTCTCCCACTAGACAGAAAGTTGTATTGGCTACAACAAAATTAAAAATGACCTACAACCTGAACCTATATAAAAAACTTGCCCGCCCTACCGTCAGGAAAATACAGGCACGATTTCCAAATAGTGAACGGTGAGTAGATAGCCTCTTGCTACCTGCATTTGCATTTCAAACTCTCATTTCTGCTCCCAACATGACGCTGTTGCTGAGCTTCCTCGATGCAAACAGCTGAGGTGCAATTTCGTGGTGGTTTTATACCAACAAGAAGTGCACGTAATTTCCGAAACAAGCAGAATGAAATAAAATTAAAGCTGTTAAACTGAAAAATTCAACAGAAATAGGTTAGCTTAGATAGCTGGTAGTAGACAAGCCCGCAGGTCCATTCGCAGAGAGCAGTCGGGACTTACGCTCTGAATTTTCATTTTTAGCTGTTTCGTTTATTTTTTAATCACTTCTTGAAATTTACATTGATATGATGACAGTTTTGATTGCTGTATATTTGTGAAACGTGCAGCTACATAAGCCCACGTGAAGTCATTATAAACAGCATGAGCGTACAAGGCATCTCTTGCGAAAAACAGCTCACTGACGAGAAAAAAGTGAGAACTCCAGAAAGTTTCAAAGATTTCAGTAGCATCCTCATAATGTGTCAGTGCTATCTGAGGCATCAACTCGCGAAATCGGTACAATCGTAACCCTAAACAGTAGTGACTCAGAGCATTGAAATTCAGTGGGTGCCATCAGCATGGGTCCCTGAGCGACTTCCAACATTATCGAAATTATACACTGATTAGCTATATCAGAATAGAATGTAACACCGAACTCAGAAATCTAGTGATGTCCACAACCCCTACTAGACCTACTTTGGCATCCTTTTTTTACTAGGTGCAGGCTGTGGTATCCACACCACCCGAGGGTAGCAGGAGCTCAGCTTTTGTTGCCATGGGCTGAGTAGTAGCTAATGCCGCAACGGGCGATCTCTCCTAAAATAAAAACTTAGCGTTGTTATCTGTGTGGGCACATTAGAATAGGATATAATTTTCCCCAATGGGCGGATAAATGAAATTTTAAAAATATGTTTCTCTTGAGTGAGTAAATAATACTACTGCAGAAATAACAATCAACACCGATATAATAAACACCGTCGTGTGTTTATTTGTTTCTATATTTATATATTTGTATGTTTCGGGTCACGCTCTGAAAGAAACGAAAGGCGAAAAATAGGGCAGGTTGTAGATTATGTAATTCGATTGCCTTTTCCTGGAGATCGATGACCAGATTATAGAAGATGACAAAAGTAGAATCCTGATTCTTTTATGTATCTCAATGTACAGTATGTCTTGCTTGAAACAGTTCTTAGTATCGAAATAATAAATAATTAAGTTTTTTGAGCTTCTCTACGCGTGATTATGGAACCTGTTTTTTATCACTTTTTCCATACATCGAAGCATATTTTCGTTCGCGTCACTAAAAACTGATAGGTAGAAAATAGGCCAGGTTGCAGATGGCAATCATTTATCTCAGTGCAGTTCTTTCTTTTCCAACGTTGAAGTTCACTCAATGCAGATACATACAGCTTCTCTAAGCGCTCTAGTGCATCGTGCTTCGTACTCTCTTCTAGGCTTTTCTTCATCCAAACTTCGGTTGTCCTAAGATTACGCTGATGCTTTTATTGGCTGCATGATCTTCGGAACAAGTGACAAGATATTCTTCAGCGGTCAGAAGGCGAGAAAAGACCATGATGATTTCTTGGCACCAAATAATTTTATCCAATTTGGGTTCTTCTTTCAACAGAACAACAATTCACTTGATGAAAACTTTTGAACTATAAGACAGCGTCAGTATCCATGATACAGAGCTCAGTATTTAATGGGAGACAACAGCGACTGTGGGCAAAACCATCTCTTTTTCAGCATATAACGGAAGGAATGCTTGGCGCTGCTCAGCCCTAGTATTAATAGGGAAATTATGATCAATGAAGGCAGATCATCACAAATTCTTGCTATCATATTTGACAGCGTGGACACTCTAGTGCAACAATAATTTGGAGCTGGGCGCTCAGACACATTAGTCGTTTACCTGAACAAAAGATAAATGGGCATTCCATGAGGACATTCTCAATTTTTTATATAATTCCCAAACGGCTTGCACTTAAAAACCTACGAAGAGTCTTAAGCCTAAGAATTGCAGTATACACTCTTCTTCTTAACCGGAAGGGCATTTGGACATCATTTTGATAATGTGCCAAAATGAATGAGCAATAGCTTTTAAGTGCATGACAATTTTTTTCTCTTGCAAATTAATCATACTGCAGTTTTTGTTACTCTCTGAGCTATATTAAAAAACAGCTTCAGTAGCTTGGATGGCGAAGATTTCAATCAGAATTTGTTACACCAGTGATGGATTTGGCTACTCTGTGTCACATACTGATTCGTTCATCGAATTAAGCATAATTTTTTATTACAAAAATACATCCTCAAAAATGGTTCTTTTTCCGTAAATTTTTGCAGGCTGTGTCCTCTAATGGAACATAAATAGACAGGTTTCAACAGACAATCACACCAGAACGATGTCTAAGAATAAAAGTCACTGAGAGGAGTAGAGGAGTGTCTAAACAGTAATAGGGACTATGAAGAAGCTTTTTCATTATTAGAAAGACAGTAATTTCCCAAGAGGCTAGAAGGCTGGGATAGCAACAGGAATGCCCCGAGTCTTACACTGAACAGTTGAAAATAAGCACATTCATTCAACATCGAGCTTCGTGTGTAATTATCCCTATAAATATCAGCTTCTATGTTAGAAGATTTTCATTCTTGCCATATCCAGATTATCTTTTGAGAACTCAATAGTTAGAAGACAGCTTTGCTCTGCTAATTATAAAATAATTGTATTTTTCTCTCAAGTCTAGTATAATGCAACAGAATATGAATATTTCATGAACTATAGTTCAAAATACAAATGTAGAAAGCAATGGTTGCGACAGCCAATCAGACCTGAGCGTGGAAAATTTTCCGTACCGCAGGAACCAATGAGAGGCCTGCCAGAGTGCGCCTATTTGAAGAGTTGCTGAGCCACTGCAGCTCGTGCAACCAATCAGAGAACTGAACTCCAAAATTTTGCCTGCATTTCTGGCTCGGGAAATAACAAAAAGTTTTCAACGGTTACATGCAGGATCTGGCGAGTTGTCCCTAAAGTGTTGTAGAATAAAAATATGAAAACTTTGATGGCAGATCAAGTAAACGTTCAAAAGATGGAAGTGGAAAATGTTGCAAATTAGGTGGACGGGAGCAGACTGGTACCCTGCAGCAACTGTAGTACTGCCTTGGAATGTTGCAATTGGTCGTTTAATTGGAGCCTTGGCAGCTCGCTTGCCGTGCATGTCTCATTTTATGGTCACCGGGGCACGGTAAGACAACAGCTGATACCGTATGTTAATACAGACTATACGGTACGTTGAAAGGGCGAGTCAACCATGGAAGTGATGAGTTATAAAAAGCCTTTTGCTTGCTATAAAAATGTATTTTCATCGCCTTCAGTTGAACATATGATGCAATTTCGATTTGGAGCTAAATTATAATTTTACCATCTATATTTTAATTTATTTCTTTCTATTTTGCTGCATCCCACAATTATTATTACTAAGTGAGACACATTTGAGATACAAAATACTTTAGAACTTATTGTGACACTGTGGTACGAATGCAATTTACCAACTCAGTGGAATTTGATACACTAGAGATGGATCTGGTTACTCTGTGTCACATACTGACTAGAACAGTGAATTAAGCATTTATTTTTACAAAAAATGTTTTCGAATATGGATCTCTTTTCAGTAGATTTTTGTAAACATAGTGTTCTTATGGAGCATAAGTAGAGAAAGTATATGCTTACAAAAACCCCTCAGTAGACACTCGCTTCGAAAAGATGTCTAAGACTACAACAACGCTGAGAGGAGTGCCTGAACAGCAAGATGGCCTACGATGAAGATATTTCATTATCTGAATAGCAATACTCTCCCAGAAGACCAGGATGGCAATAATGAAAAAGTATGACCGAATTTTATAATGAATAGTTGGCATGTGTCGATCTAATACATCGCCTCATAAGTAATAACTCCTGTCAACACAGAGTTTTAAATTTAATGGTTTTTTATTTCCACCGGATCAAGATTACATCGAAAAACTCCATTGTTAAAAGACAGCTTTGCTGTACTGACAGTTAAATAATTGTAGTATTTTTTTTTTTTGACGATGAAAAACTGCAACCAGGTCTGATTTTTTTCGATAGCTATACTTGAAACTACAAGTGTAGAAGGCAATGGTTGTGACAGCGAATCATGATTGAGCAAGGAAAATCCGCCATACTGCAGGAACCAATGAGAAGCCTGCCAGAGTGCGGCGGCATAAAGAGCTGCTGTGCCACTGCAGCTCGTGCAGCCAATCAAAGAGCTCGCCTTCAAAATTTTGACTGCATTTCTGGCTCCCAAAGCGAGTTTTTCAAAAGTTGCCAACGTAAGTCCTCGACCGCTCAACAGCGCACGTAGAGAAATTAAGAACGTAACTAAGCACGTTCTTTCCTTACGCCATACGTCAGGCAGACAGAGCACAACTGTCTGCAGGGTGCAGACACAGATACGCATAATACTTGCGCACAAGTATCTTCCAGCACAACAATGTTTTTGAAATGTTGTAGAAAAAAAGTAAATATTGATGACAGGTGAAATAAATTTTCAGAACACTGAATTGGAAAATGTTGCAAATTAGCTGGACGAGAGCAGACTGGTACCCTATGTATAGCAACTGTAGTATGTACTGCGTTGGAATGTTGCAGTTAGTCGTTTAATTGGTGCCACGGCAGATCGCTTACCGTGCATGTCTCATTTTGTAGAAAATATTCCAATTTTCATGTTCATCGCATTATCTCGCTATTTAATGAACTTGTATTAAGTGTCCCGTCACTGGTATCCACGTTTTTAACAAAGTTGTCGGTGGCTACATTTTTTCTCCGTCCCTTCGATCCAAAGTTGCTCGTCTGACGCAATGGGAGCAGAAATGGAGCCACCCTCCGTTACGTCTAATCAGTCTTTACTCAGCACTCAGACCCGGCATTTGTCATCCCGCATGTGTATCTGCGTCTCGCCCGTAACTCCAGCGTAACTCAGCGCTTCTAGGTTCCGGCCCAGCCTTCTTCTGACGGGATGAGATCGACGGGATGACGAGCTAGCTGCCGCTTCTGCCCGTCCACTCGGGGACGCCCGATCGCCATACCAACCACTTTCATGGGCCACTGCTAGGGAGTGCCCCTTCTCCGTTATCATCGTCGTCTGCTCCTATCTCCATCTTCGCTGGACTTTATTAAGGCCGTAAGTCACCGACACTAAAAATGTCGTGGTGCTGTCAGTGACGGTTTTAAATTTAGCCATAAGTTGTTCTCAGTCTGTATTTTTTTTAAGTAGGAGCTCATAGCTGAACTGTAAATTGATAGCTAAACTGTGAATTCATAAATTACATCTAATATATACTTCTAAATTAATACTTCTAAATTGATTCTTCTCAATTTATACTTCAAAATTCTAACTTCTAAATGATAAAATGAACTCGCATCTAATTGAAAACTGTGCTAATGGTTAAATTCTAAGTAGACAACCGTACTTAATGGACCGCTTCCCTGCTGTATAGCTTTTCTTTTTGAAATAATTAAGTTTTCTTCAATCTTTTAATATTCAATTTGATAAATTCTGAACGTTAACGTCTTCAATTTGCTTTTGCTTCAGTTCGGACTCAGAAACCTAACAAATTTCATGTTCTCCCTCAGTTCTTTTATTATAGCGAAACAAATTGTGGTGAAGGCCCCCACGGCACCGCTGCAAATCTGCAGTTAAGGCTTCACCTTTGGACGCCACCACGCTCCGATCTTTATCCATAGTGCTTATTTAAGAACTTGAAAGTTCCACAATAATAAATAACTTAAGTTTAATGACTGATAACTGATCCTTTACTCTCAAGTTTTTCTCCAATTTCATTGTTTTTCGCTATGCACATCATGGTGAACGGGGTACAGTTATGCCAGGGCCACTTATGCATTTCTACATCCAACTAGTTGCTAGGATGAGCAGGTCAAGGCGGGCCCTTTCAGTATGTATTTAAAATCGGTAGCATAGATACCGTGGCATAAATGACGTCCGAGTCTCGCATCCTTGCATCAAGCTGTCTGCATAAATGCCTAGTGTGTCCTCAGCATAAGACAATCAAGGAGCATCTACATAGAGGCAATGAATTATACAATAAGACAATACGGACAATACGGTACATTGACAGACCAGGACAATCAAAAAGTGATAAATTATTAAGAGCCTTTTACTAGCTATAAGAAGGTATTTTCATCGCCTTCAATTGAATAGATCATGTGATTTCGATATAGAGCTAAGCTATATTACTTTCAACAATATAACATAATTCAATTTATTCCTTTTTTACAGCATCCCACAATTATTATAATGTGAAACAAATTTGAGATATAAAACACTTAACAACTTATTGTGCTAAAGTGGTACTGATGCAATTTAGCTTCACAGCAGAATTTGGTACACTAGATATGGATTTGGTTACTATGTATCATTTACTGACCAGTACCTTTAATTAGGCATTTACTTCTGCAAAAATATAGGTATTGAAATGTGTTTTTCCGTAGATTTTTGTGAGCATTGTGTTCTAATGGAGCATAAAATAGAGAAAGTTTGATCTATGCTAAGATTGACCTTTCAGACGACACCCGCTTCGAAAAGATATGCAAAATTAAAACAACGCCTGAGAGGAGTGCCTGAACAGCAAGATGGACAACGAAGAATATTTACCATGATCTGAAATGCAGTAAATTCAAAAAAGAAGTGGATAGCAAGAAAGAAAAAAAAATATGACCGACTTTTATATTGAAAAGTTGGAAATATGCACGTCGAGCAAACACAGCGCCTCGTAAGTAATAATTCCTGTTAATACGGAGTTTTACCTTTAATGGTTTTTCATTTCCACCGTATCAAGATTATATCTAAGAACTCCATTGTTAAAAGACAGCTTTCCTGTACTGACAGTGAAATAATTGTAGTTTTTTCATAAGGGTAAAATATAAGAACAAGATCTGAATATTTCGATGGCTATACTTGAAAATACAAATGTTGAAAGCAATGGTTGTGACAGCCAATCAGGCCTGCACGTAGAAATTTTCTGTACCGCAGGGGCCAATGAGAAGCCTGCCAGAGTGCGGATGCATGAAGAGCTGCTGAGCCACTGCAGCTCGTGCAGCCAATCAGAGAGCTCACCTTCGAAATTTTGACTGCATTTCTGGTTCTCGAAACGACAAAAAGATTTCAACGGTTGCATTCAGGAGCTGGCGAGTTGTCGCGTGCATCTCTTTAATTCTTGCATTGATTTTCGGAAGAATGGAATGCGGCATGCCGTCCGTCTGTCTTGCGTTCTGCCTGCAGGGTGCAGACACAGATACATATAATACTTGCCCAGAAGTATCTTCCACTACATCAATGTCCTTCAAGTGTTGTGAAAGAAAATATATATATATATACATATATTGGTAGCAGATGAAGTAAATTTTCAGAACTTTGAAGTGGAAAATGTTGCAAATTTGGTGGCCCGGAGCAGACTGGTATCCTGCAGTAGAAACTGTAGTAGGTACTGCCTTGGAATGTCGCAGTTGGTCGTTTAATTGGTGCCTCGGCAGCTCGCTTACCGTACATGTCTCATTTTATGGTGAACGGGGTACAGTTATGCCGGGGCCACATATGCATTTCTACGCCCAAGTAGTTGCTAGGATGAGCAGGTCAAGGCGGGCCGTTTAGGGAATGGATTCAAAATTAGTAGCATAGATGAATTGACATAATGACATCCGAGTCTCGAATCCTTGTATCAAGTTGTCTGTATAAATGCCTATAGTGTGTCCCCAGCATAAGATAATCAAAGAGATTCTATAGAGGCAATGAATTATACAGTATGACAATGCTTACAATACGGTACATTGACAGACCAAGACAACCATATAAAAGTGATGCAATATTAATAGCCTTTTACTAGCTATAGAAATGTATATTTTCGCCTTCAATTGAAGAGATCATGTGATTTCGATATAGAGCTAAGTTATATTACTATCAATGATGTAATTTAATTTCTTTCTACTTTGCAGCATTCCACAATTATTATTAAGTGAAACAAATTTGAGAAATAAAACACTTAGAACTTATTGTGCTAATGTGGTGCAGATGCCCTTTAGCTACATAGCAGAATTTGGTACACCAGAGATGGATTTGGTTATTATGTATCATCTACTGACCAGTATCTGGAATTAAGCATTCATTTCTACAAAATATAGGTATTCAAATGTGGCTTTCTTGTCCGTAGATTTTTGTAAGCATTGTATTCTACTGGAGCATAAAATAGAGAATGTTAGATGTATGCTTAGAGTGACCTTTCACAAGACACCCGCTTCGAAAAGATAGGCAAAACTAAGACAACGCTGAGAGGAGTGTCTGAACAGCAAGATGGACTACTGTATGATGAAGTTTTTCCATATCTGAAATTCAGTTATTTTCCAGAAGGCCAGGATAGCAAAAAAGAAAAAAAGGACCGAGTTTTATAATTAAGGTAATAGTTACTTTTAAGTACATGTATTCATTTTTTTAATACTTTAATTTAGTGTATTTTTCGATGCAGAATTCGAATCTGAAGTCCGTTTTTTTTCGTTCGCCCCTAGTTTTTGAGTAATATGGAAAAACCCTAAAAATAGGGAAAAACCCCTAAAATTTCTTAGACAATGGGGGACCCGTGTGAAACGTTTTTTTTTTGGGGGGGGGGGAAGCAGGAACGAAATCGTATATTTCAATCGTTAGCAGAATCAGTACTAGCCTTTACCTAACCTTAAGAGAAAAAGCTCATTGGACGTTAGCAGAACTAGTCCTGGCATCTTACCTAACCTTACACGTACGTATTCATTGGCCTGTAGGCTAATTACACTTGAAAGCCTATTATACCATACAATTACACATAATGAAAAAAAAAAATTACATTTAACGAACCCTGCTACATCTAAGCCCTTCGTTACCTTTATATATAGTGATCTCGGGGTTTAAACGTAAGCGAATCTAAAAACCGCGGTTTCCCACGGATCCCCCATTGTCGTAAGATATTTTAAGGGGCTCTCCCTATTTATAGGGTTTTTACCCTATAACTCAAAAACTAGAGGCGAGCAAAAAAAACCGGACTTCAGATTCGTATTCTGCATCGAAAAATACACTAAATTAAAAAAAAAATTTTTTTATCTGCACTTAAAAGTAACCTATCGTTTTTAGACTAATTTCAGAAATTTTCCCGGCTTTAGGGTAATTTATGACATTTTTCCCTTAGATTTTTATTCGAATTCCGCATTTCCCTCCCCCACCCAAAAACCCCGGTTTCCCACGTGTCCCCATTGTCGTAAGGCATTTTTAGGTATTTTTCCCTATTTTTGGGGTTTTTTTCCCTATAACTCAAAAACTAGGGGCGAGCGAAAAAAACGGATTTCAGATTCGGATTCTGCATCGAAAAATACACTAAATTAAAAAAAAAAATAATTTTTTATATGTACTTAAAAGTAACCTCTACCACAATCAATAGTTGGAAGCATGCACATCGATCTAACACAGCACCTAGTAACTAATAATTCCTGTTAACACAGAGTTTTACCTTTAATGGTTTTTTATTTCCACCGCATCAAGATTATATCTAAGAACTCCTTTGCTATAAGACAGCTTTTCTGTTCTGACAGTTAAATAACTGTAGTTTTTTCGAAGGGTAAAATATTACAACAAAGACCTTAATATTTTGAATGCTACTTGAAAATACAAATGTTGAAAGCAATGGTTGTGACAGCGGATCATGACTGTGAGGAAAATCCGCCATACTGCAGTAACCAATGAGAAGCCTGCCAGAGTGCGGATGCATGAAGAGCTGCTGAGCCATTGCAGCTCGTGCAGCCAATCAGAGAGCTCAGCTTCAAAATTTTGACTGCATTTCTGGCTCGCAAAACGACAAAAAGTTTTCAACGGTTGCATTCAGGAGCTGGCGAGTTGTCGCGTGCATCTCTTTAATTCTTGCATTGATTCGTGCAAGAAAGGAATGCGGTATGCAGTCCGTCTGTCTCGTGT
>LQNS02278081.1:244426-266733 GCA_001587735.2 Parhyale hawaiensis
GCGAAAAGTTGAGTGCATTACGAGACGAAACTGATGCAAAAACATTTCAATGGAGCAATGCAAGAGGCTGCCGTTGGTAATTGTAGCCAGTGGACTGAGCAGTGGCACTTGTTATGTTGCACTGGTGTTCGAACTCCATACATGCTGTGCTACCCTGGACTACATGAAGACAGAAAACGTTGTAGTCAGAAAACGTAAATGCTATGGTACTCGTAGATACAATTTAGTTTCGCAGGTTAAAGCAAGAATCACACGATCGACGAGTGAACGAGTTCTTTCCGCTAATTGTCTGTATAATATGTTGAGTTCACGCAACTGTGTGTCTACCAAGAAAAGTTACTAAATTGCTAGATGTCAAGTCAGGTTGATCATTAAGCACAGGTAGCATATTATCTGCGATCTCTTCAAATTTGGGTGACGTATAACTCTGAGATTTATTAATTTAATGTGGCTTAAACGGAAACAGCGAAGCATTTGACGCGTCTCTGAAAACGCGTTCATTTCAATATCGTGTGAACCTAGTTCAACAGCGCCAGAGCTATAGGCCTGCTTAGCGATACGAACTTAGATTTTAAGCTTAAAACATTTAATATTATGATAGTGTTAAATATATGGTCTTTCATAGATAAAAGAGATTCAGCATTCTCTGAGTTGATAAAGCTGTGGCTCTATTGTTATATACGGTAATGTATATCGAACAAAAGCATAAATTGATAATGCGCAGAGTGTGCACCGTTGAACAGAAAGTAATAAGCACGCAATAGCCGTGGTGTATGATGGACATGCAGTATATACTAAAGCCATAACACTGCAAATATTTTTTTATTAAATTTACCAGAGGACAGTTACACTTTCACGTGACAAATTCGTCATTAAAATGGAATAAAAGAACTTTATGATGCTGCAATTACCCAAGGTGAATACGTCTGGATACTTCTACTTGCGCTCTTATATGTAATTAAATATAATGCTGTCAAATAAATATTTCATGACTCCTAGGGTGATAAATCTTCATCATTTGAATAGCACCGGTATTTTAAAATGATCTACTCTGTCGAAGATTCTTATAGTGCTGTAATTAGCTATTCAACCAATGATGCGTAAGCAATACGAAGAAGTAACTTTGCTCTAAATTTTTATCAGACAAGGCTGAAATAAAATCATTTCTAAGCTGACGCTTAATCGTAGATTCAACGCTGCTATGCTTGAGCCAAAAGTAACTGCTAACTTTGGAGGAAAAATCGAGAGGCGTGTTGTGTATTAGAGATATCGACTACACTAAAGTAATATTTTATAGTTATATCATTCTAAATACTGGAGAATTAAACGTTTCTTCCTTTCCAAAAACTAATCTGATGCTTCCAACCCCATCTGTTGGGGTTGACGCTAACGTCTTTTTTCTGAATAATAGTTCAACACGTCATCCAAGGCCTTCATGCGTCAGCCATTCACAGGCAGGGAAAGTTCAATGCAGCCTTGTTTAGACCAATCGCTGCTCTCCTGCCCTAAGAGTTGAGTGCATTTCGGGACGAAGATGACGCAAAAAGTTTTCAAAAGACCAATGCTAGAGTGTCGGCATAACTGCAGTCACTGTTGGGATGCATTATAAGCTATACAATCTGAGGCTGGCACGTTAGGGTTTGCCACTGGTTTCCACATAACCCTCATAGATCCCTTCATGCATCATTTATACATACAGCAAACTTCTTCTTCAGAAACGATTGGTATTGGTCATTTTATATATAACACAAATAAGTACTGTTATTAGTTCTAATTAATATAGAAGCTTTGTGATAGTTTAAAATTACTAGCTGCTAAAGGTGGGACTTGCACTGGCATTTTGCCTCCCCCCTCATCCCATCGGTGATGGACCGATTTGTAGCTAAAACTGTACTTGGCAGGTCAGTAGATGGTTGGTGTACTGCCTCTGTAACTCGTTTTTAGGATATAACTCCGTAGTCCGGAGCAAAGTGCTGCAGATGGTAATGCTGTTGAACCAATCAGCTGCACGGTGTATATATAGTGCATGTAACTCCGTCGTTACTGCAGGTACGACACGACAGATAGCAGAGTTGTCCAATTTCTTCAATATCACGCATGGATCATTTCAGGACGAAACCATATCATACAGGGCCACAGTATCTATCTTTACAGTATATATGCATAAACACTAAAATTGTTCATGTATGAATGTTTTGACTGTTAAAAATATGTATACATGTATGGAAAATATGAGACTCGAGTCAATGGAAGACTACTGTAAATAAACGAAGCTATTGAGAACAAATTTACAATCAAGCATTGGGTCGCTTAGTGCCGAGAGTCGGCATTTGTGTAAGCCATGCCTCGCTTTAACATATATCTATTCAAAAAATTCTTTAAAAAAAGAGACCGGACTTTATCCGTACCCATGAGTCTGATCGAGTAATAAATAACGCAAAAACCACGAAACACATATAGGAATGGTCACTTAGTTGGCTAGCCCCGAATGAGAGTCAGGCAGAAGTGTGCTGGGTATAAGTATCTATAATTGGATGTGCAGATTGAGCGACACTGACATCCACCTTTAAAACCGCCAATTTCATGTTTGCACCGCTGTAGTTCCTGAATAGCTAATTACTTAGGCTCACCCGTAAAGATCAATACGGTTTAAAAATATAAAAAGCCTGGGTGAATAGGTAATCGTTAAAGCAATGCATTGTATGCAGAGATGCCTTCTATTACAATTTCCTTAATTCTATACTCTGACGACTCAATTTATTAAAAATAGTTCCCACATGGCTTGTTCATGTGACAACGAATAGCAGTGTGCACTTTTTTCTTAACCGGTATGGTATTGGATTCATTATTTGATTACGTGTCCAAATGCACGAGCAATAGCTTCAACGTGCATAGCAATTTTTTGCCTCTCAAATAGGTTATACTGCAGTATTAGTTACTCCGAGCTTTATTAGAAAACAGTGTCAGTAGCTTTGTCCGGGAAAATTTCAATCAGAAGTTAATACGAAAGTGATGGATTTTACCGCTCTGTGTCACATACAGACAATTACATCGAATTAAACTTTTTTTATATGTACTCAAATATGGCTCCTGTTTCCGTAGATTTTTACAGGCTTTGTCCTCGAATGGAACATAAAATTTCCAATAGATACTTGCTTCAAAAAGAAGTCTAAGACTAAAATATCACCGAGAGGAGTGCCTTAACAGCAAGAGGGACTATGAAGAAGCTTTTTCATTAGCTAAAACACAGTAATTTCTCAGAAGGCTAGGATAGCAAAAAAGTGTGCCCGAGTCTTACACTGAACTATAGACCGCAACAGTACTTGACTCTTAGGTCTGACGCTGGCGGCCAAAAGTCAGCAACAGAAAAATGGGATTTTCTCAAGAGCCATTGTTTTCCCCCTATCTAATACTTAAGAAGAAATTCCAAGGAATCCAACATTTTTCTTGCGGAGAAGGTATCTTGGATACGGCGGGGACGCACTTGGGCGCTTTCCTTCATGACCGTGTCTGGGCATGTTCAAAACAGCTCTTGAGAAAATCCCATTCTGGCCGCTAGCGTCAGAAGCCACTTTTAGACCTAAGAGTTAAGCACTGTAGCGGTCTATGACTGAACAGTTGAAAATACGCATTTCATCTAACGCCGAGCCTAGTAAGTAATTATTCCTGTAAACATTGAGTTATGGCTGGAGATTTTTCAGTTTCATCATATCCAGATTATCTTCTGAAAACTCAACAGTTAAAAGACAGTTTTCTGGGCTAATAATGAAATAATTGTAGGTTTTTCTTAAATTTAGAATAATGCATCAGGATATGAATATTTCATGAGCTATAGTTGAAAATGCAAATGTAGAAAGCAATGGTTATGACAGCCAATCAGGACTGAGCGTGGATAATCTTCCGTATCGCAGGAACGAATGAGAGGTCTGCCAGAGTGCGGCTGCAAGAAGAGTTGCTGAGCCACTGCAGCTCGAGCAGCCAATCAGCGAACTGAAATCTGAAATTTGGACTGCATTTCTGACTCGCAAAACGACAAAAAGTTTTCAATACTTGCATGCAGGAGCTGGCGAGTTGTCGCGTGCATCTCTTCAATTCTTGTATTAATACGCGGAAAAAAGAAATGCGGTGTGCAGTCCGTCTGTCTCGTGTTTTGTCTGCAGGGTGCAGACACACATACGCTTAATACCTGTGCAGAAGCATCTGACGACTCAAGTATAAGGCCTAATATCTGAAAAATACAATATAAGAAAGCAATACATCTTGAGTGTGCAAAACACTGATAAAATACGAAGTAAAACACCTCTCGGTTCAAGTTTGATCTAACTAATGTTGTAGAGTGCATGTTTTCTTTTTATGAGATGCTAAAGGTCACGATCCCTTTGGTTTGGTTTGATCTAACTAATGTTGTAGAGTGCATGTTTTCCTTTTATGAGATGCTAATGGTCACGATCCCTTTGGTTTGGTTTGATCTAACTAATGTTGTAGAGTGCATGTTTTCCTTTTATGAGATGCTAATGGTCACGATCCCTTTGGTGCCCTTCTTATCATGCCTCTGGTTGGATAATTATTTGAAAAAAGAAACTCTGAAACTGCCCAAAAATATTAAAATTATGTGTGAGTGCTGGCCCTCTCAGTTCATTTTTTGAGCATAGACAGTATGACATACGCGGTGCTTGCCCCTACGCCCACTTCTAAGTTGGGATTGTGATTATGTTTACAATGTGGTTGGCAACTAACTCTCTTCCGCATAATTTCCTTTAAATAGCGCAGTGTTTAGTGAGCATAATGGCGAATCTGTTTTTCTATATTTCGCATTAGTAGTGTTATAAAGAAATTTACTATTTACCCCTGGGAAGAAGTTAACTTTCTTCTCTTCTTTATTCTTCTCGTCATGAGCTACAAAGAGTAATGATACGTCTTGTGTTTGTGCCACAATATCCCTAGCAAAATACATTCCGCTGCACTATGCAGGGCACAGCCAATCACAAGCTCGTCCAGTACATAGTTGAAATGCAAGAGCATATCGGCTAATAGCAGTGCAGCGTGAAGAATTGTTATGTGCATATCTGGAGAAAGACGAGGTAAAAAGTTTTCAAAGAAGCAATGCAAGCAGTTGTAGAGAGTGCTGTACTCAGCAGACTCTACTTATAAGTGTACATCTATACTAACGCAGCTGCGAAGCATTAGATGGCAGATCAGGGTTTTAGAGACATACTAGACGACCCGTGACCCGTTGGGTCGTCACCAAGATCGTCATGTCTGTCTTTCGTGCCCACTTTGCTTCCTTCCCACCTGTTATTCCAAATCCACAATAAAAATCGCTTTGATCACCAAACTTCACTGCTATTGCAGTTACTGACTTACACAAGAACAGACATCCTTTGGTATCGTGTAAGCGGTAAGGCCTGTAGTTCACTTACGCACTGGCTGCTTCACACGGCCCGCGCTCGGCACACAACCATCGAGCGCGGGCCGATAACCCGCTTACTTGCAGTACTTCTTATTATTGTTATACTTGATTCAGAGTAAATCCCTTAGTTGTAGTCTCAACCCATATTGTAGTGTAATTGGCGTCGATCGCTGTACTCGGTGCATCCTACGCCCAACAGACGTACTCATGGTGCACAGACTACAACTCGGTCTCTTAGATCTGTAGCAAGCTGAAGTATGAGCTCGCCTGCAGCCGAGCTGCTGCAGTTTCTCTCAATAGCCACTTGCATTGCTCCTTTGAAAACTCTTGCCTCTTCGTTCTTCAGTAATGCACTCAACTTTTCAACAGGCAGAATTGTGATTGGTTGATGCCCAGCTCTGCATTACACCTCCTGAACTTGTGATTGGCTGGGACTTCAATGCCGCCTAGCTTGTGAGCAGAATCCATCCGCCACGCTGTAGCTCTCGATGTACTTCCGAGCTGTCTGTGCCTAGGGCGTTGTTGCGCATATTGCGTTTTCCTTTCTCGTCTTGACTGGTAAATGACAACATAATGGCATTAATCTTCCATGCAATCACTACAGTTACTCTGCATGTGGCTTCTACCAGCGTTAGCCACTATTGCACTTGACTTGTCACTGGGCATATCTCTCATTGGTCAAGCTAACGTTACATTTTTGAGCTTATGAGCTTCTGATTGGTTATTCTTTGGATACAAGGATGGCATGGTTCATATTGGGGACAGAATGCAACGTTCGACTTCTCTGCATTAGCTGGTTCAGTCGAACTTTTTCACAATTGAAAGAATATTGACGGGCTCTTTTACTCAGTTTTTTTTTTCTCTTTTTAAGTGATATTTTAGGTTAGGGTATACAGTATCAGCATCTGAAATATCACAGGAATTAGTTTTATCTATTTGATATACGGTTAAAATGATTACACTACTGAGAGAGACCCCATCGCCGTGTGCGCATTCCACTACATGCAGTTCAATCGTCATTGGTATAGAGATGTTAGGAGAGTCATCCGTCATCCAAGGGCACCGTGATTACAAGAATCTATAATTATAAGGGTATACTTATGGATTTCTATGCTGCTACTATGCCAGCTATTTGCTTAATGCAATGACGGGTCTTAGTCAAAAAGTGGCTTGTTACTGGCAATTTTCAAAAGTTCTGAAATGAGAAGTGACTAGATATCTTTGCTGCGTCAATGGGTCTTTTTCTAATTTTAGAACTTCACTTTCGTAAGATGCTCTGATGGGTCACTTCACTTGAAAATATGAAAAATATGAATTTATGCGTTAGAATATCAAATGTGATACTTGAATGCATTCTGTCTGCCAATGGAATACTGTATCACAATCATAGGGTGTTGGAGCAGCTCCGGCTAGGAACCGATGGATTAAGCAATCGTTATGATCATTGAAATACGAGTACATGAATACATACAAAATGAGCACGACAACATCTTGTGTTGAGACTATGTAATAGTAGGTTTCCAAGCTTATATACACATAATTATAAACAGTTTGAACAAATTTGACCTGTTTTATATTGTTTCAAATACCTATATAGGCGCTGTACAGAAACTGAAGACTACTCAGATGTGAAAATTTGGATAGAGGGCGGTGGGGTGATTTCTAGCGTCGCAAATGAGCAACAGTATGCTTTGTTATTAAAATTAACACAATAGTAAAACAATTGAAATTGACTGAAAACATTTTCGTGAATTCAATTATGTACTGTATATGGAAAATGAGAGCCTTGAAAATTTGAGAACCCGTGTGCAGAGCGATTGCTGTGATGTATATGTACTAGCATTAGAAATATGTAACAGTATTATTAACCGTTAATCAATAAAATTTTATGTAAATAAATCGTAATAATTAAAATATTTAAGTTATCCAATATTTTAAAGTAAGTTCATATAATTAAACATTCAAATTTTGCATGAAACTCTACTGTTTCACATGGCATTTGAGATTCGATGGTTGGGGTCGCTGCACTCGCCCTCTATTCAAGACCATACATCTCCAGTGCCCTCATGACATTATAATCCACAGGGCTGAAACCATGGGATTAACAAATGAGCAAGGAGGTTGAATAGAACCTCCTTGATTTATAGAAGCCATTCACCGTATGTACCGAACGCTGCGGCTGCTGCACTCCGAACGATCAGGGGAACGTTAAACAGTCTATGTCGCCACGGTAGCTGCATGCTTCCGTTCTCAGCTCTAACACCTTGTAACGCTCGTTCGATTCCCCGTGCATACGAGCTCTTTGCAGTTCTTGGTGTGCTGACTCGGCAGTTGTGTGTGCATGCTCGGCACCGTGGCGGAACTGCTNGTAACCCGAGGGCGACTGCGACTACACTTACTTATCTGGGGCCAGTGGGCCTATACCCGCAGCACAAACCAGTGCATGTGGGTTTCCCAGGTGAGGGTGTGGTCTAAGTTGACTTTATGGCTGTAACTAATCAGAATAATTCTTGGCGGCCCAAAAAGCGTATAAATCGTAAAACAGCGTCTGGAGCTGCCACAAAAATTGTCAGGGTCGTGACTCTTGTGGCAATTAGCAGTAAATTCCTTGATTGGTTTCAGCTTCAACACATATTGCGATTTAATATTGTTAACGCTCCGTTATAAAGCTCTTTGCAATGCGCACTGCACTGCATGTCAAATTGACCAGAAATTGCGCTATAGACCCCAAGCCTATCATTCAGCGCTGTTCAAATCTAAAGCATGAGCTCATCTGAAGCGGAACAGCTGCTGATACTCTCAATAGCCTCTTGCATTGCTTCTTTGAAAACTTCTTGCCTCTTCGTTCTCCAGTAATGCACTCAACTTTTGGGGAGACAGAACTGTGATTGGCCGAAACGCAGCGCTGCATTACACATCCTGAGTTTGTGATTGGCTGGGCATTCAACGCCAGTGATGACGTCATTTAACTTGGGCGCAGCATACATCTACCACACCGCATGGGTTGCAGAGCTATGTACAGCTTCCTATAGACTCTCTATTTGTTACAAGCTCTCCAGTACACTCGAGTCATTGAGCAACGACATTTCTCTGAGCAATACAATAAGCGTGTCACACAACGTACAAATTCTTGTTAATATGAACGAAACAACGAATATGAAATGTTTACACATATTCTGATACCATTTCTTGCATGAACTGCTGAAGTAAAAATTTCAGCCTTTGCAGCCAAACAAACCCATACAGGTCGGTTGATGGATATTATGCTCCTCGATGTGAGAGATTGCAACCCATGCGGTGTGGTAGATGTATGCTGCGCCCAAGTTAAGTGACGTCATCACTGGCGTTGAATGCCCAGCCAATCACAAACTCAGGATGTGTAATGAAGCGCTGCGTCCCGGCCAATCACAGTTCTGTCTCCCCAAAAGTTGAGTGCATTACTGGAGAACGAAGAGGCAAGAAGTTTTCAAAGGAGCAATGCAAGAGGCTATTGACAGTAACTGCAGCTGTTCCGCTGCAGACGAGCTCATGCTTTGGATTTGAACAGCGCTGAAAGATAGGCTTGAAGTTGATAGCGCAATTTCTGGTCAATTTGACATGCTGTGCACTGCGCATTGCAACGAGCTTTATAACGAAGACAATAACAATATTAAAGCGCAATATGTGTTGAAGCTGCAACCAAATCAACGAATTTACTGCTAATTGCCACAAGAGTCACGACCCTGACAATTTTAGTGGCAGCTCCAGACGCTGTTTTACGATTTATACGCTTGTTGGGCGGTCAAGAATTATTCTGATTAGTTACAGCAATGGACTGTTTAACGTTTCCATGATTATTCGGAGTGTAGCAGCCGCTGCGTTCGGTGAACAGAAATACAGGGAATGGCTTCTATAAATCAAGGAGGTGCTAGTCAACATCCTTGCCCATTTGTTTATCCCATGGTTTCAGCCGGGTGTATTATAATATCATGAGGGCACTGGTGATGTATGGTCTTGAATAGAGGGCGAGTGCAGCGATACCAAGCATCGAATCTCAAATACTATGTGAAACAGTAGAGTTTCATGCAAAATTTGCATGTTTAATTATTACCTCCGCCAAGGAGGTTATGTTTTCGTCGTGTTTGTCTGTCTGCCTGTCTATTTGTCAATCTGTCACCAGGATAACTCAAAAAGTTACGAACCGATTTGGATGAAATTTACAGGGATTGTTAGGTATGTTAGGAGGAACAGATTATTAACTTTTGGTGAAGATATGTCCATCCGTTTGTTTGTTTGTTTGTCTGCGTCATTTTTCTCGATGCCATAACTCAAAAAGTTATGAATGGATTTTGATGAAATTAATATGAGTTGTTAGGTACATAACAAAGAGTAGAGAACCAAATTTTGGTAATGGTCCGTTTGTTCATTCGTTCGTCACTGTTTTTAATTTTATGCTTGTTAGCACAATAACTCAAAAAATAATGAATGGATCTCTATGAAATTTATAGGAGTTGTTAGTAATAGTAAAAGACATAAATGATCAAATTTTGGTGCAGATCGATTGGTTCGTTTGTATGTTTGACTCATATTTGTAATAACGTTTGTTAACAGTATAACTCAAAAAGTTATGAACGGATCTTCAAAAAAATTGAACAAGCTGTTATTGATATAAAACGGCACGAATGATTAGATTATGGAGTTTATGCAAAGAAAATTATGGTTTCAGAGAAAATTTGAATTTTTGCTACCGTTGGCTAACTTGGCGGAGGTATGCGCTCTCAGAGTGCTCTAGTTTGAACTGACTTTAAAATATTGGATAATTTAAATATTATTATTACGATTTATTTAAATAAATTTGTTTTGATTAACAGTTAATAATACTGTTACATATTTCTAATGCTAGTACATATAAGTCACAGCAATCGCTCTGCACACGGGTTCTCAAATTTGCAAGGCTATCATTTTCCATATACAGTACATAATTAATTTAACGAAAATATTTTCTGTCAATTTTAATTATTTTACTATTGTGTTTATTTTAATACCAAAGCATACTGTTGCTTATTTGCGACGCTAGAAATCACCCCACCGCCCTCTATCCGAATTTTCACATCTGAGTAGTGTTCAGTTTCTGTACAGCGCCAATATATTTGAAACAATATAAAGCAGGTTAACTTTGTTGAAACTGTTTAATAATTATGTTTATGTCAGCTTGGAAACCTACTATCATATAGTCTCAACACAAGATGTTGTCGTACTCATTTTCTATGTATTCACGGACTCGTATTTCAATGATCATAACGATTGTTTAATCCATCGGTTCCTAGCCGCAGCTGCTCCAATACCCTATGATTGTGGAACAGTATTTCATTGGCAGACAGAATGCAATCAAGTATCATATTTGATATTCTAAAGCATAAATTCATATTTTTCATCCAGGAGAAGTGAAGTGATCCATCAGAGCATCTTATGAAAGCGAAGTTTTAAAATTGAAAAAAGACCCACTGACGCGGCAAAGACATCTAGTCACTTTTGGTTTCAGAGCTATTGAAAATCGCCAGTAACAAGCCACTATTTGACTACAGACGCTGATATGGAACAGAGAGGGCACGAGGAGAGTTGGAAGACCCAGGGATACCTGGAGACGAACGATGGAGAGAGATAAGAGGGAAAACGACTTAAGTGAGGAAGACATCATGCGGTTTGCGCTGGATAGGGGCCGTTGGAGGCAATTTGTGGCTGCCCTATGGACCACTTGAGGTCCGAAGAGGATTAAGTAAGTAAGTATTTGACTAAGACCAGTCAGTGCATTAAGCGAATAACTGGCATAGTAGCAGCATAGAAATCCATAAATATACCCTTATAATTATAGATTCTTGCAATCACGGTGCACTAGGATGATGGATGACTCTCTTAACATCTCAATACCAGTGACGATTGAACTGCATGTAGTGGAATGCGCATACGGCGAAGGGTCTCTCTCAGTAGTGTATTTATTTTAACCGTATATCAAATAGATAAAACTAATTCCTGTGATTCCTGTGATATTTTAGATGCTGATACTGTATACCCTAACCTAAAATATCACATAAAAAGTGAAAAAAAAAACTGAGTAAATGAGCCCGTCAATGTTCTTTCAATTGTGAAAAAGTTCCACTGAACCAGCTAATGCAGAGAAGTCGAACGTTGTATTCTGTCCCCAATATGAACCATGGCATCCTTGTATCCAAATCATAGCCAATCACAAGCTCATAAGATCAAAAAATGTAACGTTAGCTTGACCAATAACAGATATGCCCAGTGACAAGTGCAATAGTGGCTAACGCTGGTAGAAGCCTCCTGCAGAGTAACTGTAGTCATTGCCTGGAAAATTAATGCTATTATGTTGTCATTTACCATTCAAGAGAGAAAGGAAAACGCAATTTGCGCAACAACGCACTAGGTACAAACAGCTCGGAAGTACATCGAGAGCTACAGCGTGGCGGATGGATTCTGCTCACAAGCTAAGCGGCATTGAAGTCCCAGCCAATCACAAGCTCAGGAGGTGTAATGCAGAGCTGGGCATCAACCAATCACAATTCTGCCTGTTGAAAAGTTGAGTGCATTACTGAAGACCGAAGAGGCAAGAAGTTTTCAAAGGAGCAATGCAAGTGGCTATTGAGAGAAACTGCAGCAGCTCGGCTGCAGGCGAGCTCATACTAATCAGCTTGCTACAGATCTAAGAGACCGAGTTGTAGTCTATGCACCATGAGTAGGTCTGTTGGGCGTAGGATGCACCGAGTGCAGCGAACAGCAGACATCGACGCCAACTACACTACAATAATGGGTTGAGACTACAACTAAGGGATTTACTCTGAATCAAGTATTACCGTAAGTAAGAAGTACTGCAAGTAAACTGGTTATCGGCCCACGCTCGATGGTTGTGTGGTAAATCAGGCACTCTGATTTTACGAGCGTGCCGTGCGAGGCCGCCACTGCGTTCGTGAACCACAGGCTTTACCGCTTGCACGATACCAAAGGGTGTCTGTTCGTGAGTAAGTCGTTTACTACAATACCAGTGAAGTTTGGTGATCAAAGCGATTTTTATCGTGGATAGAACTGGCAACTTTCGTCACCTTAAGTGAAACATGTTAGATATAAAATTAGATAATTTTTGCTGTAGTTGTTCAAAACTGAACATGAAATGCATTTGTTGCAATTTTTTCTTAATAAATATTATCAAAAATTGTTAATTTCCTATAGAAGCGTCTTCACTATTTAGTCTATTAAACATTTTTAAAAATTCATTATTGTCGACACAGAGTGCATTGAATCAACTAAAAATTATTTTAAGTAATAACAATGACTGACAATAATATTATAATTTTCCTACTCATGCATATTCTGTGGCTAGATGCCACTGAAATCATTCTATTCTCATTTTTATACATGCACTACTTGCACGATCTGTTTTTTTAAATTAAATATTTGAATTACTTAAAAATAGTAAGAATACTTCAGAACTATAGCATTTTAAGATCATTTATTATGTACATTTAACTACTTCACATGTTCGACACCAGGTGTCACTGCAGTCGTTCGATCTCCATCAGCAGCCTCACATATACCTCATCATCGAAGTCGCTTAAAAAAAAGGTGGTCTTAAACCGGCAGGGATATCTACGGCAGAGAGAGAGGGGAGTTAGGGAAATGTACTTTCATCTTTATACTTAACATTCATTGCACTAAATTCACTTTGAAATTTACTTGAGACCATATACTAGGAATGTAGTACATTATACTCAGTTAGGAGCCCTAAGCGCTACGGATGAAGGAAAAGAAATTCATTTGCCAAGCACGGCTCCGGCCCGCTTGGCAACTCATGGTGATGTGAATGTGGCAATTAGAGAAAGTAAAATACCTTTCCTGATGTCATATATAAGGACATTATTTGCACTACCTTGCAAATGTGGGTACGAGCGACCCTGCCGCAGACTTGAGTTAAAATTGGCCATGGGATCAGATGGCCTTATGCATTGTCACGTCTGGATTGCATGTTGGAGGCCCAGGGCTCACTTGGCAAGGAGGCCTCAAATTGCACATTTATTTATTACATGTACCATAAACTAGTCACTCAAATCCTAATATATAATATGACAACTTTGGTTAGAAATACTGAGCTGGGTCTATTCTTCCAATGCTATTAAATGCAATGCGTAAACAAGAATTTCAATGTTGCCTATATTTTGGTAGGAGCCACCCCCCGCCCCCTTTAATCGGTGGCCCAGGTGCTGCGGCCCAATTGCCTCATACCCTGCATTTTTTTTTTCTCTCACAGCAGCGCTTAAAGACCGAAGTGCTCACCTCCCATAATTTCAGCGTCTGTATCTCCAACAGCTGCGAGATAGAAAAATGAACAAGGTTGATGAGACACACTGGCATAACACCTAAGCGCGTCCAAGAGAGTGTAGGTCTTTTTCACGAGCAGCATTTTATTATTGTGCTATTACTTAAAAAAATACGGAAGGTTATCATTATGGCTTACAATCAAGTAAAGACACTATCGATTGCGAATAAGTACCCAATTTGTCATGTTATAGAAATCAAGATTATTTATCAAGGATGGTTTCGAACCTCTCGAAAAATTGCCAGAAAGAAAACAGTATTTAACTAGAAGAAGCAATTACGTGATATGTGTAATTAATAAAGTAAAAGTACCATAAGTCCTTACTATGCAGTACTGTTTTAGACTTATATATAGGGTTCACTGTAAATAATGAACTCTCATCACTCTTATTACGATTACACTGTTATCTTAGGAAAAAATACGCGAGCCGTCTCGGATTAACTTTGTTCATTGACTGAAATATTGTCAGCATATGATCTAGAGAGCCGTGTGACAATCAAGCTTCTTACCAACACATTTAAACTGATTAATTATACATGTCTTTTGTTTTGTTTTTAAATATTTAAAAGAGAAAAAATAAGTTGAGAAAAATCACGGTCAAAGTTGATGCAGCAATGATGTAGATGATATGTTCTGCTTCCAGATGGACATCATTTCTCTTTGGCACTAGTGTAGGCTCCCAATCAAACGTTCAGAAGGAGAATCAAAGAGTTGGGTCGACCAATCACAGCTTTGCACAATAAAAGTTGAGGGCATCGCTGGATACCGGGGAAGGAAAACGTTTCGATCTAGCGAAAGTAACTGTATTCAGTGCACGGCACATTGAAACTTGTAAACCGTCCTTAATTAACCTAAAGGGGAAGATGTTATACCCCGCATTATCGCCTAACAACAAATTACTGTGCGAGTTGCAGCGTGGTTGACAATTACATTCTGCTCAGAAGCTTAGCGGCTCCAGCACTGGCAATGAAATCCCAGCCAATCAGAAGCTCAGGAGGTGTAATGCAGCGCTGCTCATCGACCAATGGCAGTTCTTCCTCTCAAAAAGTTGAGTGCATTGCTGAAGAACGAAGAGGCAAGAAGTTTTCAATGGAGCAGTGCAAAACGCGATTGAGAATAACTGCAATTGCTCTACTGAAGACCAACACGCTGTAGATTTGGTTAGATCTGGGAGAGTGACTTGGAGTCTGCATGCATAGACTCCACAGCAATAGGACTTGCGACCACCAGCGCTACACATATGTATTGACTTGGCCATTGGAGCGCACTACCAGTACTACTACATACAAGTGCTACGCAAACTACGCTCGTACTTTTATTACCACTGCAACAGCTACTTCTATTACTACCACTATTAAAAACTGTAGATCTTTTGAATAGACAGTGCAGTGCGCACAACACAGAATATTAAGGCAGAAATTGGGACTGTAATCACTGGAGTCGATGTGAGAAACCACAAGAGCCAGTGGGCTGTATGCTGTTGGGTAACTGCATTCCGGTACTAGGCGTGTGGCGAACCCCAATCGATCAACCATAAGATTTATGACTTGCTCCGATACCGACGGTTTTCCCTTAATGCTCAGTTTTCTATTAATTTACCACGTAATTTGCGGTCTGATATATGGATTATGGGGTGATGACCTTTGGTGTCGAACATAAGTTACAGTTCGAAGTAAATTGTATATATAAGCTTGAACATACGTTCAGGATGTTGTGGATTCTAACAAGTTACGAATCGCATAAACCCTAGTTTTTCTATAACAACCGGGCCTGAGAGAGTAACATGTGGCAATTTCCAGAGCATTATACTGTTTAATGCAACGTTTACTATTTAGTGCCATGAGTTATAAAAATTCTCATATGACCATACAAATGGCTCACTTTTTATTTTGTTTTAGCACGGACAAAAGATGATACCTCCGGGACACGAAAAAAATCCCGCTGAAAAATCAATAAAGATTTCCGACTAATTAAATAAAAAAGGTTGATGTAGTAATGCCTAGCTAGAGCTTCACTGCGAGAGCGCATACCGCCGCCAAGCAGCCCAATGCTAAAAAAAACAGTCATAGAATAATAGAAGAGACAGACAAAGAGGCAAACGGACCACAAAATCATAACAAAACTTTAATGGTCTGCTTCTCGCAACATTACGAATTATTCCTATAAATTTCATGAAGATCCATCTCTCACTTTTTGAGCTGTGTTGTAATAAATTACAAACAAACCCCTTCTACTGCTTACATTAGCGGAGAGTATAATGAACAATCTATTTTACCTTCTGTCTTTCATGCACACTACAACAAAACTCAAAAAAATCCAAAACACAGAAAGTTCCTCGGACAAAGAGTTCCCGAAACGGAATACAGTGGCCTGCTAGACCGTAGTCATGTATATTAGCTTCGTTTCGGGAGGAGTGTCTTTTTTCGAGATGACGTGCTTTACAGCATGCTTGTTTCTAATACAGTCGTAAGCCAGTTTCATCTGCAAACATCAAAGAATACCGTGAAAGTGTAGACTCGTAGAGTACAGCTGAACTCGCTACCAATTAAATTTTACTACAGCTTTTACTGGTCAGTAAATATGGCGTCGGCTATTGCTGCAATACACGACAGATGACGCTGGGTACCGTCTAAGTTTCTCTGCAGTTTCTCAGTTTCGTCAGTTTCGGGGGTCTCACTTTCAGGATTTTTCGCCGTTTTTTGGAGTCTTTTTTTGATGTTCCCCTGTAGTATACAGCGCTCTCTGTTGGGAAATGCGGGAATAGGTGAAGCTGTAGAATGAGTGGCTAGTAAAATGACATTTTAACCATTATTGGCAGTGCATACGACGATACAACTTCGCTATTTTCTATTTTGTTACCTGAAAAACGACAATTTATGTACGGAAGTAAGTATACAGTAGAACTTGCCGTCTCGAAACAAAGGCAATATCTCTGCCACGATTTCGAGTTTCACTGTAAGCAATATTGCAGTGTTGCAACACCATTAACAAACATTGCAGTACAAATTCTCTTCTGCTTTCCAGCGTCTGCCCTAAAGCTCTCTGCAGTAAGCTCTGCACGGTATGTCTCATTACTGCTCTAACTGACATGCCTTAAATGTACAGCGAACAGACTCCAACTCGGTTTTGCTAATCTGCATCTGCTGCACGTGCTCGTTTGCAGCTGAATAGCTCTAGTTTCTCTGAATAACCTCTTGCATTGCTCCATTGAAAACTTTTTGCCTCTGACTTCTTCAGTAATGCACTCAACTTTTCAACTTACTGAACAGTGATTGGTTGATGGCAGCACTGCATTACACCTCCTGAGCCTGTGACTGGCTGGGACTTCAATGCCATCACTGACGACGCTTAGACCGAGACCAGCATCTATCAACAACACTGCATGGGTTGCAACCGTTAGAGCTTTGTATAGGGTTGCAACCGTTAGAGCTTTGTATAAACTATTTCTTACTGTAACAGTTAAATAGGAATTTATGTACTTAGTCTGTTGTTTCTTTCAATGTCATTAACCAGGAAGCGAAGAATGTAACAGGAGGAATCAATAGGACTAAAAAAAAAACTTAGCTGAGACCGCACTTAACAAATTTACATCACATCGACGAGTCGCAGTATTTGCGTGTGGGACCTCAGGCCTTCGTTAGTTGTTTTCTTAAACATATCACCGTATTTTTTCGAGTTATTTCATTCAATCTCCCGCTCATGACTGGCCAGCTACTTGAGCAGCAAAATACTGTAAAGTGCTGTCGGCCAGTACAGAAAGTTTGAGCAATAGGCTAATGTTACTGTGGTTTCTCTCGCGTACAGAATTGGCTATAATGGTGCTTATGTAGTATGTTGGTAAGGAATAAATTGTTCTTTGAAGAGCCCTGTGAACTGAATATGAAGTGTAAACAAGGCCTTAATTAAGAAAAAGAAGTGATATCAGGTCACCAAAAGGGACCAAATTCGGCGCTGGTGCTGTTAAAGTTTCCACCGATATACACTGCAATTTTCTATAGATAATTGCTGAATTAGTATATATTCTCTTGATTTATTTATACGCTAGAGATAAATTTCGTAATTTAAGATGATTTTTCTAGTGCAATTAGTTAAAATACTCCTAGGCTGTTCAGCCATAGATTCGTCGATGATGACATCACTTTTTTATGCTAATTTCTCGCGAGTCCTCCCGTTACGCTCTTTGATTCCTGTCAATTGCAGTTAACAAGCTGTTTCCAATACAGCACAGCATCTAATTTTACTCAATTATTATAATAATAATTATTAGTGAGCATTCATAGTAGGTACAGTGAACATCCTACAGTAATATGAAATGAGTAATATTAGGAAAGTTTTTTTAAGTCATTGAATTAAACCATACAGTAACTAAGTAGCCTTCCTGCAGACAAATAAAATTATTTCCTCCAAATTCAATATGCATACGTGTTGTACATCGCTGTTCCAGAATAGGACGTACACCTCTACGAAGCCTATCGTTTTCTTAGGGTGCATTCCATTTGCATTGCTGCATTAACCTTATAAAGTATTAACTTAATTTAACTTTTAGTTACTCTAGTTTTAATAGAAAATTGATGGAAAGTACATATACATGTTTTATTTGTAGATTTTAAATGAAAAAAAAAACAATAACAATGTTGATGAAGCCAACCAGTGCAGCGACATTGACGAAACAGTTCTGCCTCCAAGACAAATCGCGTCATCATTGCATTTAAGGCTTGCCCAATCACAAGGCCAGGAGGTGGAATGCAGCGTTCGGTCGACCAATCACATACAGTATGTAGCTGCGCAGTGAAAAGTAGGCTGCATTACTAGATGATGAAGGAGCAAAAAGTTTTCTATGGAGCAATGCTATCAGCAGTCATAGTGTAACTGCAGTTAGTGAACGGTTAATTTAAGCCTGCGGTTATGCTTTAGTTTGAAAGAAGAGAAAACACGGTAGTGCGCAGTTTTGGTCTAGCTATAGACTACCATAGAAGCGTTACTGAATAGTTATTGCGGCGCAAGGCTCTCACAATGCACCGCTACATATAACCTTTGCCTCGCAGATATTTTTCACACTCTAAAAAACACTTTCAGAATTTGGGATAAAAGTTTGGTCAGTATAATGACAAGATCATTGAACTTTAAATAGATTCATGCGTGAATATAGAGTCATAACATTAGATTATTTCGAACGAACGTAAAATGAACTGAATAAATGTTTCCGAAATTAATAACTATCTTCCTTTCTAAAAAAAAAACGCTTAGCCTACACTTGCTCAATAAAATCAATATCAATATTGAGCCTGTGTTTTCCATGTTTGTACTGACAAAAGAGTTTCTATTTTTTGAACTGTAGCCGAAGGACCACTGTGCTTCATAAAAGATATTTCAAACAAAGCTATTTCTACTAAAACCTACATTTTATAGTTGAACCTGAAAGAAATGATCGCAGAGCATAGTAGAGGCATACCGAGGTATCCATTGCTACGTAGTTTACTACGGTGCAATGGGATAAGTAACTTACCCTTTCGCTACTGTTGGGTTTATGACATTATTGGCATACTATTAATATATTATCGCCTGCTAACGTAAAACGCGTCATTTTTTAACCGGAAAACTCTGAAGGTATCTCGAGAGCTGGTCTAAAAGCTATAATTACAGTATTTATTACTTGAAATTACTGTTTAGATGAGCTATCAAGAGCAGAGAGGAGTGCAAAATAGTTAATACTTAAATTATTAATTCATTACAAAAATGGGGCATCCCAGGGAGAGAGGAACTTTCAATGCTGAAAATTTTAGCAAAACTTTAGCAATAGTGGGCCGAAAATGGCTACATGGCATTTATAAATAAGCCTGAATAAAAATTAAGTGTTAACCTGGAAACGTTATTGAATGTTCTACCCATTTCATTCAATGTCATTGAAGCAACAGCTAGCCAATCACAAGCTCCGGAGTTGCAATGCAGCATTAGGTCGACCAATCACAGCTCAGCATAGTGAAAAGTTAAGTGCATTTCCAAGAGGAACGGACGCAAAAAGTTTTCACTCGACTAATGTCCAGGAGGTCCTGGAGACTAACTGCAGTTAGGAGTCTGCAGACTGGCTCTTGCTCCCGAATAGGCTGCTATGTGTTCGTTTGTGCTTCGTTATCGCTACCATGACACGATAGCGGCTCTATTGTACACCCAAGGACGAGGTCTCTTTTACGGCGTGTTCGATTGGGCACCGAAATTCAGCCTTCGAGGCTGGACTTGTCAGAAACTGCAGGCAGGTGCCCTGGCTTCAATCTATTAAATTGAGTTTTAGGCATTGACCCTTAACCCATTAAGGACCAAGTTTCTATCTCTCTCAGATCTTTGGAGATTGTCTTAAATTGTAGTCCTGCGACTACCGTCTCATAGTCGCGGCGCTCATAGGTCCAAAAATCACTGATCCCTTCTTTATTTAGGAACCTAATTATGCGAAACGGGACTCGTGAGGCCCAGTGGTCCTTAAAGGGTTAGTCAAAGGTTCTTGAGACTTCCAAACTTTTCTATGCCTGGCACCCCTGTAGAACTTCTTACATGTTCTCGAACCCCCTTGGAAATCATGTACCCATATGATGATGAATAAATTTTATACTAACTTTTGTGGCCCAAATTTAAGTTAATTTATAAATGACTGAGCAGCAAAACAGTATTTCGCGCCACTGAAATGGTCCTCTCGCACCCCTAGGGGTACCATAAACCCCATATTTGGGAGCCTCTGTATTATAGAGGGACTATGGGGGTTATATTTATCCCTAATATTTATTAAGCACTCGCAATCAAAGTTCACCGAGATTCAGAAGAGAATAATTAATTTCGGTTGAAAGTGGTTATTTTAATATTTGTTCGATAAATGAATGTCTCTTCTTTTGAAATAATCAAATTTTGCTCATAAAAGAATTAGTATGTCCAAATGTAAGGTATATCTTACGGCAGGTAAGCTTAGGGCTGTTCGTTTAACTTTTTACCGATCAGATGGATGTCAAAGTCCACTTTCAAATCCCGTAATTCCTTCGAAAATTACTTAACGTGCACTTAAACCATCTTTCGTTATTCACACGCACGCTTGCGGTTTTTCATTGCAATACAAGTTACCGAGAACGACTTCAACTTTGACAACTTTCAGCGTATCGCATGATGTTATGTTTATGCTGTTACTGCAATCCTACTGATTAAGATAATCAATTAGAAAAAGTCCAGTCCTTTGCAACTCCACGTTTTCCTTAGCGGAGGGAAACCCTACGGACTCAGTTTTATTTTTCTACCGCATGCATATAGATACAGAAATATTCTGCAGCCCAACCAAAGTACATGATGACAAGCATTCCTGATTCAGCCAATCACAGGCTGACCTGAAGCAGTCATTCAACTTCCTTTCGACCAATTGCAGCTTAAGGTCATGAAAACTTCAGTGCATTTCGAGCGGACGTGGAGGTAAAAAGTTTTCAAAGAAGCAATGCACTAGACTATCTGAGGTTAATGTGCCCCAGTCCTCTTAGATAGGACCAAGCTTGGAGCCTACAATACGATGCAAATTCATTGAATTGCACAGCTTGGCAGCTAGACTGGTTTAATTAAAACCTCCACCAGGAGAAAAGTATTCCAAAGTAAAAAAAATGCAATGCGGATCTGTATGGATGTAATACTCTCTGTATATTATTTTGATTAATAGATGTAAAAATATCCATGTATTTTGGCCAAGACTCGTTCAGTGAAGAAAAGCCTCAATTAAGATTTCGTTTTGAATTGGTCATTTTGTTGCATATGTATCCATGAAGAAAAACTTCAGTTCTCTATGTGTGTTACCTCGCTTTGAAGCTAGCAGAAACTGAACTTAGAGTAGTCATTATCCTGTGCAGGAGGCACTGCAAACGTTAGATTATGATATACAAGAAAGTGTTGGCCTCATAGTGCGCTATAATTTAACGCTATACCGAAACTGCAGCCGACGCGTTGTGCAGGCAGCGTTGTGGTCACTGCACCACTTCTTTGTAACTCGTTGGGCGCAATGGCAGATTAAAATGAAACTCTGATACACATATTATTTGTCCATTGTTACCACATATTTTTTCGATGTAGCTCTATAGTTTTAATATATTTCAGCTAACAGTTTTGGGACGCTACCATAAAAATTTAATTTCAATATGGTATATTCGTTATCGCTATGTATAATAAGTATTCGCTTGATGACCAACCGTTCTAAATGATATTCATTAATTATCTAATTTTAAAGATGGCTGATACAAAAATTAAACTTTGGTATCACACTGGCGTAAAAAGTTCGGCTGGATGGTTGAAAAATGCTCGATCGTTCTTAGACTTTTCCACTAAACAATAGCTCTTGCTCATTCGTTACCTATTCTACCACGAGAAGAAAAAATGAAAAAAGGAAACAATTATCCTTAAACTGTCGCCAAATTCCCACTAACAACAAGTCTTTAGATCACAATAGGCAATGACAGTCTCTGCCTGTTGCTATTCAGGCGGCCGTCACCATGTAGCGGAAGAATTTTAATGTCGACG
>LQNS02278081.1:266833-277226 GCA_001587735.2 Parhyale hawaiensis
GCAACAAATAAACTCCGTACACCAGAATAAGTATATCAGATCAGTTATTTGAAACTTCCATTTACAAAATTCCAATTAAAACGGAATTTTAATATGATTAAGCTTACTCCGCTTGCCGCTAGATGGAGCTCTCACAACCACTTTTCAAGTTACGGTAACCTTTTCTTCAGGGCGCGGTTGCTCGGTTTTGGAGTGATTGCGACACACCCCAGAAGTATGTGACAACACTACAATATCTCCGAAGTGTTGAACAAAAAGATAAAAATATTGATGGCAGATCAAGTATTTGTTCAGAACATGAAAGTGGATAATGTTGCAAATTAGGTGAATGGGAGCAGACTGGCACGCTGCAGCAACTGCAACACTGCGTTGGAAGTTGCAGTTGGTCGGTTGGTGCCTTGGCAGCTCGTATGCCCACCATGCATGCATCATTTATATTGAACGGGGTACGGTAAAAAGTGGAGTCATGGTGAACGCACGATGGCAACGCAGGATACAGTATGACAATACAGTGCATTTGAAAAGGCAATCATACAAGTGATTAAATAGGCTTCTGCTTGCCATAAAAACAAATATTCATTACCTTTAATTGAGCATGAGATGCGATTTTGATTTAGAGCTACAATAGTGATATCAATTCAGTGATTTTATCTCTTTCACTTTTAGTGTATCATACAATTATTTCCAAGTGAAACACGTTTGAATATTAAAACATTGTAGAGCTTACTGGGCTGATGTGATTTTGGTGCAATTTAGCTAAGCAGCTCATAGCTGTAGCTGTTTGAATAAATGATATTTATCGATAATGCTTCTTGAAGTTAGTTTAATATTGTTCAGAGATAAGTCATGTGGCAAAGAACTGAAAAACCCCAATGGATCTATTTGAGCACTGCTGCGCATTCTCTAAAGAGATGGTACCATGATTTTCGAATATTTATAAAAATATAAGCAAGGAACGACTAAGTGTAAAGATAATTTTATGTTCATTGAAAACTATTACTAAAGTAATAACTTTTAGTCTACTTATATCATAAGTATCATTTAAAATATTATAACTTCGTCTATAGTTATACCACAACCTTAATGGTAACTTTGTTTCTGTAAGTTTTGTCCAACTGTACTATTCCTACAAATATTAAACTTTTTAGTTGGTCTCTTTTGGGGTAACACCGTCTTCGAATATGCATATTCCTACTGAAATTATCTTGTTCTCATGATGCATCTCAGTTTCTGAATCTCAGCTGTTGAGTGTTGCCTCGATGCATTGATGTGCAACACTTCCTACACGCATTTCCCATCACCTCTGTACTCAGTCTCCATACCGGTCATACGAAGCATGCATAATCCTATAGATAACTTTTTGCTTCCAATAACATCGTAATGCATCCAAGTTTTGCAAATCTCAGCTGATGATTGGTTGTTGGATAACTGCAGATGGACAGCATTTTGCATTTGCATATCAAATAATCTCTCCAGGTAACCCATCATCTCATTACCATATAGAAGCATGCAGTCCTTATGAAAACTTTTTGCCTCCTAATTGTAATGCAGCCAAGTTTTTTGAGTCTTAGCTGCTGATTGGTTACTGGAAACTGCAGTCATATGTGCTTGTCTGTCATTGGCTGGTTTCTCTGAAGCTGGATGACGTCACCAACCAATGGGGATCGCCTGAACAGTAATAAGCAGCATACATGCTTGAACGTTGCTCTTGTCTGAACGCTAGAGGAAGAAGTAATGCAAATAAAGCGATGAAAAAAAGAGAATAGAGCTTAAAAAGACGTACGTACACTGCTAACAGTAGGCAAACGTATACCTAGCCTAGGAAAGAGTCTTTGGCACTAATTGTGTACATAAAACAACAGTGTTTCAAAAGATACATCGATATTGTTAATCATAATTTGTGTATAGGGATATCAATCAGGGAAAATTTCTCCTAAATCTCTATCAATTCAGTCTCAATCGGAATGGCATCATTTATTTCATGAGTCTCTTAGTCATTTATATGTCATTTACCTGCTCGGTTTCATGATACCATCATATCATCAACTGTATCAATTTTAAGCTTCTATGACGTCATCAACATTGCATGCAGCAGTTATGTCCCAGCCAATCACAAGCTCAGGAATCATGAAGCTCTGGAGCAACCAATCACAGCTTCCCGCAGCGAAAAGTTGAGTGCATTACGAGACGAAACTGATGCAAAAACATTTCAATGGAGCAATGCAAGAGGCTGCCGTTGCTAATTGTAGCCAGTGGACTGTGCAGTGGCACTTGTTATGTTGCACTGGTGTTCGAACTCCATACATGCAGTGCTACCCTGGACTACATGAAGACAGAAAACGTTGCAGTCAGAAAACGTAAATGCTATGGTACTCGTAGATACAATTTAGTTTCGCAGGCTAAAGCAAGGATCACACGATCGACGAGTGAACGAGTTTTTTCCGCTAATTGTCTGAATAATTTGTTGAGTTTACGCAACTGTGTGGCCACCAAGGAAAGTTACTAAATTGCTAGCTGTCATGTCAGTTTGATCATTAAGTACAGGTAGCAAATAATCCGCTATCTCTTCAAATTTTGGGCGACGTATAACTCTGAGATTTTTTTTTTTTTTGCAATTTTTCGGCTTGTCGAAATTTCTCTAGTTCTTTGCGTGTTAAGGAAGTTAAAAATACACTTGTATTCATTTCTAAGAACGAGAACGAGAAACTCTGAGATTTATTAATTTAATGTGGCTTAAACGGAAACAGCGACGCATTTGATGCGTCACTGAAAACGCGTTCATTTCAATATCGTGTGAACCTAGTGCAAAAGCGCCAGACCTATAGGCCTGCTTAGCGATAAGAACTAAAATTTTGATCTTAGAACATTTAATCTTACGATAGTGCTAAATACATGTTCTTTCATAGGTAAAAGAGATTCAGCATTCTCTGAGTTGATACAGCTGTGGCTCTATCGGTATATACGGTAATTGTACATCGAACTAATGCAAAATTTGTGCTGAGTGTGCACCGTTGAACAGAAAGTAGTAAGCACGCAATAGCCGTGGTGTATGATGTACATATATACTAAGGCCATAACACTGCAAATATTTTTTATTAAATTTTACCGGTGACGCTCATAACCAGAGGACCGTTACACTTTCACGTGACAAATTCGTCATTAAAATAGAATACAAGAACTTTATGATGCTGCAATTACCCAAGGTGAATACGTCTAGATACTTCTACTTGGGCTCTTAAATGTATTCAACTATTTATAATGCTGTCAAATAAATGTTATATTTCATGACTCCTAGGGTGATAAATCGTCATCATTTGAATAGCACCGGTATTTTAAAATGACCTACTCTGTCGAAGATTCTTAGTGCTGTAGTTAGCTATTCAACCAATGATGCGTAAGCAATACGAAGAAGTAAGTTTGCTCAAAATTTTATCAGACAAGGCTGAAATAAAATCATTTCTAAGTAGACGCTTAATCGTAGATTCAACGCTACCATACTTGAGTCAAAAGTAACTTCTATCTTTGGAGGAAAAATAGATTGGCATGTCTGATTACTTGGCGCGTTGTGTATTAGAGTAACCGACTACACTAAAGTAATACTTTATAGTTATATCATTCTAAAAATGGAGAATTAAACGTTTCTTACTTTCCAATATCTAAGCTAAAGCTTCCAACCCCATCGGTTGGGGTTGACGCTAACGTATTTTTTCTGAATAACAGTTCAACACCTCATCCGAGGCCTCCATGCGTCAGCCATTCACAGGCAGGGAAAGTTCAACGCAGCCTTGTTTAGACCAATCGCTGCTCTCCTGCCCTAAAAGTTGAGTGCATTTCGGGACGAAGATGAGGCAAAAACTTTTCGAAGGACCAATGTTAGAGTGTCGGAATGACTGCAGTCAATGTTGATATGAATTATAAGCTATACAATCTGAGGCTGGCACGTTAGGTTTTGCCACTGGTTTCCACATAACCCTCATAGATCTCTCCATGCATCATTTATACATACAGCAAACATCTTCTTCAGAAACAATTGGTATTGATCATTTTATATATCACACAAATAGGTACTGGTGTTAGTTTTAATTAATATACGAGCTTTGTGATAGTTTAAAATTACTAGCTGCTAAAAGAGGGATTTGCACTGGCATTTTGCCTCCCCTTCCCACCGGTGATGGACCGATCTGTAGCGAAGACTGTACTTGGCAGGTCAGTAGATGGCTGGTGTACTGCCTCTAGCTGTAACTTGTCTTTAGGATACAACTCCGTAGTCCGGAGCAAAGTGCTGCAGATGGTAATGCTGCTGAACCAATCAGCTGCAGGGTGTATGTATAGTACATGTAACTCCATCGTTACTGCAAGTACGACACGACAGATAGCAGAGTTGTCCAATTTCTTCAATATCAGGCATGGGTCATTTCAGGACGAAACCATATCATACAGGGCCACAGTATTTATCTCTACAGAATATATGCATAAACACTAAAACTGTTCATGTATGAATGTTTTAACTGTTAAATATATGTATGCATGTATGGAAAATATGAGACTCAAGTCAATGGAAGACTACTGTAAATAAACGAAGCTATTGAGAACAAATTTACAATCAAGCATTGGGTCGCTTAGTGCCGAGAGTCGGCATTTGTGCAAGCCATGCCTCGCTTTAACATATATCTATTCACCAAAATTCTTTAAAATAAGAAACCGGACTTTATCTGTACCTAAGAGTCTTGTCGAGTAATGAATAACACAAAAACCACGAAACATATATAGGAATGGTTACATAGTTGGCTAGCCCCGAACGAGAGTCAGGCAGAAGTGCGCTGGGTAAGTATCATATAATTGGATGTGCAGATTGAGCGTCACTGACATCCACCTTTAAAACCTCCAATTTCATGTTTGCACTGCTGTAGTTCCTAATAGCTAATTACTCAGGCTCACCCGTAAAGATCAATACGGTTTAAAAAAAAAAAAACCTGGGTGAATAGGTTATCGATAAAGCAATGCATTGCATGCAGAGATGCTTTCTATTGCAATTTCCTAAATTGTATACTCTGGCAACTCAATTTTTTTTTAAATAGTTCCCCCATGGCTTGTTCATGTGACAACGAACAGCAGTATACACTTTTCTCTTAACCGATATGGTATTGGATTCATTATTTGATAATGTGTCCAAATGTACGAGCAATAGCTTCAAAGTACATAGCAATTTTTTGATTTTTTGCCTCTCAAATAAGTTATACTGCAGTATTAGTTACTCTCAGCTTTATTAGAACACAGTGTCAGTAGTTTTATCCGGGAAAATTTCAATCAGAAGTTAATACGAAAGTGATGGATTTTACCGCTCTGTGTCACACACTGACTATTACATCGAATTAAACTTTTTTTTTTAAATGTACTCAAATATGTCTCCTGTTTCCGTAGATTTTTACAGGCTTTGTCCTGTAATGGAACATAAAATTTCAATAAATACTTGCTTCAAAAAGAAGTCTAAGACTAAAATATCACCGAGAGGAGTGCATTAACAGCAAGAGGGACTATGAAGAAGCTTTTTCATTATCTGAAACAGTAATTTCCCAGAAGGCTGGGATAGCAAATAAGTGTGCCCGAGTCTTACACTGAACCATAGACCGCAACAGTACTTAACTCTTAGGTCTGACGCTGGCGGCCAAAAGTCGGCAACGGAAAATTGGGATTTTCTGAAGAGCTATTCTTTTCCCGCTATCTAATACTTAAGAAAAAATTCCAAGGTACCCAACATTTTTTTGCGGAGAAGGCATCTTGGATACGGCGGGGAGGCACTTGGGCGCTTTCCTGCATGACCGTGTCTGGACATGTTCATAATAGCTCTTGAGAAAATCCCATTTTGGCGCTAGCGTCAGAGGCCACTTTCGGACCTAAGAGTCAAGCACTGTTGCGGTCTATGATTGAACAGTTGAAAATATGCACTTTCATCTAACGCCGAGCCTAGTAAGTAATTACCCCTGTAAACATTGAGTTATGGTTGGAGATTTTTCATTTTCATCATATCCAGATTATCTTCTGAAAACTCAACAGTTAAAAGACAGTTTTCTGGGCTAATAATGAAATAATTGAAATTTTTTCTTAAATTTAGAATAATGCATCAGGATATGAATATTTCATGAGCTATAGTTGAAAATGCAAAGGTAGAAAGCAATGGTTATGACAGCCAATCAGGACTGAGCGTGGATAATCTTCCGTATCGCAGGAACGAATGAGAGGTCTTGCAGAGTGCGCCTGCAAGAAGAGTTGCTGAGCCGCTGCAGCTCGTGCAGCCAATCAGAGAGCTGAAATCTGAAATTTGGACTGCATTTCTGACTCGCAAAACGACAAAAAGTTTTCAACAGTTGCATGCAGGAGCTGGCGAGGTGTCGCGTGCATCTCTTCAATTCTTGTATTGATTCGAGGAAAAAAGGAATACGGTACGCAGTCCGTCTGGCTCGTGTTTTGTCTGCAGGGTGCAGACACACATACGAGTAATACCTGTGCAGAGCATCTGACGACTCAAGTACAAGGCCTAATATCCGAAAAATACAATATAAGAAAGCAATACATCTTGAGTGTGCAAAACACTGATAAAATACGAAGTAAAACACCTCTCCTTTGAAGTTTGATCTAACTAATGTGGTAGAGTGCATGTTTTCCTTTGATGAGATGCTAGTGACCACGATCCCTTTGGTGCCCTTCTTATCGTGCCTCTGGTTGGATTACTATTTGGAAAAAATCTCTGGAACTGTGAAAAATATTATAATTATGTGTGAGTGCTGGCCCTTTCATGTCCTTTTTTGAGCATATACAGTGAGACATATACGGTGCATTTTCCTACACCCCCTTCTAAGTTAGGATTGCGATTATGTTTAGAATGTGGTTGGCAACTAACTCTCTTCCGCATAATTTCTTTTAAATAGCGTAGTGTTTAGTGAGCATAATGGCGAATCTGTTTTTCTATATTTCGTATTAGTAATGTTATAAAAAAAATTACTATTTATCCCTGGGAAAAAGTTAACTTTCTTCTCTTCTTTATTCTTCTCGTCATGAGCTACACAGAGTAGTGATACGTCTTGTGTTGGTGCCACAATATCCCTAGCAAAATACGTTCCGCTGCACTATGCAGGGCACAGCCAATCACAAGCTTGTCCAGTGCATAGTAGAAATTCAAGAGCATATCGGCCAATAGCAGTGCAGCGTGAAGAATTGTTAAGTGCATATCTGGAGAAAGACGAGGTATAAAGTTTTCAAAGAAGCAATGCAAGCAGTTGTGGAGAGTGCTGTACTCAGCAGACTCTACTTATAAGTGTACATCTATAGCCTACTTACGCAGCTGCGCAGCATTAGAAGACAGATCAGGGTTTTAGAGATATATTGAGCCTGCAATGCAGTAAGAGCTTCAGTATATATAATATGTTTCCTACTATGAATGCATATACAGTATTGTATAGTCATAAGAATAGATGAACAATAGAAATGCTCAAGAATGTACGTAAAATATAACCATTGAGCTTTTCCTTTTTTCGTATTCAACGTAGAAAACTACCTACCCACTCTAATACTTGCATGTTTTCATTACTGTTTTCTTATCATGTAGTCATTGCTATAGGTATTAACGAGGATGCTCCAAATGTGATGCCTTTTTTTATTTCACCCAGGGATCCGAGGGGATTGCAGATTGCATTGCAATGATGATTATCATCCGCGAACGAAGTGAGAGAGGTGATAATGTTTTTGTTGAAGTTTTAAGTATATTTCTCTGTCCACCCAATAAGTGGTCGAAGGAGTTGAGCATTCTTCATAATTTTTTGCACAGGGTTTGGTAAGTTGACCTAAATGTGACCCATGCCAAAAATCTAGTCCTAGCTGGCCATAAAAAAATGACAGCGTTGTATTTTCCTCCACCGGGACGAATTTGCCTCTACCGCGGCAGATTGTCTCAAGCCATGAGGCATCCCATATATGTTATTATTAAGAGATCTGAACGGGGCCGTCAGCGTGGCGCTAGCCTTGTTGGACACAGCAGCCATATAAGAAACTAGGATTTGCTGTCCACCAAAAATGACATCGTTGAATTTTCCCCCACCGCGGGTGATGGTCTTACGCCAGGAGGCGTTCTAGTTGAACTTATGCACTCATGACCAGAAATTTTTATCTCTCTGTTGCAGATATTGATGGTGTGACACTCTAAAAATCAATATTCACAGGCACATAGTGCATATTTGCGAAACTGATGCTGTTAATGTCAGCACAGTTAGAAGATGGGATCGTCAATTTCAGAGTGGCGACAGAGATTTGAGTGACAAAGTGCTCTGCGTCTTCTGGGACAGTAAGGGTGTCATCCTCCTGAATTTCTTGACATCCGGGCGACTGTCAACTCTGACCGGTAAGTTGAAACGT
Source organism: Parhyale hawaiensis (assembly GCA_001587735.2). NCBI lineage: Eukaryota > Metazoa > Arthropoda > Malacostraca > Amphipoda > Hyalidae > Parhyale > Parhyale hawaiensis. The sequence continues at coordinate 275,240 of LQNS02278081.1, forward strand.
TGACCAAGCTGAAAGCGTAGATTGTCCGCTTGAGGCCAAAGGAAAGGGAAACTTTCCGTTTGCAACACAACTATACCAAACCAATACAGTATATGTGACAAGGTAAGGTGCGGCTGGACTGTGTTACATCACCCACCGTATAGTCCCGCCCTGGCACAGACAGACTTCCCCTTGTTCGGACCTCTGAAGGACATGTCAGTGTTTCCCCTACTGCAACTTCATTATCGCAACCGTGAACAAAGAGACCGCCTCGCTGGTGCTGATTTTTACGACCGAGACATCAAGGTTCTCATTTGTCACTGGCAAAGGTGCATTGAGAATGGTGCTGACTACAAAGAAAAGTAAATTCTGAAGCACAAATATTGGCTCTTTTTCAAGGTGCCACTGCCGTCTTCATAGTATTTCCCCCTGTTAATTTAAAAATTAGGAGGCGTTATACTTTTCGAATGACCCTCTTAATTAAAATAAAATGGCTTAGTGTTTCACTTTCACTATTATTACTTGTAATATTTCATCGTCGTAGTTGCTCACGCCGTCAAAAATGTGAAAAAAATACTAATATTTTTTATACTCCTAGAGTCTATCCTCTAAGCTTACGATGGTACAACCTGCTTAGTCAGCCACTTCTTCATCTTTTGTACTAAGGATTTTAGGAACACTAACTGTGATAGTTATATTTCAAGATTACAGACATTACAACAAAGCAATCACTCCAACTGTATAGATGTAGTCGTACATATGCTGTAGAAAAAAAAGCCCAGAACAAATTTACCGCCATCGGTCTACGCAAGCTATGTGCCTTATATGTGTCATGCGATGCGCTTGATACAGTCATGCGAGCACGAGTGATGACAGGATTTACTTCGATGCAATCTGGCTTCTTAATTAGCCTACAACATTAAAAAATATCATAATTCTGCACGCATTATGTAATAGGAACACAATTTGTGACAGATCTGTTCACGTAAGCTGGGATAAGAAAATGTGTCTAAACTTGAGCTTTTGAACTGCTGCTAGTATTTCAATGTTTCTTCAAAGCTCTTGGTTTACTTAATGCCAGAGCCGCTGAGATGAAAAGAAGGAGAAACTAACAAGTTTCGATTCCGTGAAAACATACAGCAAGACAGAGACGCAAGTATGAAGAAATCAGTATCTAAAGAGCTTTGCAACAGTTATGTGAGATCTCTTAAGGCGCAAGAAAATCATTCATACTTTTCATTCTCTCTCTTAGTATCTAAACTAAGAAAATGATTAGAAGCTGCATGCATATCCTTATAAAAAAAAACCTGAGTGCTAACGGTTTCAGGCCATGAAGTTGCGCCAGCCTCTTAACGACGTCATCTGTGGCATTCCATGTGCGACCAATAAGGAGCTCACGAGGCGCAATGCAGCAATAAGTCGACCGACCAATCGCACCCCTGCTTATTGAAAAGTTACGTGCATTATTCAGAGCTGAGACAACAAAAAGTTTTCAATGGAGTAGTGTGTGAGTTCAGTATGAGTGTCTGTAGTAGTTCGACTGCAGCCAGGCTGCGGTGTCATGTTAATAGTTATATGTAAATATATAGACCGCAACAGTACTTGACTCTTAGGTCCAAGTGGCTTTTGACGCTGGCGGCCAAAATGGGAAAAATGGGTCAAGCAGGCAAGCGCCCAAGTGCGTCCCGCCGTATCCAAGATACCTTCTCCGCAAGAGAAATGTTGGGTACCTTGAAATTTTTTCTTCAGTATTAGATAGGGGGAAAAATAGCTCTTGAGAAAATCCCATTTTTCCGTTACCGACTTTTGCCGCCAGCGTCAAACCTAAGAGTTAAGTACTGTTGCGGTCTATCTACTATATAATAATTCACGTCGTGTTTTTATTTATTTATTTATTTATTTATTTATTTATTTATTTATTTATTTATTTATTTATTTATATATTATATCTTTCCTGTCACGCTCTATGGGAATAAGATAGGAGAAAATTCAGATTTCAAAATGTAAA